>JAVANC010000020.1:7442765-8042765 GCA_033319125.1 Parnassius glacialis | reverse complement strand
ACAAACTCATCTAATTGCTCGACCAACTCCCCTTCTATTCTTATTTCACATATCGTTTTACTTTCTTCTCTTTCAAAAATCATAACTTACCCCGTTGATCCCGACACAAGCACTACAGTCCCTATACAGAGACTTCAATGCCTGTACAACCAAGCACTCAACATAAATGAGTTCAGTGTTTGCCATTGCACATCTCTGTCCACTCTGTCATACTCCTTTTCCAAGTCCACGAACGCACAAAAAATATTTTGACCAAAAACTTCTCCATGATCTTGCGCATGGAAAAGACCTGATCCGTACACCCCATTCCCTTTCTAAAACCAAATTTTTTTGCTTGCACATCCTAAATTTTTCGTGAACCGTTTTCCCCCATCGGTTTTTACTTCTTCGAGCTATATGGTGGGCCATTGGGGCATGTCGGTTACTCTGGTTCTACTACGGATATCCTCATTTATAAATTTATCACGTAGAGTTATTACGTTAAATAGCACAGCAGTTAATACAATTTGATATATGTCTGTTAAAATAATAAAATAAACAATAATAAAAGAAAATAAAAAATGCATTTTTCAAACAAAATAAATAGCGTAAAAAATTGACAAGAAATAAATCATCCTTCATAATATTAGTTGATTGACCTGAAGCGACCTGTAAAAGCGGCAACGTCGCTAAGTTTCGACACTCCGTCCCATTTCTTGTCACTTCGCGTATAGAGAATTATGCCTTAATTCCTTTATTTTAAGAAAATTTTCGCTTGAATTTGTTTTCACACACCCGCAGGGCACGGTCCCTTTGTTTTTGATTTCGCGTGATTTATAAAATTATGCCTTAAATTGTTAGCCGTAAGTACATTTTTTCTTCATTTGAGTAATTCAAATTGGCAACGTTTAAACTACGTATATCACCTTCAAATTCCATGGGTCTTTGACCTTCTAATATTCATCAGGTGATATCTGTATGCATTTACATGCTGTTATTTAATATTAAAACGAAAAAAATGCTACCGCGACTAATATATTAATTGTTATATACTTTTTTAGTTACGTATGTTTAAAGAAATTTATGTAGGATACGTCTTTTCATTTAATGTGATAACTTTATCGTCACTCAGTATATGGTTATTTTTCAAAGAGTAGCCAAATTTATACTAAAGTTCAAATATATAAATAATGTTATACCATTACTACAATTATTCACAATACGAGTAAATAAGGATTCTACTTTTATTTAAAAAATATCCCAAATGAAATGTGACTTATGGGCATCAACTACGCGTACGTGCTCTCCTCTGTATCACAGCGGTGATACTCTATGCACCTGAGAGTTCAAGCGCCGGTGACATTAAGCCAGAGCGTGTAACGCTAGGGTTGATGCCGAACCAAAATAGAATGTTATAGACTTGTGCCCAAGAAGATACATAGTAGGTATATGTTATATAATGTAAACTTATATATTTAGGTAGTGAAAGATACGAACAATTTTAAATCAACTTTTATTAAATATCTTTACAGATGGGGAAAATTAAAGTTTCCGACAAAACAAAATATGCACAACAGTTAATGGTAATCCTAAATAATTAAACAACACTTAGTATTTCGGTATGTTATAATCAGTATTACCTACAACCCTTTAAAAATTAATTTCTCTTAAATATTTTTGGCTATTTCGATGACTTTTATAATTTTTATTATTATTTCTAATAATTGCAAAAATTCATAGCCGTATTTATAATTTTTTAAGAAAATCTATAGGGAAACATATAAATATTAACAAAAAATTAGAAAAATAAATGTGGTACAATGGTTGGTCTTATCGCTAAGAGCGAATTGCAAGAAACCAATAAAAACGGGTGTGGTTTGGCGACAAAAATAACATTATTTTTATTAAAGCCATAAAATAAAAATAAAGAATGGTATATAAGATAAATACATATATATATATATATATATATATATATATTAATATATATGTATATATATACATATAAACATATTTTTATAAATATATAATAGTGCAAATATATGTATACTTTAAAACTATTATATATAACATAAATGTGCCATACATATAAACAAATATTGTAACTAAATATAGGTAGAATATTCAAATATACAAATTAATAGGCATTATTTTTGTATAAAGTGCAGTCAGCCTGTGCTTGCGTGCGGTGCATGAGATTAGAGAAACGAGACGCGAACTAGGTACCAGGGCCATAGATAATACACTATATACCAGGAATAAATGCGCCACTCTCATTTCAATTTTCGAATGAGTGTACCGTGTACGCTAGATGCCGCTGTATTCTTCAGTACAACGCGGCTTGCGGTAGTTACGACATGGTTACCACTAGATGGCGTATTTTGTCAATGACTATATTGATAATTATGAACTATACAGTTTTATTATCAATGTTTCTGTTTATGCATTCTACCAGATAATTATTGGATATCTCCAATGATTACCTTAAATCACCAAATGGTAATTTTGCAGATAACATTAACACTAATAAAACTTAACCTATTTCACATAAGATTTTTTTAAATATTAATATCAAAGACTTATGAATAATTACGTATTTATTTTCTTTTATGAATGTTATAATATTTAATAGCTTGAGTTTTCACATTATCATTATCACAATCACCAATTAGTAGTTAATAATTTTCCGTTTAGCAGCATGTTAACATAGGTGCATAAATTGTGAACAATCACATTTATTGTTAAATTTAGTAAATAACCATAAAGCCTAAATTATGATTTTCACAGGAGAGGAACAAAAAGTTGCAAAATATTTTAGTTTCCTGAATTATCGTATTAATAATATTCGTATTTATTAGAAAGAACTGTCAACGAGTGTGTGAGTGATTTAAATTTTTTTTGGCTTTGGATTCTGGGGTTTTGGCCTAATTAATGCCATCTATACAACGCTGAAGAAAACTAACTTACAAGTTTATGTACCTTGTTCACTAGAGGGCAGAACTTTCAATGCATTTTTTATTCTTGTAAATTTGTATGGCAGTTTCATCCCCCTGACCAGGGCGGTCGGTGACTGCCCGTTCCATGCCCCGCGCGCCTCTCAAGGCCCTCGCACACATCCAGACATCCACACATAGCCACAAGCGATTTTACGTGCACACATGCTTAGGTGTCATTTCTTTTCACGTAGTGTATATTTTCTCTGTCTGTATGTGATTCAATTCACAACGTTTTTGCCGACCGATGGATCCTTACAAATGCATGCGTGCGTAATAAAATAGATTGTACGAATGACATTTTGTTAAAATAATAATATATTACCATGCATTTTACATTTAAGGCCTTAACTGCGGTTGAAATGCCTAAATTCTAGTATAGGTATAGTTGTTATAGTAGTAGGTATAGTTATAAATTATAGTAGTAGGTATAGTTGTAGCACGAATGGGTCTGCTCGACCGGGGAAGGACCACGCTCTCACAGAATACCATTGTAAAATAGCAGTTTAACCCTGCTGTGTTTCGTATGGTGAGTGTAGAGAATCGGAGAACCTATTTACTGGAAACGAGGCATTACATCTTAGTCCTCACGGGTGACAACGTATCTACTTAGAGTATTAAACTAACAAACTACGTATCTACATTTTGATACGTAATCGAGAATAGATGTAGATGTCTATGGGCCGTAGCAACCACTTACCATCAGGTGGACTGTGTGCTCGTTTGTCACCCTTATTCTATTAAAAAAAAACTTTCTGAGATTTCAGTAAAATAATGTTTAGTATTGTAAGTACTCGTACAATTATGTGTCTCATTTTAATAAAAATAGCTATTGGGCTATTTTTATTAATTTTTAATAAAGTGATTTTAATTTATAGGTTTATAGGTTAAATAATTTATTTGCCCTTCTATATCAAGAAGCGTTTTTTCTGTCACTCCTATTGAATTTGACAGTGCTTGCTGAAATTTAGCATCTTTAGATGAATCTGAATCGTGCGCTGATTCGGCTGTTAGATATTGCAAAAATAATCGAAAATATTTATTTTTACTTTCATGCCGAAGACTACCTTATTTCATTTTATTACAACAAATGTTTTCATTATTTTGTTATTCTATTGTTTACAGTTATTATCACGTCTTAGCTTATATTAGAAATTCTTGGTAGGATGCGATGTAATGTGAATACCTTATTTTCGTCAAGAACTATAATAGGTATATATATTTGTTTTTTTTTACCAGTCGAGTTTCAAAACAATCTTTAATCTTAATCTTAAGAAAAGATAAAATCTTTTCAAATTTCCGCCGAGTTGTAAGTAGAAGGCCAAATAGATCGTGTGTCAATTTAATTAAATATTTTTTATATGGAGTGATCGACTACGTTTCATCAATTAACCATTGGTAAAAATGAAAACAGAAATTTTACAATTTTGTTTACAAGAAACATTATGAACCTTGCAGCTTGTTCATTATTTTTATTATAAATATCTATAAATGTATATATTATTAATAAATAATTACCATAATATTTTGTATTATTTTTTATTTTGCCCTATCTGCAACGTTCTACGCATTATAGAAAATGTGGCGTATGTCATGGCTGACAACCTCTCCAACATTTTATCTAGGTAAAAAGATGTTTTACGTTTTCGTCGCCTCCACATGATATTTTAGTCAGCATAAGGTACCCTTCTGTATCTGAAACGAACATGAATATTGCTACAAAGTAAAGTAATAGGCTATACAAGTCCCTCTACTGGGCACAGGACTCTTTTTATTTCTGAGAGGATTGTAGGGCAAGGAAATGCCCACCGCACTGCTCCAATGCATGTTGACGAAAATTGCAATTACAGATTTCATTCGTGCTACCGGGGATCAAACCTGGGAAAAATTTACAGCGAACGCTTTGACCCAGAGCTACTAATACGACACAAATAAATACGTTTTAATATAATAAAAACTCTTACGTATTTGAAACTTGAACACTTGATAACTCGTGATGCCTACCGGACAAAGCTACAGTACCACACTGTGCAATGTAGTTGAAGATGCGTAACCGCGACATAATTCTCAGTGATACGCAAGCATAACAGGCAGTATGTCACTTATATAATTGTCAACTCTGCAGTCTATTAACCTTTGCACTTTTATAAGAAATACAGAAGGTAGTCGCAAGACGGTGTTGACCTCGGCTAAAATCTCTGCGATCGCCGTTTCGTCAAGGTCATTGAGGCTAATTGAAGCCTTAAAAAATAAAAAGGACAGTATGCTTGAGATATTTTAACTAATTTGCTTCAACATTACTTAATGCAAATTTGGCCGGTTATTGCAAATAACCCTATATAAGTATACGAGCCGGTTGTATGGTTTTTGAATAAAACAAGTTCAGTGTCTGCACCAGATAAGGGTCAGCTCACACAGAGTTGTGACGTGACGCGACGCGGCGAGCACATTTTGAGATCGTGATACAAATTATAATTTTATTTACTACACAAAAGGATACACATTTTATTGAGATAATTCGAAAATGTTCCGCGGCATTGCGCTACGCCGCGCTGCGCCTCGAGATCACGACGCAGCGGCACTTCGTCCATAGGCGCAGTGTGCAAGAGCGATGCGCTGCCATCAACTTCACGATGCGCCTCGCGACGTCGTGATGCGTCTCGCGGCGACGCGCTGCATGGTGTGAAACCACTGGCCTCTGTCATGTATCATCGTGTCTCTATGTGAACTGACCCTTACACGTACAATATATATATATTCAAATGTTAAATAACGTCTCATGCTTTTGATACGTAAAGCAGTCTCTCTCGTGTGCTGATTTTTTCAAGAAGTGGTCAGAACGTTTTGTTGAATGTCCTTAAAATAAATAAAATGAAAATGAATATCTTTCTTTTCATGACGTTATTGCTTATTCAAAGGAGCCACGGAGTGATTTATGAATTAAATGGTAAGTAGGCACCCTGTTACGATGTTACGGTTAGTGTTTTTATGATCAGTTTTATAAAACGGCAGTTTTAACTATGATTATTATTTTGGGTTTGAGTTTGTTGTAAATTAAAAACATTCCAAATAAAATAAAATATCAATATTTTTTAAATTATTAATTATTATTTTAAGGCCATTAATAAATAAATGTCAGGGTATTTTTTTCTAAAATATTGAACTCAGGCTTTTACTGCCCTTTCTTCTTCTTTATTGTTCTTAAATAGTTTTCATGTTTAATAACATAATATGTTTGTTCTTATTATGTAATTTGAGGTTAATCTATACTTACATATAATAAAAATGTAAATAGCAGATGTCTGTACATTTCAGATTTATATAATAAAAGTGATTGAGAGGTACTAAAAATAAGTAACTAAATACATTTTCTACCATTTTTAGAATTTTCTGTCTGTCTGTCTGATTGTTTGTTAACGTATCACGTATAAAGTACCACTTTATATCACAAGAATTGTTAAAGAAATTATAAAGTGTATCTTCAGGTTACATTTAGTCTTTATTTCATTAAAATTAGTTCATTCCATCAAAAGTTATGATAAATATTCTGAAGTATGGCTAGGAAGTATAGGTACGAATTTGTTCAATGGTGGCGTTCGATGAGTCATCAAGTACATTTTAACACGTTCATTGCCAATCACGCGACGTCGCGTGTTCCCAGTACTCTTCAATTTGGCCCTTCGCGCGACGTCGCGTGAAGGGTCCGACGAGTTTTGTATGAAGCGTATCGCCTGGGCCGGTGTTTTTTATGGGCCTCTAGAGAAAGAACTGAGCTATCGTAAAGTGGACGTGGCCATCCGAATCATACGATAGTTTTAGTGCTACGTAATCGGTTAGTTCGCTTAGCATCGCCGCTCGAGCCGGAGGGCTTTCTTGTTTGTTTTTAGTTAGTTGTGAACAAATAATACGTATTTTTTGTAGTATAAAGTGATAATAGTTATAATAACACAAAATTTATAATGACTGATCATCACCTGGTATCTCTAGGGGTACGAAACGATCAAACGAGATACCTTTGCGAGCGCAATCAAAACGTGTTTTGTTGCACGAATCGGATATTCTTGAAGCTTTAGGAAACTCTGATGAGGATGATTTTGTGGGAAGTGATGAAGACGAAGATTTTTTATTGGGTGATGATGATGGAGACAGCTCAACCCTGGAGTCGGAAGAAAATGAAGAACGAGTTGTATCACCGCTACCACATAGTGAAATTCGATTTTCATCTGCAGAAAGGGAGGAGTTGAAAGAAACGATTGAAGAGTCAGCTATGACACATGAGTCTCCTGAACCTGCCACCGAAGGATCAACCTCACACTGGAGTACTTCTTGCTCGTCTTTGAAAAAAATACCATTCGTTCGGAAGTCAAAGCTGCATGTAGAACCGCCATCACATCCAATAGATTATTTTTGTTTATTTTTCAATGAAAAATATTTGAGAATGATCGTGGAGTGCACAAACAGATACGCCGAACGTATGAAAAGCTCCAGTGAACATCGTCATGCACGTATTTCAAGATGGAAAGAGTTGACCGTTGAAGAGTTCAAAACATTTCTGGGCCTTCTGTTACATACTGGCAATGCAAAAATGAACCGATTGACAGATTATTGCAAGGGTCACTGGTTATATAAATCATGCTTTTCGAAATACATGTCAAGAAACAATTTTTTTATTATTTTACGTTGTATACTCTCCCTGATGAAGAAGAAGACGCCACTACTAGGCGTCTAAATAAATGTCAAAAAATAGTCGACAATTTCAATAATACAATGAATAATATATATCTACATTATAATTGTAGACTTCGGTGTCTAAAATATTTAGAAGATTATTTTTTATGTTGCATGTTTCTTTGATATTTTGTTATTTTTTGTGTTATATAATTCAAATAAAAATTATTGATACTAAAAATATTTAAATATATTACATTTGAACTCATAATTGCACAAAAGTGCTAAGGTATCCCAAAACTCGACGTCGCGTGATGGGGCCCCTAAGGATAAATGTACAATCCACATGGCCCATCACGCGACGTCGAGTGATATATAACTATATTATGTAAAATATTAAATATATATGCTAAAACCATAAACACACCCGCAAATAGTATTTGCTGTACTTAAGAGTTATTTCATAAAAAAAAAAGTTTTGGGCCACCAGCAGAAAACTCCAATTTTAGCTTTGGCAATGAACGTGTTAAACTAATATCATATTGTAAATCATAATTAAATGATGTAAAATAATGTTCTATAATGATATATTATACCTAAAACGCAGTAAACAAAAGTATTACATAAAGAACGTAATAAATATATACAAAAATATATTAACCTTAATCTAAATATATAGTACAATAGTTAACCAATTTCATCAATAGATAGATGGTGATGTTGCACAAATGTGATACAAAAGGCAGGTTAAGGTTTTTTCCTGTAGTGCAGATGTGTTTCACATTTGCTTCTAATCTTTATATTACACGCTGCCCTACTGCGTGTTGACAATCTCATTTATTTTTTACCGCCGAGTACTCTATGTGGTAAATCAAATTTCAAAAGAGATATTAACAATTTCGTTAATAGCTCCTTTAACAAAATTGTTAATAGCTCTTATTATATTATATTAACTAGGCATCAGTGCCTAATTAATATTATATAATATAACCCCGTTATAAGTTCTTTTATATTTAATTATTGTATCAATCGCGTCAATTAATCTCTTAATTTTAGAATTAATGTTTACAGCGCCTCTTTAAATCTATACATATAATAAAAATGGTGATAACAACGTGTTGTGTCTATTACTGTACATTGTATAGTATAATAATTTCTGACTAAAATCATTATTGGGACTGAAAATCATTAAATAAGTACATTTTTAGAATTTTTAGAATTGTAATGGCTGACGGTCTGTCTGTTTGTTTATGAACGCATGACTTTTGGGTAAACATATTATTTCAATGAAATCCTTAAGAAAATCATAAAGCGTATCATTAAGTTCATTTAATCTTTGTTTTTTTTAAATTGGTTAATTCTATCGAAAGTTAAGATTATTATTTTGAAATGTAGGTTCGAATTTGTTTAAAATGGCGCCATAAAATCTCAGAAATAGTAATAAAAAGATTCGTGTGTAAAAAACGTTCTATTATATTTATTTTAAGTATAAATATAATAGAACGTTTTTTACACACGAATCTTTTCTACTTACGAATCTACACAGTAAAAAGAAATATGTTTTCCTTAAATTAAAAAAAGATGTTTTCTCACAAAGAACGTAATAGATGGCGTTGTACAAGTTGCAACCTCTTCTGAATTGCGGTCTTAAGATTTTTCACAGGTGAATCGTATTGAAACTCACTAAAAAGATCTATGTCCATGAGTCCGATAAAGCTGTAAGAGCCGTGTAGGCAAACATCAACAAAAATAAAAATCAGAAAGAAAAAATACTACGTACGCCCAAGTTATGCAACTAAACCTAGACTAAAAGTAGCAAAATTGCAATAAAATGTGGTGATATTGTTTTATACCCAGAATCCCTCTAATACTAAATAACTTTCCTTTCAGTTTTAAGATAGGGATGATCGATGTTGCAGATGCAGAAACATCGTTGATGACATCGATGTTGCAGAAACATCAATGTTGGCATTGATAGCTCAACATCGATGTTCGATGTTTAGCCTACTCAAAACATCAATGTTGACCATTATCGATGTTTATTGTATATGTGTAGACACTTACACATTCTTTCAAAATTATGTGGGTATACACAGCAAGGGAAAAGTAACAATTACTTGGATATCAATTTATGTAGAATAGTTATTATGCAACAACCGACAACGACACTACAAAATAAAGCGAAAGCAGTGATCATTGTGACATTACAGGTGACACTTGACGATTAAGTTTGACACACCATAAATGACATTTTTTTAGGTTAACGATACGTTCAGGAATTCTGAATTATTCAAAATTTTTAATCTTCAGAGCAGATGCAAGATTTATTTTATATTGATTTCGCGGGTTCGCATTGTTTGCAAGCTCCCAATTGTCGATTATGGGTTCATTGACATCGTTGTTTCCATGTTTGACATATGTCATGTTTAATTTTTAGCATCGATGATCATCGAATAGCTGAGTGGGAAAGACGCTTAAAATAGAGATGTATTTTAAGAGTGTTTCCCAGTCAGCGTGTGTTATGCGATGATCGTAAATAAAGCGCAAGGTCAAAGTTTACGCGTTGCAGGAGTGGACCTCAGTACTGATTGTTTTGCACATGGCCAACTATATATTACTTTTTCCTGCGTTAGTAGTCCCCGTAACCTTTTTCTGTACGTCCCGGCTAAGTCTACTTCTAACGTCGTTTACACAGAAGCTCTATTATAAACGACTTAGAACTTTGAGCATATCGATTTATTTTGTTACCACTTACTGATACAGTAATGATATAAATCGTTTAATATTCTCTTACCCTGAACGTCAAATTCTTTAAGTAAAACCTATAACGCGCGTTTAGGTTTAACTTATATATAAAATATACATAAGTTAAACCTAAACCTATATACGCGAGCTGCGCCGCAGGCACAGCTAGTAATTAATAAAACATTTTAACATGTTTTCAGACCACTTGTAATATACAAGTGTTCTTTGTATTACAAGACAATAGTTGAAGATCTTTAACGGTTTGAAAAATACAAATAAAATCTGTATTTTGTCAAGCGAAATTTTCTCTAAGAACCACTTTCAGTACCGTTTTCACACTTCCCATCAGACGCTCCCAAGCTGCTCCCCCCCCCCCCCTCACCTACACATATGAGGACTGGTTATAAAAAAAAATATAGGAGAAGGGGCAAACGAGCCTGCGGCTCACCTGATGGTAAGTGACTACCGCCGCCCATGAACAACTGCAACACCAGGGGAATCTTGAAGTTCCCTAAGTCGTATTGGTCCGGAAAAATCGCTGGAGGTAATTGATTCCACAAGGAAGTTGTGAGAGGAAGAAAACTAAATCGCAAAGTGGTGGACCGCCAGTTATCCAGATGGTATGGCTGTGCTGTAGAGCATAAATTTTAATGTATTATATCCAAAGAATATTTTCTTTCGACTAATATTGCTTCGTAATAGCGACTTTTATGCGCCATTTAGCGGATTTTTGTTCGAAAAAATGATTTTACCTATGTAATGAATTCTAAAGGTACAATCATTTTATCGAAAAAGGAAACAAAAATTGATTGACCAGCAGGGTGGTCCCTAATATGGACTTATTTAATATAAATCGGTAAGATATGAAATTGAGGATTGTTAAGAATGAATTGGGTATGGTAATTTTATTCAATACTAGCTTCAATACTAGCTAGCCCGCGTTGCTCTCGCAGAAAAAATAATTGTGGAAATATCGTTTCAAATTTGGAAGACTTATATTGTTTAATTAGGAATGATAATATATGTATTGAAGTTGAGTGATATATACTTAGTCGGGTCATAAGTTCTGTCAAAACATTATTATTTAAAATTTTTGAATACTGGCTACTGACAACCACTGACTGACTACTGACTTCACCAATATTAATAATTAAAAATTAAAAATTTTGTACAGCCGACTTCAATATAAATAAATTAAGAATAACTCAAAAACTATTAGTCTAACCTTGATCAAATTTATATGGGACTACATGTAAAGTACCAGCTTTCAAATAAAAAAAGAGTCATCGAAATCGGTTCACCCAGTAAAAAGTTATGAGGTAACACACATAAATAGACATACAGTCGAATTGAGTACCGTCTCCTTTTTGAAGTTTGCACTTGCCGAAAATAAAAAGGACATTAATTATCATTCATTTTCAAATATGGAGTGGTCGAAAAAAGAAGATAGAGTAGCGGTTATCGCGTTGCACCGCTGTGATTACGCGTCAAAAGAAATTTTCACTGAAGATTCAAGCTTCGAAGATCGTAAGAGGACCGACCGATCTCGCACAGTTAGGACACCCGCGATCATCAAAGTAGTGAAGGCGCGAATCCAACGAAATCCTGTTCGTAAACAAAAAATCTTAGCTCTTTAGATGAGCCTAAGCAGAACCACGGTCAAAAAAATGATCAGTTAAGACCTAGGACTACGAGCTTATCCTGACATTTTTTGGACGAGCGTTTGAAAAAAACTAGACTGGATAGATCCTGCGCTTTTTTGAGTTTGTTTTTGTATGAAAAAAATTTTATCATCGAAGAAAGTTATAATAAAGAAAATAATAAGGTGTATGCCCACAGCAGTAAAAAAGCCAGCACGCCTATTCTGAGGGTTCAACGAGGAAATTATCCTTCATCAGTCATGGTTTGGCTTGGAGTCTCATATTCAAGCTTAACTGAGGTGTTTTTCTGTGAAAAGGGTGTAAAAACCAGTACCGAGATGTACCAAAACACCGTCCTAACAAACATAGTGGAACTTCTTTCTCAAACAATGGTCAAAAACAGACATTGGATGTTCCAACAGGACTCTGCACCAGCTCATAGGGCACGAAGCACGCAAAACTGGTTGACCACCCGTGGAATTGACTTTATCGGACATGAAGACTGGCCCTCTTCTAGTCCAGATTTAAACCCACTGGATCACAAGATATGACAACATTTGGAGGAGAAAGTCTGCGCTAAACCCCGTCAGAATTTGAAATATCTCCAAGCACCTTTGGCTAAAGCAGCGGCAGAAATAGGTATGAATGTGGGGCGTGCTGCGATTGATTATTAGCCGCGTCGGTTACGGGCATGTATTCAATATAGGGGAATGCATTTTTAATACATATAATAAAACTGTAAATAGCAGATGTCTGTACATTTTATATTTTTGTACTAAAAGTGATTGAGGGGTACTAAAAATAAGTAATTAAATACATTTCTACCATTTTTAGAATTCTCTGTCTGTCTGTCTGTTTTTTTGTTAACGTATCACGTATAAAGTACTAATTTATATCGTTAGAATTGTTAAGGAAATTATAAAGTGTATCATCGGGTTACATGTAGTCTTTATTTCATCAAAATCAGTTCATTCGATCAAAAGTTATGATAAATATTCTGAAGTATGAGTAAGGAAGTATAGAAACGAATTTGCTCAGCGGTGGCTTTCGTTGAGTCATCAAGTGTATTTTAAACTAATATCATATCATAAATCATAATTAAATGATGTAACATAATGTTCCATAATGATATAATTATGTATATCTAAAACGCAGTAAACAAAAGTATTAAAGAACGTATTAAATATATTATACAAAAATATATTAACCTTATTAACTAAATCCAAAGCACAATATTTAACCAATTTCATCGATAGATGGTGCTGTGGTGCAAATGTAATGCAATTGCAATGTGGTTTTTTCCTGTAGATGAGTTTCATATTTACTGCTAAATCTTTAAATTACTCGCTGCCCTACTGCGTGTTGAATAACTCAATTTATTCTTTACCGCCGAGTACTCTATGTGGTAAATCAAATTTTAAAGAGCTAATTGTTAATGCGTTGGTTTTGGCAAGGATCAAACTTTATTTTTTGCTTACTGTGCAGGCACTGATTTATAAGTTCTTTTACGTTTTATATAATGTATCAATTGCGTCAATTAATCTCTTTTATTTTTAAAATTGATGCTAGCAGCGCCATCTCTCATTAAATATATATATATATATATATATATATATATATATATATATATATATATATATATATATATATATATATATATATACTAGCTGACCAGGCAGACGTTGTTCTGCCCTTTCCGAATAACCATTTGCTTTCCCAAAAAAACTCCTGAAATTAGCAATAAAAAAATTGAGGGTCACTTATCGGGATAAAAACTATCCTATCTCTCAAGTTGGACCAAACTGTACACAGTTTGCAAATTTTTTTTTTGAAATCGGATCTATCTGTTGAATACTTACAGCAACACGTGGTGGTTATACTATGTACTAAATTGTAGCTTATATTAAACGTTTGTATTTTTAACATAGCGCCATCTATTAAATATTTACTTAATCCAGTCAACAGATATCGTCATCTGACAGAATCGTTTGGAGCTAACAGATAATTGTGACTGTCAAATAAAAGACAAATAATTTTCAATAAAATAATATTGTATTGCGACTATAAATTGAGATGTAAGCTATCCTATCTTTTAAGTTGGACCAAACTGCACATTGACCAAAAATTTAATTGAAATCAGTTCAGTAGTTTAGGAGTCCATCGCGGATAAACAGCGTGACACGTACTTTTTATATATAAAGATATATAGAGGATAGATGTAGATGTCTATGGGCCGCAGCAACTACTTACCATCAGGTGGACTGTGTGCTCGTTTTTCGCCCTTATCCTAAAAAAAAATGTAGGTTCGAATTTGTTCAATGGCGCCATAAAACCTCAGAAAGTGTAATAAAAAGATTTGTGTGTAAAACAAAAAAGGTTCCATAATAATTAATGTATTTATACTTAAAACACAAAAAGAGATTAAAAAAACGATGTTTTCTCACACAAAAGACGTAATAGATGGAGTTGTACAAATTACAACCTTTTCTGAATTGCGGTGTTCAGATTCTTCGCCGGTAAATCTTATTGAAACTTACTGAAGAAATTTGTATTTACTCAAACCATACAACAGAACCCGACCAAAAGTAACAAAATTGCAACGAAATGTCCTGATACTGTATTTATAACATTTATAATATACGCAAACCCAAAATCCCTCTATTAAGAAGTAACTTTCCTTTCAGTTTTAAGCGCATTCAGTTCACAGTCACAGTCAGCGTGTGTTATGCGATGACCGTAAATAAAACGTAAGGTCAAAATTTACGCGCTGCACCTCAGTACTGACTGTTTTGCACGTGGCCAACTCTATGTTGCTTTTTCCCGCGTTAGTAGCCCCCGTAACCTTTTTGTGTACACCCCGGCTAAGCCTACTTCTAACGCCGTTTACACAGAAGCTCTATCATAAACTACTTAGAACTTTGATGATAATGAGTTATTTTGTTACCACTTACTGATAGAGTAATGATATAAATCGTTTAATATTCTCTTCCCTAAACGACAAATTCTTTATGTAAAACCTATGTACGCGAGCTACGCCGCGGCACAGCTAGTTGTAAATAAAATTGTATTCTTAATTAAATTTCCTTTCATTTCATATATGATTTCTATATAACTATCAAAACGTGTATCATTAATTTTATTAAAACTTTTTGACAGAACTTATGACTCGACTAAGTATTACTTTCAAATTAATTTGTCGGTATGGTACGTGCGCCACCTACTGAATGTAAATTGCACTCGTACTATGCTTATAACCTTCGCGGAAATGCAAGCAATAAGTTGATAAAGTTTTACTGCAATCAGATGAATAGTATAGGAGCGTATAAAATACGAAAAAAATAATATTTTTTATATATTAAGATGTCTATGGGTCACAGCAGCCACTTACCATCAGGTGGACTGTGTGCTCGTTTGTCACCCTATCCTATAAAAAAAAACTGCACTAGATTTATACGGAAACTATTTTAAATTCTTCGCAATAATATTCAGAACCTTGCTACAACTGGTTTTGTATGGGTGGACAACCTTTATGTTTTTCACCTCCCGTTTAATTATTTTATTGTTATAAAGATAACTTCAATAATTTTCTGAGTAAAATCAATTTAAAATATCTCTGTTCCGATCTAACAACGTCGTCTTCGCTGAATTGCTGACGTAGATCATAAAGTTAATTGCAGTCATTAATTAAATATAATTAAAAGTATTTTCTTTTAAATAATGATAATGAAAACAAAACTGCTTATGAAATTAAAAATGAACTGTTCAACAACTTAATAAAATATATAATCAATTTTAATTAAAGGTTAGGTTAGGTTATGACCTATGAAATTGTCGTTTTTATGAAGAACTTTACGTAATTTAAATAAAACTAATTTTACGGATTTTTTCGCGGATATTAACTTATTTTATATATTCCCGACGTTTCGAGCATTTTTCAGCAACCATGGTCACGGGGGGGACTGGGGTGTATGACGTCCTAATGTCATAGTTAACCACGGCTACCTTCAGATTAAAAATTATTAATTTTTGTTCCGATCTACACAGTATGAACTTACAGTATCATGAAGTCTTGCAGTTGAATGCTTGGGTTGGAATTTAATTTTATTAATTATGGGATCCCCAGCAGATGGTAGCACCCAACCATCTTCTCTATTGAAATTAGGATGTTTTTTGATTTCCTTGGAAGGAATCGGTGTTCTTTAGCGAGGGTTTGTGATGTGAAGAATCGACGCTCCGCAATAGTATTGAGAACCTTGCTACAACTAAACTTAAAAACATTTCCTTTTGAATAATGATAATTAATTTTGATAATAATATTTTTTTTAATTTAAACGTGGTAGAGCCATGCTGCTGCTATATTAGTAATATAATAGCACGAATGGGTCGGCTCCACCGGGGAAGGACCACGCTCTCACAGAATACCAGCGTAAAATAGCAGTTTCGTATTTCGTAATGCTGTGTTTCGTATGGTGAGTGTAGAGAACCGGAGACCCTCTTTACTCGAAAAGAGGCATTCCATTTTAGTCCTCACGGGTTACAACGTATCTGCATTTTGATTCACAAACGAGGATAGATGTAGTTGTCTATGGGCCACAGCAACCACTTACCATCAGGTGGACTGTGCGCTCGTTTGTCACCTTATCCTAAAAAAAAATTAAATACAAAACTGCTTATGAAACTATAATAGTACTATTTAACAATTTTATAATATAAATAATCTATTTTAAGTGAAGGATGATTGATAGTTTAATTTTTAAAAAATGGACAATTTTATTACGGTCTATGCTAAATCAAGCAATTATCATTATTAAGTGGCGAAGCTTGCGAAGTCACTTTTTAAGTGGCGAAGCTTGCGAAGTCACTTATTGATTTCACGATGTCTGTCCGTCTGTCCGTCTATCCGTCTGTCCGTCCGTCTGTCCGTCTGTCCCACGATTATCTCGAGAACGGTTTCGAATTTTCAAATTCTGTTTTCAACAATCGATTACTGATCACTCAGGCATCTGAACCTCCTATTTTGAAACTGATTGCTCAACGGCAATCGTTAGAAACCGCTACAAAGCTGATTGCTTCGCCACGTTGCTATGCTGTTAGCTTGCTAGGTTTATTGATTTCACGATGTCTGTCCGTCTGTCCGTCTGTCCCACGATTATCTCGAGAACGGTTTCGAATTTTCAAATTCTGTTTTCAGCAATCGATTACTGATCACCCAGGTATCTGAACCTCCTATTTTGAAACTGATTGCTCAACGGCAACCGTTAGAAACCGCTACAAAGCTGATTGCTTCGCCACTTTGCTATGCTGTTAGCTTGCTAGGTTTATTATAATTTATGATGACCCCGTGAGATAGTTGTCAGATAATCTAGTTTTAGCGTTACCGTAAATTACGCAAAAACAAAATTGATTTTTGGATTTAGTTGAGTTTACTAATTAATTTCCAAAATAATGCACCACTATTGATTTCTTATATTTACGCGAATACTACACATTGAATTAAACTATATTTCCGGATTTTATCGCGTTTAATATACTTTTTTTTTAATTACCGAGGTTTCGGGTGCTTAACTGTAATCCATAATCACGGAGGGACTTAGGTGTTTGACGTCCCGATCAGTTCAGTTTTTAAATATTATTTTTTGGTTCGATCTACGCAGATTGAGCTTACAGTATCTTGACGTCTTGCACTGGTAGGCTTTCGTTTCGATTTAATTTTGCTAATTACAGGATCCCTAGCAGATGGCAGCATCTATCCATCTTTTCTATTGAAATTAGCTTGTTTGGATTCCGTACCTCAAAAGGAAAAACGGAACCCTTATAGGATCACTTTGTTGTCCGTCTGTCTGTCTAGACAGACAGACAGACGGACAACAAAGTGATCCAGACGTCAAGACCCTTTTTCTCAGGAACGCGTGGACGTATCAAGCTGAAATTCATATCAAATACTCAAGTCTATATAAAAATATAAAAAAAAAATAAAAAATCTAATTTCTAAGCCAACGCAATCAAAAGATACAGCCGTTTATGCCACAAATATTCGACATTCGCAAAGGAATCAAAACATACAGGGTACTTCCCGTGAATTCAGAACCTTGAAATTTAGTACGAAGCAACGTTTTATAGCACAGATAAAGGAAAAATTGCGAAAAGCATAAATTTTTAGTTACATCATATAATAAAAATGTTTTTAATAATTTTAAACTTATATACCTACGGATTTGTTCGAAACCCTCGGTGCGCGAGTCCGACTCGCACTTTGCCGGTTTTTTTTTAATTTCAATAGCCTTGCGTATCATTCATGGTAGGAATAGGTGTTCATTTGCGAGGATTTGTAGTCTTTCAAATCTGATGTAATAGCGGGGACGATCTTGAACATGTTCATAGACTGCAGAGTTCCCGGAGCGTCGTTGCTTCACGTCAGTTATATGTTCTTTCAGGGGGGTTTTAATAGATCTTTATGTTTGTCCGATGTAAGAGAGACCACATTCACAATCAAGCTTCTACACTCCTGCATCTTGTAGACATTTGATGGATGGTAAAAATTTACTTATCTTCTTCGGCGGCTTACAGTGTATTTTACTAGAAGCTCGCTTTAAGATAAAGCCAAACTTGTCTGTTACCCCTCTGACAAAGGTAATACAGCAGGCACATGCTCGACCGTGATCGGCTTCACTCGGTCACTGTGACGTAGGCGCGGGACCCGAAACTTGTTGTCTTGCAATACTTGCTCGACCTGCTGTAGCTCGGTGGCCAGATGTTTTTTGTCTCAGATCCCTTGTGCTTATTGAAACAAAGATTTTCCCAAAGTAGGTAACTGTGATGGATGATGGTGAAATTCACCATTTAAATTGTTGGTAATGTCTTTTTCCTATACAAAGTGTGACCAATAGTGTTATCAGGATTTTGGATCACTAAAACATCTAAGAAAGATAAAGAATTGTTTGCCTCTTAACTCCACTGTGAATTTTATTTTAGAGTTTATGGAATTAAGGTGGTCTAAAATGCAGTTATTTTATTAGATGGTAAAATTGTGAAAGTATCGTCATTGTATCACTTGTAGAATCTTGCATTTACAGCAGCAGTAAGAACAGCTTTTTCCTCTAAGTCCTCCATGAATATGTCGGCGACTATAGTAGATACAGGTGCGCCCATCGCCACACCGTCTACTTGTTTATAGAACTCCTCTTTCCACAATATATAGCCATATGTGAGACAGTTTTTGAGGAATACTGCATATTCTGTAGGCATTTTGTTTTCTTCTAACTTTCTGGTTGCAACTGAGATGCAGTCTTCAATAGATAAGCAGTAAATAGCGACTGAACATCAAAACTAAGGATAATTCCATTGTCAGCAAAATGTAGGTCTTTTATCTCACTAACAATATGGTACGAAGCCTTTGTGTGTGCTCTGGTGTGTCCTCTCAGCGGTGACAATATTTTTGCCAAGTGTTCAGGCAACTTATTGTTGAATCGACCTGGCTTTAGTTGTAAGGGAAGATATATCCGAACAGCTTCCCCATCAACAAATTTCCCCTCTAGAGGATAACGAAACCTCCACAGAAGTAGCTGATACTTTTCCGTGATTACTTTTCCTGTTCGTAATTTTTTGAGTAGATGAAGAGACAGACAGATATTTAGGTAGTTACGTAGGAATTCTATAAAAAGCCGTTAATAAGAAGGAAAATATAAAAATTTAAAAAAAATCTTAAACGATGTAAAAGTTTAAATCAAAATGGTTTAACTAAAGTTTTTGAAAAATCCCCGACTAAACGAAAGTACGTCACGCAAGATAAGAATAAAATGCGTTTTAAAGTGTTGATTTGTCGCGTGGTATGTTATAATAAACAACTGATTATAACTTTCCTTAGTACTTCCTACCTCTATGTACCTATTTGTTCGCCGTAGCGGTGGACACTGCAATAATATAAAAAATAAGTACTTCACGTATACATCTACCTTTTAGCACAGAATAAATAATAGTACAAGAACAGAAGGATTATTTTCTGATAGCAAAATTGCGAGATTAAACTTAGTTACGACGTCGCTAATGTTCATAATAATTTGCACGTCTCAAAAGTGACCCTCATGAAATTAGCCTACCGTTCATATCGTTGAAAAATACTATGCGCGCACACGTTCACTGTCCGGTTTTAAAACACAATAGTAAGACAATAGCAATGACCTATATGTAGTGCACGGGACAGCGAAAGGGTTAAATGACGTCCTTACATCCGCGTGCGTGTGTCTGTATCACTTAGCCCGTTACGCGAATTTGTTAAGATCGCTCCTAATGTAGAGTTAGGTGTTGTGAGAAAACAAATTGAATCCTTATCATAGTACATCGTTTATTTTTTTATTTTGTTAAAAAGCGTTACCCCCACACTAGGATTTTCTCCTGTATCTTGGAGGCAGTTAAAAACATATAGATTGCACAAGGACAAAACATCAAGACCCAGAATAATTATTTGTAGGCCATACAAATACTTGTTCCAAGCGGGATTCGAATCCACGGCCCCAGTGTTGCAACTCATTGGTAAGACACTGCACCACGGAACCATCAATTTGTTGATACTAAAAACTTTATTGTTTAATGTGAGGAAGATTAATATGCAACATCAAGAAAAATTATGATTATAACAACTTAAATGTCTTTGAAACTCAGATAAATTAACTAATTTCTATTTTTTACCAACTTTTTTTTAAAGGAGAGGGGGCAAACGAGCATATGGCTCACCTGATGATAAGTTACTACCGTTACTCATGAACAACTGCAACACAAATGGAATTGGTGCATTGACAGGCCCTCTAAAAAGGAGTAAGCTCTTTTCTTGAAGGTCCCTAAGTCTTAACGGTTCGAAAAAATTACCGGTGGTAAATTATTCCACAGAGAGGTCGTACGTGGAAGAAAACTCCTGGTGGAAAGTACACTGGTGGACCGCCAAGCATCCATGTGGTGTGGATGGTATCAGGAGTTTTGCCGCGAATTGCGTTCAAGAAATTTGGCGGCTGGGATTAATCCGAACAATTCCTCAGTGCACTCCCCGTGGTGTATGCGAAAGAAAATGCAAAGGCATGCAACATCTCTTCTCAGCTCAAGTAAATCGAAACAATCGGTAAGTACTTTGTCGACGATTCGAGCCGCTCTGCGCTGAATGCGGTCAAGTGAAAGGAGCTCGCACTGATGAGTCGAACTCAGAGATGGAAACAATATTCCATGTGAGACCGAACCTGCGCCTTGTAAAGTTGCAGGCGGTGTGCCGGCATGAAATACTTTCCCGCTCTGCTGAGAACGCCAAGCTTTTTAAAGACCAATTTGGCCTTCTTTTCCAGGTGACCACGAAACTGCAAGTCGCTCGATATGTCGACGTCGAAGATTCCGATACTGGCTGAGGTAACAAGTTGAGTGCCTTGAAACTGAGGAGATACGACAATGGGGTTCTTTTTAGCGGCAAACGCGCAAATTTGTGTCTTCAAAAGATTAAACTGGACTAGATTCAGTCATCCCCAATCCGAGATTTTTTCAGCAATGACTCGACTTCAGACACAAGTTTATTCTGGTACTCAGCGATGTTTTCCCGAGAAATATTGCCACAGTCGGTGTATAGAGCATCATCAATGCTGTCAATCGCATAGCAATGAATTTTACCGCTTCGCAACATATTATTGATATGCAGAAGAAACAGCGTTGGTGATAGCACGCAGCCTTGTGGAACACGAGAATTAATATGCTTGTAGTTGGACAATGCACCGTCTACAACACGACCTTGATGCTCCGATCTGCAAGAAAGCTAGTGATCCAATTGCACAATTTTTCGGGAAGCCTATAGAAAGGGATCTTCGAAAGAAGTGCTTCATGTCAAACCCGATTGAAGGGCTTCACAATGTCCAAATTAACGGGCCATGCCTCCTGCTTCGACTCTATTGCCTCCGCCCATCTATGAGTCAGGTAGACCAAAAGATCACCAGCTAATCGACCCCAACTAAAACTGTATTGGGGGTCACTAATCAGTTAGTGATCCTCAAGGTACCACATGAGCTGGCAGTTTATAATGGATTCCATTGTTTTGGAGAACAGAGCGGTGATGGCGATAGGATTGTAGTTAGACGGGTCTGAGCGGTTGCCTTTTTTAGGGATCGGGTGGACAAAAGCCATATTCCATGATTTTGGTACTACGCCTAGGGAGTAGGAGTACCGGAAAAGACGCGTTAGAACCAGTGCCAGGTCCGGAGCACACGTCCTCAAATCGACTGACTTATAGTGCCAAACACGGCGGCAGCCTGCAGAAAGCAACCGCGATTTTTGCGTGAGTTGCACCACAGTCAACTGTGTGAACTGAGCCATTCGGCTTGGTGGGCGTTAAAATCGCCAAGGATCACGATCTCTGTGGATGGCACCTGTTGTAGCAAGGAATATGTAGCCATTTGGAAGTGGTCGAACCAACGGTCTGTTTCGGCTTTACCGCTATGTGACCTATAGAGGCACCCGTAGACGCGCGGATGGTCGTCGCTGTCTCCGCGTAGACAAAGGATTAACAGGTCCAAACTTTCCTTTATTTAAATCTGGTAGTACATTGGACCCCGCTAATTTTAGACCTAATTCTGTACTACCAACTCTCAGTAAAATTTTTGAAAATATAATTTTGGATCAATCGTTAATATTTTTATATAAATAAATTACTTCATAAAAACTAATTTGGTTTTAAAAGCCGTCGCTCGACGTCTGACGCCGGTGTTTAGCTTATGAACTATATTTTTAATGCCTGAGAAAATTCACAAATGAGTTAAGTATTTTCTGTGATTTTTCCAAGGATTTCGATTTTGTTCATCATGAGACATTAATCAGGAAACTACAACATCACGGTGTAAATAATTTGACACTTATACTTATTACTTCATTAACTCAAAAAGTCGTTCCTCAGGACTCGATTCTTGGCCCATTCCTGTTTTTAATCTATATTAATGACTTACCTTATCTTGTAGGGGACAGTCAAGATATAGTATTATGTGCTGACGATACCACTTTAATTTTCAAACTCAAACGGCAGTCAATTAATAATCACGATGTAAATAATGCTCTATCGAAATTAGTACATTGGTTTAACGTCAACAATTTGCTCTTAAACGGCAATAAGACAAAATGTATTAAATTTACAATATCTAATGTAAAATATTCGAATATCAATGTGCTCTTAAATCTTAATTAGTTGAGTCTTGCGGATACCACTGTTTTTCTTGTTATAACTATTGACGCAAAGCTTCAATGGGGTCCCCATATAAGTATTCTAATCTAAATTAGCATGCAGACTTAGTTCTGCAGCAGTAAGAAAGATTAGAAGTCTCACAGATATTGAGACAGCTAGATTAGTGTATTTTAGTT
Organism: Parnassius glacialis; assembly: GCA_033319125.1. Taxonomy (NCBI): domain Eukaryota; kingdom Metazoa; phylum Arthropoda; class Insecta; order Lepidoptera; family Papilionidae; genus Parnassius; species Parnassius glacialis. The sequence goes on along the minus strand of JAVANC010000020.1, from coordinate 8,019,367 downwards.
ACTTTCATAGCGTAATATCTTATGGAATTTTGCTATGGAGTAATGCGACTGATATTGAAACTATATTTGTTTTGCAAAAGAGAGCCGTCTTTTTTTTAGCCGGGACTCTTTACAATTTAGATTATAAATCGCCAGGATTTATAACCTAAATTGTAAAGAGTCCCTCAGAGAAAAATTTAAATAAATAAACATATTAACTTCGGCATCGGAATATGTTGATGAAAATGTAATGTATGTACATAAAAACATAAATAGCTTTAATAAAAATAAGGATGTTCATACCTTAAATAACAACAGAAGCACAACAAACATAAGCTTGTAATGCCAGTTACTAGACTCCACAGAATCATTTATTGGGCAATGTATACACTTTTACAACAAAATCCCAGAACATGTTCAAAGTTTGTCAATAAACAAGTTTAAAAGTTTTACTAAAGAAAAACTGTACAAAAGGGTTATTATCCTCTTAAGCGTCCAGCCCGCGCGATTATTGTACTCTTGTACGTCCAAATTTGCGCGGCCCTGATTCGGCTACTACCGCGCTCGCATGTTGTAACAAAAAAACTACATAGCTACTTAACCATAATAGCTAGAATAAAGAAAAAAACTACGAAAAATGACAGAAGAATACAAATTAAACTTATGTATGTTTTAAGATCTAAAAACTTAATGTAAGATATTAAAAATAGGTGTGAACATTGAATTCGGAGAAAAATTAACGTATAAATTTTATTAGTTTACATCACAAAGAAGATATATTGTATTTTTTACAAATAATTCAATATCACAACAATTATTTTATAATTAGAACTGTGATATGTATAAGTGATTATAAAGCACAAATCATCTAGTTTACTTTGACGTATATTAATCTGTACGGTCTTTACAAACCGCACATTTTTGCACTTAAGCATTTTTACCATATTGTATCATTTTTCATTCTCATCCATTCAGTACGCAATCATTCGCCGTCGCGCATTGTACTCACTATCAATAATATCAGAATAAATTACATAATCAGTTAAAAAAAAAAAAAAAAAAAAAAAAAAAAAAAAGTACGGTCTTTACAAACCGCACATTTTTGCACTTAAGCATTTTTACCATATTGTATCATTTTTCATTCTCATCCATTCAGTACGCAATCATTCGCCGTCGCGCATTGTACTCACTATCAATAATATCAGAATAAATTACATAATCAGTTCAAGTCTTTATCATTTTTATCAACTTCTAAGATTGTACAGCACAGCAGCTCGTACATCTTAATGGTCCTTCGAGCATTGATCTAGTGCCGGTAAGAGAAAAGCGGGACCACGCGGTTCGACAACGTGACTTCGTTTCGCCGTTTAGTGCTGCCCACGTATTACCGCCTACTTAGCAAAAACGCTACAAGTTATTTTTAAAAGCTATTGCGCAGTGAACAATTTTCTGCTACCGCATACATCATCACCAGCAGCAGTGATTGGTAAACATCACGCCATCACTCACGAAAAACATTTTTTGTCTTGTGTTTCTGTGTCTGAAGTGCAATAGCGAATCGGTCGAGTCGGCCTCCCACAAGCGGGTCTCACCGACGAGATTGAGAAGGCGCATATATTGCATTAGGATACCGGAGCACTTAGCAACAGCATCACCTCCGTGACTCGGAAGCATCCGTCACCGGATTATCAATCAAATCGTCCATTAATCAAATAAAAATGGAAGATTTACTATCAACTCAGCAACAACTTCTTCAAGCAATGGAGCAGTTATTCACCAACTTCAAGAAAGATGGAGCTGAAAGAAAAACCCCATCTTACATATCAAGGCGACTAGAGACTCTGGATCAGTACTGGAGAGAGTTCCAAGCCAATCATGTCAAGTTGTGTGAGTACGAGGACCAAGACTACACTTATTTCTTGGAAAATCACTTCGAAAAAGCAAAGTCATATTACACCGACTGTCGGAGAATTATTCAGCAACACCTATCTACTGATCAAGAAAAGAAGTCAGTTCTGAGACCTGCTACTCCTTTAGCCGGCGTGACTACAGATTGGCGTCCACCATCAACGGCTGCAACAGCGTCCCCATCAGGTCAGGCCAGCACCAGCCGAGTAGACAGAGGTAACCACAGCAAACTTGACGAGATGTACCGGAAACAAAAAAGCAATTTTAAAGCACTAGAACGAGCAATCAATGCCACTAATCTCGAGTTACTTACCGAAAAGTGGGAGCTCGAGGACAGCTTACGTGACTTACAACTTCGCTGGAATGCCGTGGACTCCTTACACTGGGAGATCGACAGCGAGCTTACCACAGAAGATGTGCAGTACGAAAAAACATACTACATGTTCGAAGACAGCTACAAAAAGATCAAAAAATCAATCAACAGCAAGATGTGGTCCGTATCTCATCAAAAGCATTCTACGCCAAAAATGGAAATCCCTACGTTCAGCGGCAACTATCAGCAGTGGTCATCTTTCAAAGATCTCTTCATGGAAATGATCCACAAGAATAAATTCATTTCAAATGTGCAAAAAATGCAACATTTAAAAAGCAAGGTCAAGGGAGAAGCCGAGAAACTAATACAACATCTAAATATTAGTTCAGAAAACTATGAAACATGCTGGGAAATTCTGAATCATCGGTATAACAACAAACGATTGATTTTTAGTTCTCACATGAACACGCTTTTTGGCTTGCCAACAATACAACACCAATCATCATTTGCCCTGAAAAAATTGCACGACACCACAAAAGAGTGTCTAAGTGCCGTAAAAAACTTAGGCGTGAATACATCAAGTTGGGATCCTTTGGTGGTACATTTGTTGATGCAGAAATTGGACACTGATACACACAATGACTACTTCGAATATCTTGAAGATCCGAGGGAATTGCCGACGCTATCAGGATTTCTAACTTTTTTGGAAATGCGATTCACAGCATTAGAATCGTCTCGACGCAAGCAAGAAGCGCCGCGGAGCAATCAGCAAGCTACCTATCAAGATTCCAAAAAAGCTCAATATTCCAAGGCATACCCGGGTGCATCAACTAAGGCATTTATCAATCATACAAATGTGAAGTCATTGAAATCGTTAGCAAGGAATAAATACACGTGTCCATTGTGCAATGAACAACATGGAATTTTCCACTGTAAATCGTTTCTAGGTCAGACACCAGAATTAAAACGAAAAACAGTGGCAAAATTGAATTTATGCGAAAACTGTCTTTTTGATCATAAAGGCAAGGACTGTTTTTCCGACAAAAGATGCGCGCATTGCAAATGCGGTCACAATACTTTATTGCACGAAGCATACGCATCAAATATCAACGCGAGCGAGCGAGACAGCAACAAAAGAGTTACACAGCAAAGAAACGTGACACATGTTTCACAAGAAAACGTCGCCGAAATCCTCCTGGCAACAGCCCAAATCAAGGTGCTATCAGCTGATGGAAGCTATCTGACGATGCGAGCGCTGATTGATCAAGGGTCACAAACATCACTTATAAGCGAAAATGCCGCTCAAAGACTTGGCCTTCCACGACAACGTTGCAAGGGTATTATTTTCGGGATTGGCACAAAGGAAAATAACTGCAAGGGTATCATCACTATAACAGCATCATCTATGAATTCAGAATACACATTCAATACTGACGTCATCATCATGAAAAGTTTGGTAAACAATCTACCGAACAGATCCTTTGACAAACCGTCATGGAAACGTCTTGAAGGCATACGGCTTGCTGATCCAGACTTCAATATCAGCCGTCCCATAGACATATTACTGGGTGCGAACATCTACTCGAACATCATCATGAGTGGAATCATCAGAAAAGATGAAAATCAACCGATTGTTCAGCAATCACGACTCGGTTGGATCATCTGCGGCAACCTGAAGTCTTATCAGTGTAATGTTGTTCTGCACGATTTACAAAATATTCAGAGGTTTTGGACAATCGAAGACATAGCAGACAACAAAATAACAATATCATCCGAGGATCAATACTGCTTGGAACATTATAACAACACAACAACACGACGAGAAGACGGTCGATATGTTGTACGTCTGCCCATGAAACCAGGCTTCGAAGAAAAGCTGGGTGATTCAAAGCAGAAGGCCGTGGCACAACTTTATCAGCTGGAAAAGAAATTCGCCAAAAACGAAGACCTCGCAGCAATGTATAAAAACTTTATGCGCGAATACATTGAATTAGAACATATGCAGCAATGTACTCGTAACAGAAACACGATCCCGGCAACGAGTTGCTACCTGCCACATCATTGTGTACAGCGCGCCGAATCGCTTACAACTGCATTACGCGTCGTATTTAACGCGTCATCAAAGACGTCATCAGGCTACAGCCTAAACGACTTGATGTACAACGGACCCAATCTGCAAGCAGACTTACTATCATTGATCATAAGTTGGAGACAGTATAAGGTCGCCTTCACTGCAGACATCGAAAAAATGTTTCGAGCGATCCTCTGCAATAATAACGACAAACATCTACAAAAAATCATATGGCGTGAATCATCAAATCAGCCACTTCAAGAATACGAACTATTAACTGTGACGTACGGGACGAAAGCAGCGCCGTTCCTGGCAATGAACACACTAAAGCAATTAGCACGCGACGAAGGACAGCATTTCCCTGAAGCAGCTAAGGTGTTGAAGAGAGACTTTTTCATGGACGATGTCTTAAGCGGTCAGCACAGCATCCCAGCTGCTCTAAAATTAAAAACAGATCTGATCAACCTACTCAGATCAGGGGGGTTTAATCTACGAAGGTGGTGCTCAAACAGCAATGAGTTACTACAAGCAGCAGGATCAGACACAGATAGCAATCATCAAATTGGGTTTGATTTCAAGCAGAAAGAATCAACAAAGACCCTGGGACTGCGCTGGAACCCTCAGAAGGACGTCTTCACCTTTGAGCTCAAAATCAACACATCAACAGACAAACCAGCCTCAAAAAGGTCACTACTTTCAGACATCTCAAAGGTTTTCGACCCGGCCGGGTGGCTCTGTCCTGTAACAACAAGATTGAAACTCTTATTCCAATCAGTCTGGAAAGAAGATTTGAAGTGGGATGACCAACTTCCACTAAGCATTGAAGAAGAGTGGTCTAAGATCAAACATGACCTCGAAGGCATCAATCAAATCCAAGTACCAAGATGGCTTCAAAGTTATGAGAACGACGACATTGAGCTACACGGGTTCTGCGATTCCTCAGAACGTGCCTACGCTTGTGTTATCTACAGCAAAATCAAGAGCAAGAAACAAGGTGAACAAGCAGTAGTTCTGATAGCAGCAAAATCAAAACTAGTTCCGACATCAAAAATCATATCATTGCCGAAATTAGAACTGTGTGCCGCTCACTTATTATCAAGACTCATGCAGACAGTCAAACACAGTCTATCAGAGCAAAACATCAAGACCTTCGGCTGGTCAGACTCAACAGCTGTGCTCGGCTGGATCCAAGGCGACATCAATCGCTGGAAGCCATTCGTCGCCAACCGTGTACAACAAATCAAAGAAATCATACCTGCGGACTGTTGGCAGTATGTCAAGTCGACTGATAATCCAGCAGACTGCGCCAGCCGTGGGGTATCAACAGCAATCCTCAAAAATCATCCCTTGTGGTGGCAAGGCCCATCATGGCTGAAAACATATCAAAAAGAAACCACCACAAAAACATACACTACGAATCAAGAAGTGAAGAAAGCAATGCAAACCAACGTCACTATTCAACGTCACAGCTCTGACGTAATCGAAGCGTTGATAAACAAACATAGCTGTATGACGCGAGTGACGCGTATACTTACCTGGGTATTGCGGGCGGTGTCGAATTCCAAACCGAAGACGCCGTATCTAACTGCACCTGAAATCAAACAAGCAAAATACATTATTATAAAGCACATACAAGAAAAGTATTTTTATGAAGAAATACTTACCATCAAGAAGCAGGGGAAAGTGAAGCGTAACAACAAACTGCTGTCCCTTAATCCATTCTTGGATAAAAACGATCTTCTAAGAGTTGGTGGCAGGATCAATAATGCAAGCATCGATGAAAACATGAAGCATCCTCTCATCGTGCCACACAGCGGACACTTCACTGAGCTCATAATCGATCAGGCACACAAGGCCACCTTCCACGGTGGAGCCCGCCTGACTCTATCGCATCTGAGACAGCATTACTGGATTATTGGCGGCAACAGGGCTGTCAAAAAACGCATCCGTGAATGTGTTGTCTGCAGAAGACACAACCCAATCAAACAGACTCAAATCATGGGAGACCTACCGTCAGCAAGATGTAACCCAACCAGGCCATTTTACCACGTTGGTACCGATTACACCGGTTTCATCGACGTGAAAGCAAACAAAGGACGAGGCATAAAAACGACGAAAGGATACGTCGCAGTTTTTGTGTGTATGGTCACTAAGGCCGTACACCTGGAAATGGTATCAGACCTCTCCTCATCAGCATTCCTCGCAGCACTCCGACGAATGGCAGCGCGCCGTGGAGCACCGCGTCACCTGTACAGCGACAACGGGACCAACTTCGTCGGCGCCTACAAACACTTACAGCAGGAATTCATCAATCTTCGACAAGCCTTGGACGATGATTTCTTCGCAGCAATATCAGACATGGAGATCGAATGGCACTTCAACGCCCCCTCGTGGCCTAGTACAGGAGGTCTATGGGAAGCGGCGGTGAAAAGCCTAAAATTCCACTTACGAAGAGTCATCGGAGCACAAAAGCTTACATTTGAGGAGCTATCAACATTGTTGTCACAGCTGGAAGCGTGCCTGAACTCAAGGCCACTGTGCGCCCTGAGCGAAGATCCCGAGGACATCAACTTCCTCACCCCGTCACATTTTCTGGCGAGTGGCCCCACCCTCACCATCATCGAAACCGAAAGGGACGAGCGCACACGTTGGCAACTGGTACAGAAAATCTTCTACGACATATGGAAGAGATGGCAGTCCGAGTTCCTGTGCCAATTATCAGCTAGAAGCAAGTGGCAACAGAAGCAAAGAAACATGGAAATTGGTGACGTTGTCGTCATACATGACGTCAACTTACCTCCCGGCAAGTGGGCGCTCGCTAGAGTTGTTGAACTTCACCCTGGAAAGGACGATCTGGTCCGAGTGGTGTCCCTGAAAACTAAAAACAACATTATCAAGAGGCCTATTACAAAAATATCACCACTTCTATCAGATGATTACGTTGGTAGCGAGCAAAATTCGGAATCAAGCAATAAGGAGTCTACAGCAAAAAGCACCAAAGCAAAAAGAACGCGAAGCAAAAAATCATGCAACTTCATAGCTTTAGCAATGTTGACTTTACTTACCATCATTTCACCCGTTCAGTGTGCCTTCAACCTACTTAGTCTAAGCAATAATCAGAGCATTTATTTGGACAAAATTTCCAACATGCACCTTGTCAGAGATCAGTGGAAACTCATTGTCTACTACGAAATGAATCCGTACTGGCAAGGCATTGAATTGTATCGCAAGTACTTCGATTATTTGGATAACATATGCTCCAAGATATCCAAACAAACAAAATGTGACGTAATGTTGTCACAACTACGTCATGAGGCCACTGAACTGGACTACTATCATCATATGTTGCTCGGTCAGCAATACACGCGCTCGAGACGCCGGCGCGGGCTTATCAACGGTGTCGGATACCTAGCGCACAGCTTGTTCGGTGTGTTAGACGAAGAGTTTGCTCAAAAATACGAGAGAGACATCAATATAATCAGGATGAATCAGAAACATCTTGCTCTTTTATGGAAAAATCAAACATCCGTGGTTGAAGCTGAATATAACCTTTTGAGTCGAATCGAAGAGTCTATTAACAAGCAGTACAAGATCTTCAATGCCCACATCATAGAGCTAGAAAAAGAAGCCAACATCATAACAAAGGAAATTCAGACCGAAAAAATCATCAATGAATTTATTCTCTCATCCATGATAGCAAACAACATTTTGGCCAATCTTAAAAACATTCAAGAAACGTTGGTGGAGACCATCACAGACATCCACTATGGGCAGTTTAATGTTTATTTATTAACGCCTGAACAACTGAATGAAGAGTTAAATATTATCTCTGGCCAATTATCAAAGGAATTAGCTCTGCCTATAAACAACATCCAAAACAACTTATCCAGACTCTATCATTTACTGGAAGTAAAAGCAAGGATGACAAGCCAATACTTTATTTTCGAGATCAAAATCCCGTTGGTAAGCAGGGATACCTACGAGATTTACAGGCTTATATCTATCCCGCAGCAAGTACAAAAACAGATGGTCCGCATCACTCCTATCGCAGATCATATCGCGATCAACATCCAAAAGGACTCGTACGTACCATTATCAGAAGAAGAAGTTCGAAGATGTACACAGTTCAACGCTGAGACTCACCTTTGCCCGCTACAGAAACCTATTTTCCATATGAATTCGGACGATATTCTCTGCATCAAAAATGAAGACACAGGTCAGTGTGAAATCAAAACTTCGCCCTGCAAGGATATATGGGTTGAACTTAACAAACTAAATACGTACCTGTACTTTTGCTGTAATCAAAGGATGATAAGAATAATATGCGAGCATCATGTTACAGCGCAACGACTTAGCAAGGCCGGTATTATCATTCTCGAGGACGGCTGTTTCATTAAAAGTGAAACATTGACAATATTTTCACACAGAAAGCAGGTCACTAATTATAATATCAAGCCCGACCTTGCAAAGATAGACATACCTCCAATCAATGATGTCATCAACCTATCTATTCCTCTCCAAAGGCTCGAGAAATTCGACGAGTCAGAAAATGAGGAGAATCGAAAACACTTGTCAAGTATTGGACACCAAATAGAGCAGCTGAAGACAAGCAACGCTGATACAGAGATGGTAAATCAGTTATCAAACCACGACCTACATCAATATGTGCTTATTTATCTTCTGCTGGGAGCAGCTATACTAGCATCAACATTAATCGCCTTGCGGAGTCTACGCCGCAGATGCGCCGCACGTATACAAGGTCCCTCTCAAAGCGAAAGATCAGCTGGCTTGAATGTACAGTTCACTGGCACGAACCGAAACACAGAGCAAGCAACATCGGTCGAGCCCCGCGGTATCGCAGTTACGTCATCGGGTGAACTGAGTGCACGCGCACTGGATAAGTCGACGTCGCCTACAGTTTGCAAACGTTTTTGTGATCTTAGTGCAGTGTAGTGAAGTGTGAAATTTATAAGTTTTTTAATTGAAATTTATAAGCTAATTTTTATAGTATAATCATCGTTATCAATTAGTATCAATTTGTAATCGCCTATCAATCATCATCTGTTCTCTCTCTCTCTCCCCGCAGCATGTACGGTCTTTACAAACCGCACATTTTTGCACTTAAGCATTTTTACCATATTGTATCATTTTTCATTCTCATCCATTCAGTACGCAATCATTCGCCGTCGCGCATTGTACTCACTATCAATAATATCAGAATAAATTACATAATCAGTTCAAGTCTTTATCATTTTTATCAACTTCTAAGATTGTACAGCACAGCAGCTCGTACATAATCTAAGATATATTAAATAAAGCTAAAGTACTAAGGACATAATCGCTGGCATTCCAAAAAGAGTGTAGCACTGAAGTTAGATAATTATGATTCATTCGTTAAGGCTTGTTACACTGCCATCTCGTATTTACTACGTAAAGCTATCGGTTTCATAATCAAAACTCACAAAAAGAACCACAGATGTCCCCTAGATGTCAGTTTTATAAAACTAGACGCTATGATTACTATAGTATCCAGGACGTTTACAACGCTACTTTTATTTTGAATAGCTGGTTCTATGAAAATTTATTTAAACATTGTATAAAGAAAATTATTGTTAAGTGAAATATGTTGAAAAAAAAAAGTCCCGCTGGGTTTCTTGCTGGTTCTTCTCAGGACAGAGATATTTTCCGAACCAGAAATAAAAAAATGACTTTCAATAAGTATTATGTAATCACCATAATCGTTATAGCCTTTCATATGTCCACTGCTGAACATAGGCTTCCCACAAGGAATGCCATAAAACACGGTCTTTAGCCACCTGCATCCATCGACTTCCTGCATGTCTTACCAGGTCGTCACTCCATCTAGAGGGGGGTCGCCCTACACTTCGCCTACCGGTACGATTCTGCCACTCGAGAACCTTTCTTCCCCATCGGTTGTCGATTCTTCGAGCTATATGGCCGGCCCACTGCCACTTCAGCTTACTAATCCGTTGGGCTATGTCGGTTACTCTTGTTCTACTGCAGATATCCCCATTTCTAAGTTTATCACGCAGAGAAACCCCGAGCATAGCCCTCTCCATAGCTCGCTGAGCGATCTTGAGCTTCCTTATACAGCCAGCAGTGCAGGACCACGTTTCAGATTAGTAAGTCATCACTGGCAACACTCACTGGTTGTACAATTTCGTTTTCAGATTTTGAGGTGTACCTGTCGTAGTTTCCCGAACGCTGCCCAGCCGAGTTGAGTCCGTCAACTGACCTCTCGGTCAAAGTTGGTCTTACCTAGTCGGACTATTTGTCCCAGGTAAACATACTCGTCAACAAGTTCGAGCTTAGTGCTCCCAACAACTACCGGCATAGGTATGACATGGACGTTAAACATGATTTTTGTTTTATCCATATTCATCTTAAGACCTATCCGTTGGGAGACACTATTGAGGTCATTGAGCGTAGTGCTTAAGTCCTCCAACGATTATGCCATAAGGATATTATGTTATAATCAATACTGAATAAAAAAATCATTCTATTCTATTCTATTCTACGTATACGAAAACTCTAGCCCGAGGCACAAAGGAGAGTTACCCCCGTTAGGAGAGATACGAAGTATCAGCCGGAGAGGACACCTGTGTCTCGGTCAGAAAGAGCAAGGCTGGCTTCGCCATCTCGAGATAGTAGTGGACGGCGTTTAGGTTTGAGTGAAATCGCCTGATGTTGCAGAAATTCACGGATGGCGTGGCAGGGGTCGCTTTGGTCTTACTCCTCAGTTTGCCCCGAGCAGTTATTGTTTTGAACGGAATTTGCCTAACCACCCACGCTCAGAAATGGACTAGCTTGGTCGTGGATGCTCAGCGACGGATTCTCTAAGGGTGCTGGTACCCTCCTGGGGTACCAGTCTTTGATTTAATTATGCTACCATGTTGATGGGGGGTGGGGGGTTGTGCCTCTGGCCACCTACACTCACCAGCCGAAACGCAGAAGCAGAGCTTCCACCTTACGTCGGTACTCTGTGAGGTTGTGTTACCAACCCGGCTCGAGCCGGCCCATACGTGCAACAGCAACTACCACCACCGTTAAAAACTTTAACTTCAAAAAGAGGAGAAGGTACTCAATTCGACTCTATTTATTTATGTGTGTTACCTCAGAACATTTATCTAGGTATTTTTCTATTTTTATTTGAAAGCTAGTGCTAATAATTTATACACCCATATAAATTTGATCAAAATCTGACCAGTAGTTTTGGATATAATTTAAAATTAAAAATTTTGTGCAACCGAATTCAATACAAATTATTAAGAATAACTCAAAAACTATTTGATTGCTCCTTGATCAAATTCATATGGTACCACATGTGAAGTCAATTCACTCAGCAAAAAGTTATGAGGTAACACATAAAAAATATACGGTCGAATTGAGTACCGTCTCCTTTTTGAAGTCGGTAGAAAACTACTTTTACTTACTTTTAGTGTTTTTTTATAGGATAAGGATGAAAAAGGAGCACACAGTCCACCTGATGGTAAGTGGTTGCTGCGACCCATAAACATCTACATCTATCCTCTGTTACAGATCAAAATGCAGATGCGTTTTCACCCGTGAGGACTAGGATGGAATGCCTCATTTCCAGTAAAAAGGGCCTCCGGCCACCTGCACTCACCAAGCGAAACGCAGAGGTAAACCTCTACTTCACGCTGGTATTCTGTGAGGTCGTGGTACCACCCCGGTTCGAGCCGGCCCATCCGAGTGACAGCAAAAGCTACCGCCTGGCTCTACCACTGTTAAAAATATATATAATATATAATAGTAGTTTTGGGGTTATCCTTAATAATGCGTAATAATATTGAAATCGGTTGTATAATTTTTTTAATTTCATTAGATGTCTCTCTCTCTCTCTTTTTAAAAAAAAACGTTACCTCCACGCTAAAATTTTCTCCTGTTCGGGGGCAGTTTATATACGCAGAACAGACTCAGAACAACTACTTGCTGGCCATACAAATAATTGTTCCGTCCGGGATTTGAACCCGCGGCCCTTACCGCTGCAACTCATTACTAAGCCACTGCGACTTCATCGCGACTTCATTATTAATAAAAGAGTGGCAATAAGAAGTACTGCTACTTTCAATCTCTTTCTTTTATCGACCAAATGTCAAACAAGTAAGTGGTTGCTGTGACCCATAGACATCTACACCTATCCTCAATTAAGAATCAAAGTGCAGATGCGTTGTCACCCCTGAGAGCCAAGATGGAATGCCTCTTTTTCAGTAAAAATGGTCTCCGGTTCTCTACACTCTGGTATATTACGCTGGTATTCTGTGAGAGCGTGGTGTTTCCTCGGTCGAGCCGACCCATTCGTGCTACAACTATACTACTCATATAGCTTCAGCATGGCTCTACCACGTATAAATTTTATTTAATTATTATTTATTAATAATAATAATGCACCGTCATAACAGGTAAATCTCGCGCCATGCTTTTACATCGATACGAGTATTAATTGTGAAATGTAATAAATTGATTGGTTTGATTTAATTTAAAGTTTATTTTCTTCTTTTTAGATTAATTAAATAAAATTTTTTTTGATGTTATATTACTATTATTTTTTATTTATAGTAGACATGTTTCTGAGTCTGTTCATTTTAAAAATGCGTCATTCTTGGTTGCGGACGTCATCTTATTCGTATTCTTGTAAGCGAAACCTTTTATTTGATATCCATATCATGGAGTTGATTAAAAAAAACATAGTCCGACATCTTTGGGCGTACACCATACTAAATTTAAAGTGACGTCATTTTACTTTTGTATTCTTTTCAGCAAACCGTTTTATTTGATATCCATATCATGGAGGTCCAACAAAACAACATAGTCCGCCATCCTTGAATTTAGAGTGACGTCTTTATATATTTTATTCTTCTCAGCAAACCCTTTTATTTGATACCCACATCATGGGAGCGCATAGAAAATAACTAGCCTGCCATCTTGGACGGTCAGCTATATTGATTTTAAAATAAAGTCAGTTAGCTAACCATGCCTTGTCATCCAAACTATATTTAGTTGGGATGACAAACATGGTTAGCTAACTAAATTTCAGCTCAGTCGGTTAAAGATAACTGCTACCTAACTACCCGGGGGACACGTGTAGGGAGTCAGATTTCACTTATTTCCTACGGACCCGAGCAGCCTCGTCCCCAAATTTAAAAATATTAATGGACATTTGACATTGTATTGACATTGTTATAAGCTTTCTTCCGGTTCAGGGAACCGGAAGAAAGCTTATAGCCTTTCTTATCTGAGAAGGTATTTATTTTTCAAACTGGTTTAGATTTTGATGCAAAGAGCTTTTAAAAATCCTAAATGTAGCAAAAAGCATTGACTTTGCAATTTTTATTTTTCGCGTCCATAATAATCAGATGGTGAAGTAAGAATATCCATTAACCCATAATATCGTTCGGTGGGTGTTGCAAGAGGTGACAAAGGGAAACAGGAACAGAGGTTCTAGAAACAAACTTAAAATTTTTACAAACTACCGTGGCCAAACCGCCTGCCAAGTGAGACATTTGTAACCAAATTCTGTCCATGATACAATTGTTTATATGAGCTAGCAATCTTTTGCTAGAAACAGCCTTTATTTATTTGATTTGACCTGTTTTACCTTACAATTCTTGCGTATGCATTTTTATAAAAGTGAGGATGATAAACGTGCAAAAAATAGGGGTATGCTGTGCTAGGTAAATTAAAAAATCTTACCACCATCTTTTCATCCATTGGAATTACAGATCCAGTAGCTAATTCCAAATAACACTATGGTTTCACTAAAAGTTTCGATAGGAACTGTTTTTAAAATATGCCACACTCTTATGTAGTAGAATACGGATTAAAGACTAAGTATTTTCTGAACACGGAACTCGATTGTGGGCAGAATACAGATACAGAAGTCATCCTTAAGAAAAAAAGGAGCCTTTGGGTCGAATGGAAAGACATTTAAGCTTAAAATGGTACTGTGGATATTGGGGGTCACTGTAGAAGCGTGCTCGTCGCGACCCCTGCCAGCCCTTTTCAGGGCTGCAATTCTACTTAGCTGCGCACCCATGCCAACGAGGGTTAGGGCGTCCCCCCAAGGCGACGCACACCAGCTCGTCCCCGTTGGTGTGGAATGCAGTGTGCAAAGCGGCGATGGGGACCGCCACTCGTCACGCACAGCCCGACACGGCGGAAGGTGGAGGACAGAGTGCAGAGTTGGCACGTGGAATGTTAGAGGAGGCATGAGAGATAAGACGAATGAGTTGATCGAAATAATGAAAGAAAGAGAATTAGATGTCGTGTGTATGTCGGAGACCAAACGGAAGGGCAGTGGTACTGAAGAGCTCCCTGGCGGGGCGTTAGCTCTATGGTCCGGAGTCCCGGAGAGCGAGAGCGCCCGCCAGGGAGTGAGGGTGCTGCTGTCGTCTCGGTTGGTCGATGTTATGACTGAATATAAAGTTGTGAACTCAAGACTTCTCTGGGTTCGCTTTAAATTGGGACTGACGAAGTTATTCCTTTTGGCTGTTTATGCGCCGGTAGCTTCGTCGTCCAGGGCTGAGCTGGGGGAGTTTTGGGAGAATGTAAGAGAAGTTCTAGATTTGGCTAGGGGAAACGAAAGAATTGTTGTATGTTGTGATTTGAATGGATGGGTTGGTACCGCTCGACCAGGGTACGGGTCGGTGCTTGGAAAGTTTGGGGATAAAAGGGTTAATGATGCTGGCAAGCTTATACTGGCGGTATGCAAGGAAAAGGGTCTTCTTGTGACAAACACTATGTCTAATCACAAGAAAATCCATATGTATACTAGAGAAAGACAGAATGAGAGAAGTATGATCGATTTGTTCCTGGTGGATGACCGACTGCGAAAACAGGTGATGGATACGCGAGTGTTCAGGGGTGCTGACCTGGGAACGGATCACTATCTAGTGATTACTAGATTTAGGGGTCTGTTCGCGGGTTGGCGCTACCGGACGGCAGTAACAGAACCACAGTCGGTCTGTCGCATCCGAAGCTGGAAGCTTCAGGAAGCGGATACTAGGGACAAATATCATGCGAGGGTAGCCGAAAAGCTTGACGCTATCGATGGCAGAAATGAATGTGTGGAAAGAACATGGCAGAACCTTAGGGATGGAATGGTAAGTGCAGCGGAAGAAGTGTGTGGAACGATTAAAAGAGGCAGTAGTAAAAAAAGAGATGCATGGTGGAATGATGAAGTGAAAGAAGCTGTAAAGAAGAAGAAGAAAGCATGGTTAGACTACTTGGCCTCTAGTAATGATAAAGATATGAGAGAGAAGATGAAAGAAAGATATAAGCTGCAAAAAGTTCACACGAAAGCATTGATTGAGGAAGTGCGTGAAAGGTGTAGAATGGAAGCGGACGAATGGTTGTCGCACAACTTTAAGGAGAACTCCAAACTCTTCTAGAAAGAGGTTGGAAGGACCCTAAGTGGTGCGACGGCCTTAAGAATGAACAAAGTGCTTTCGAGAACTAATGACGTCCTCACAGAAAAATCGGACGTCATGCAGCGATGAAGCGAATTTTATAGAGAAATGTATGCGTGTGATGATCTTAGTGAGGGATCCGGGGATGACGCCGAGACTGGTACGCCAGACCCGGACCTCGATGACACTGAGGTCATCAGTATGAAAGAGATTGAACGTGCGATTCGAAGTTTGAAATGTGGTAAGGCTGTGGGACTAGACAGAGTTACTGCTGAAATGGTCAAGTATGGTGGGCCTCGCGTCTGGGACAGCTTTCATCTGCTGTGCAATTTGTGCTGGCGGACGGGGGATGTCCCGGATGATTGGCGATCCGCAGTCATTGTGCCTTTATATAAAGGTAAAGGTTCACATTTTGACTGCGGGTGCTATCGGGCGATCAGCTTGACCAGTTTAGCAAGTAAAGTTTACTCGAAGGTTTTGACACGTAGGATGCAAGAGAAATCGGAAAGATTTCTATGGGAGGCACAATGCGGATTTAGACCTGGAAGAGGATGCACGGATCAAATGTTTTCTCTCCGCATGATCACGGAAAAGCTTCTGGCTGCTAACCAGAGGATTTTCTGTGCTTTTGTAGATCTTGAGAAAGCATTTGATAAGGTTGTAAGGAAGAAAATGTGGGAACTGTTGCCGGGGTATGGTGTGGATGGTCGATTGCTAAGGGCTGTGCAGTCACTTTACTGTGACTGTAAAGCCTGTGTGCGGGTAGGGCATGACCTGTCACCCATGTTTAGCGTCCAAACGGGCGTAAAACAGGGTTGTGTCATGTCTTCCTGGCTGTTCATACTGTATCTCGACAGCTGTTTACAGAAGCTGAAAGATAGCTGTTTGGGTGTGAAATTGGGTGACATTAAAGTAAATTGTCTGCTGTATGCTGATGATGCAGTGCTTATTGCACCATCAGAGGCAGAACTGCAGGCATTAGTCACGTGTATGAAAGAGGAATGTGAAATTAAAGGTCTCCGCTTGAATGCTAATAAAACTAAGGTTCTGGTATTTGAAAGGGACGAAGAGAGAACGAAGTGTGAAATATGGGTAAATCAGGAATGTCTAGAATAGGTAAATGAAATATTATACTTGGTAAATATATACTTGGGGAGTGCTTTTAGCCGGGATGGAAGATGTGATGTAGATGTGGACAGGCGTGTCGCTGCCGGGAACAAAGTCAATGGTGCCCTGACTGCGTTAGTCTTAAGGCAAGGCGTAGTGAAGAGTGCACGCCTTGCAATACATAACGCAGTGTTGGTACCGACTTTGTTATATGGCAGCGAAACCTGGGTATGCCAGAAGAAGCATAAAAGCAAGTTGAATGCAGTGGAGATGCGATCTCTTCGTAAAATGTGCGGCGTTACCATGGCCGACCGGAAGCGAAACGAAGAGATTCGCAATATGGCAGGTTTGAAAGATGACCTTATCACAAAAATTGATAAGGGCGTGCTTCGATAGTTTGGGCACGTTGAGCGAATGAGTGAAGACCGAGTGGTGAAGAAAATATATAGCGCGAAAGTTAATATTAAAAGGTGTCGAGGTAGACCGAGACTAACTTTCGAAGACCATGTGAGCAAACTGCTCGAAGAGGGGAGGGTCAAGAGTACTCGGATACCTAGACGTGCATGTATGAAGAAGATAATGAATCTGAAAGAAGCGAAAGAGGTATGTAAGGATCGTGACACTTGGCGATCTGTTCTCTCTGGCTACCCCGTCAGGGATTGTGCGTGACGATAAGTAAGTAAGTAAGTAAGTGGATACAAATGGTACTGTTTGTGTTGAGAAAGTGCTTAAACTTCTCTTAAAGATTTTGAGATAGATTAGGGTAACATAAATTCGCATAACCAATATGATTTGTTATGATTTCTCGAAGTACATTTAGTAATCTTAGCAATGTAGGGTTTTATTTCTAGATAGAATAGAAATTATGTATTTTTTGGTCTAATAACACCTAAATTGTACTTTTTCTTTTCTCCCTGGAGTAGAAATTGCTCCCCAATACCATTAACAGGCGATTAAAAAAATGATAACATGCAAGATGGTCGTGTAATTATATTTGGGATATTTATTATTTACAGAAAATATGGCGAAATAATAAGTGAGAAATTTACATATTCAAATTATACAAAACATTTGAAATCCTGTTGCACGCTCTATCTCACTCAGTAAATATGGGATTATTTGAACCAGTTTCACATCGAACATTTACCCTCTACGCGCTGTTTCTTTCAATATCAAAAGACTAATCAATATATTTCTTACAGACACTGAGTATAACAAGATGCCCCCAGTGTTCCATCTGGAACCATATGCGTCATGCGTTCACGAGCCAGGGGGAGTGTACTGTACAGTCGAACTGAAACTAGTGTCCGACGGGCCCAGCGAGCTGATGACTATGATTGAGGTATGTATAGGGGATTTAAAAGATAATATTACATGGAATCGGTTGATAACTCCGTAAAATTTTAATTTAACTCATTTTTCCTACTCTTGTCAGTCCGTAGCAGTAGTATGCTGTATATGGGCCACATCCAGTGCAGGAACGAGTTGTCTTAAGCCTATAGTATACAGTTGTTAAATATATCAAAGTATTTAGTCGAATAGTGAACTTGTAACGATTTCACGACGATTAAATTATTAAATGCTTACAACAGTCTTCATATATTTTCTACCGACTTCAAAAAGGAGCCGGTACTCAATTCGACTGTATGTTTTTTATGTGTGTTACCTCATAACTTTTTATTTGGTGAACCGATTTCGATGATTCTTTTTCAGTTTGAAAGCTGGTGCTTCACGTGTGGTCCCATATAAATTTGATCAAGGTCTGACCAATAGTTTTTGAGTTATTCTTAATAATTTATATTGAAGTCGGGTGTATAAAATTTTTAATTTTAAATTATTCAGGCACAACTTATTTTGTAGCACTTTAGTTTCAATAGATCTCCAAGCATCATTTTTATAGGTTCCCTAAAATACATTAAGTACACACCAGCATCAGCTTAATTCCTTTTAAAAAAAATCTAACTTCCTCCTTCGGGAGATGTCTTGATTTAATTCAACTCACATTTTTAAAATATTTAAGAGCTCATTTGAAAAATCGAAGATTACGGATTTTCATGAATAATAATCATTAACATAAGGTACTGTGACATTAAGCATCAATAAATTATTAACTAAGCCCACTGATTAGCTACGACTCTGACGCATTTCTATCACTTCTTTTACATCCAAACAAAATATTATAATAACAATCATCTTTTGATGCAACACAATCAAAAGTTTAAGAAATATTTCCGCCCATGACCTTATTACCACCAACAACCACTTTAGATATCTAATCTTCTTTTCTACCATTAGAGAGCAATTTCGATATCTAGAAAAATCATTAAAATGGATTTTGCTTTTTGTATATCTGAGCAAATCACCGTGCAGTGGCGGTGTAAGAATATCCACTACACCAGATTGTCCCACGGGTGTTGTAAGAGGCGACAGAAGAAAACAAACCAGAATAAGGGAAGCAGCGTCTTCCTAAACCAATTTTTCGTGTTTAATGTACACTTATTTGCCTTGTTCTTTTATTTTGTATGATTTGCAACTCCTTATGTTTATAAAGGATACCCAATGGATAGGCTTATTTAGTGCACAACTGGGTACTGTTTAAACACTGTTTATTTTTCTACATTATTATTTTGTATCCTATTGCATTCTAATACTTAACTAAAAAACTAAATAATACTAAACTTACGCCTGTAATTCTTTATTTAATAATTAAAGAATTACAATAATTTTCTTTTCTTTCCTCCTCATATTTTCGAAATTTTTATTATACTCCTAAAATTGCACAGTCAACTATGTATTTACTTTGCTACATTTTTTCATTGTATAAAATTACTTTTACGAATTTTATCGCGTTTAATTATACTTATTTTTAAATTCCCGACGTTTTGGGTGCTTTCCAGCACCCATGGTCACGGGGGACTGAGGTGATTGACGGCCTGGTGTCAGAGTTAACTCTGAGTACCTTCAGCTTTTTACTTATTAGTTTTAGTCCGATCTACACAGAATGAATTTACAGTGTCTTGAAGTCTTGCAGTGGTATGCTTGGGTTTAGTTTTAATTTTATTAATTATAGGATCCCAAGCAGGTGGTAGTACCCAGCCTCCCTTTCTATTGAAATTAGATTTTTTAAATTTCAATAGCCTTGCGTATCATCCTTGGCAGGAATCGATGTTCTTTCTCGAGAATTTATGGTTTGAGAAATCTAATATAACGGCGGTGACCGTCTAGGATATGATCACAAACTGAAGACTTCCCGGAACGTTGGTGCTTCACGTCAGCTATGTGTTCTTTTACGCGGGAGCGCAGCTGTCAATGCAACTTCTATAAAATAACTAATAAGCATTCTCGTATCTGCTAAAAATAATCTCTGGTTCTCTATACTCACCATACGAAACACAACAGCATTAAGCTGCTATTTTACGCTGGTATTCTGTGAGAGTGTGGTTCTTCCCCGGTCGAGCCGACCCATTCGTGCTACAACTATACTACTAATATAGCTGCAACATGGCTCTACCACGCAATACGTTTTATATTTTGACTATTCAAAAAGTATTAAATAGTGGTGTATACCATTTACACGATGCAAGATTCCTGTATCAAAAAAACTATATAAGGGTTTAAAGTAAATGTTTACATAATGTTGATATTGATATACATTATTGTATGCTAGTATTGCTATTGCTCGAAGAACCGACAACCGATGGGGAAGAAAGGTTCTCGAGTGGCAGCCTCGTATCGGCAGGCGAAGTGTAGGGCGTCCCCCCACTAGATGGAGTGACGACCTGGTAAGATATGCTGGAAGTCGATGGATGCAGGTGGCTCAGGACCGTGCTTTGTGGCATTCTTTGGGGGAGGCCTATGGTCAGCAGTGGACTTGTGAAGGGCTGTAATGATGACGATGATGCTAGTATTGCTATTGTAAACAAGTTTTCGTGTTCGTGTTACAACCATAACATTGCTGCAGAATGACTCTACAAGTGTCATAAGAGATGACAGAGGGAAACTCAAAAACAGAAGATGGGCACAATGGATAAATCCATCAGAAAGATTCTGCTTGTTATGTTGTTGCAATTGCCTGCCACCTGTCAAGTGTACTTGTGGCAAATAAGCAAACTTCCTATGAGACAATCTATGTCCCTCACAGGCCTATATTCAGCAGTGTACTTTGATAGGCTGTAATGATGATGATGGTGATGAAACAAATTTGATACCAATTTTGCTTTGAACGTAAGTATAATTAATATTTCTAGATTTATTTTTATTATACTAACAAGAACTTATTCGTAGATTTATTTATTTTATCTATTGCAGGAATATTCTCTACGCAGAGAGATGCACTTCAATCATTCACGTCTCCATCGGGGCGTGTGTGTTACAAAAACATGTAAAGACTACCTTAGTCAAAATACATCAGCGGACATACATTTGGTTCTTGAGGGATGCCTCAACGATACTTTTTGGAAACAATACAAACTCAAAAGCAAGCTGTCTACTGAAGTTTTATGTAATGATCTGGATAACAAGGTGGATATAGACTATGGCGACATCGCTGTTGCAGTGATTTGCCTTGCAATACTAATGCTGAACATCGTTGGAAGCTTATACGATTTCTTGTTTCTTTCACATAATGAGAGCAACGGTACGTTAATTATTTTATTTTACATTCCATACTAAAAACAATTAACATAATATAAGTAATCTAAGTAAATATTTATATTGCAACAGTAATTATTGTGTTTCGTGCACGACTTTTTTATAGGATAGGGTGACAAACGAGCACACAGTCCACCTGACAGTAAGTGGTTTGCCTGTGGGCCATAAACATCTACATCTATCCTCGTTTGCGAATCAAAATGCAGATGCGTTGTCACCCGTAAGGACTAAGATGGAATGCCTCTTTTCCAGTAAAAAGGGTCTCCGGTTCTCTACACTGGCCATACGAAACACAGCAGCATTTAGCTGCTATTTTACGCTGGTATTCATAGAGAGTCCTTCCCCGGTCTAACCGATCCGTTTGTGCTACAGCTATACCACGAATATAGTTGCAGCATGGCTTTACCACTCCCGAAATATAGCGGTATAAACAGCTAGACGTAAAATAACCCAGACTGGCGTGGCGGCCGACAGCAATGTGAAAGGTGTATGTCTGGTACTAAGATCGTTAATCTGCCTACTAAGCGTGAGGATTAAGAAAAATCATATCTACTACGTGCAGGATCCACGACCAGCAGTGGACTTGTATGTACTAATAAAGAAGAAGTAGGATAGTATACTGCCCCAGAGCTATCACGACTTTCTAAAAATTATATTTCATTTTATCAAGAAACTGAATTTGAACGTAGGAAAATCATAATTTCGTAATTTAAAAAATATGTATTTTTTAATCAAAATGACGCAATCGTAAATGTGAGCTTGAGCTTCCAATACAAACTTGAGTTTGCTGAGTTAAGTCATTGTAAGATACCGTATTAATAAAAAAAAGTAAAAATCAAGACAGCGTATAACCACATAAAATCAGTCGATAAGCTATATCAAGTAATAAGTTACAAATTAAATGTGTACATGCTGCCTATACCGGAGAAAAAAAGTCATAAGGAGCCAATAATAAAATAAAATCGATCTATGTGTTGCACCAAGTAATTAGTTAGTAATTATTTGTATACATGCTATACTTGAAAATTTTAGAAAAAAAAAATGGAAAAAGTTATGGAAGCAGCAGCCATAAAAAGTCAGCAACATAATTAAAAATGTTGTACAACCGACTTCAATATAAATTATTAAAGATAACTTAAAAAATATTGTTCAAATCTTGATCAAATTTATATGCAACCACATGTAAAGCACCAGCTTTCAAATTAAACAATAATCATCTAAATCGGTTCATCCAATAAAAAGTTATGAGGTAAAACACATAAAAAAACCATACAGTCGAAATGAGTATAGGCTCCTTTTTGAAGTCGGTAGAAAATAAAATGAATCGATGAGCTGCACCAAGTAATTAGTTAGTAAAGAAGGCAAGTATTTTGTTGCTTGTCAGTAATGGAAACAGCAAGTTACAATTAGCCAGCAACAAAATAAAATCAATCGATAAGCTTTTTTTTTAAATAAAAATGTTTATTTGTCTTAAAACAGTTACATGGATTATAAATAAGACATCCCCAGTAAGTAATTGATAATACTTGTGTTGGGGATATTTCGCTCTTTCCCTTAATTATTAACAATATTGAGACTATTTTACAAAAGATTAGTAAAAATTAATTTATGAAGAAAAAATAACAGTAAGTGACTTCTGTATCAATTACTTATTAGCTCTTTGTATAACTGTAGTTGTACGCCTGTGTGGAACTGTAAGTAAATCTTGTTTTTAAACAGGGTTTGTGCTGTTGAATATGCGTGTGTGCATGTGTGTGCGCGCGCGCGCGTGTTTGTGTGTGTGTGTGTGTGTGTGTGTGTGTGTGTGTGTGTGTGTATGTGTGCGTGTTTATGTGTGTGAATGTGTCTTCTTTTAAGTGCCGGTGTGTTCGAAGCGCAATTAATAGATTAAGCTCGGTAAGTACATACATTATTCATCATTTCATCATTACAGCCCTTCATAAGTCCACTGCTGAACATAGGCCTCCCCCAAGGAATGCCATAAAGCACGGTCCTGAGTCACCTGCATCCGTCGACTTCCTGCATGTCTTACCAGGTCGTCACTCCATCTCGTGGGGGGTCGCCCTACACTTCGCCTACCGGTACGAGGCTGCCACTCGAGAACCTTTCTTCCCCATCGGTTGTCGGTTCTTCTAGCTATATGGCCGGCCCACTGCCACTTCAGCTTACTAATCCGTTGGGCTATGTCGGTTACTCTAGTTCTACTGCGGATATCCTCATTTCTAAGTTTATCACGCAGAGAAACTCCGAGCATAGCCCTCTCCATAGCTCGCTGAGCGACCTTGAGCTTCCTCATACTGCCAGCTGTGAAGGACCACGTCTCAGTTCCGTAAGTCATCACTGGAAGCACGCACTGGTTGCACAATTTCGTTTTAACGTTTTGAGGTACGTCTGACGAGAAGATGTGTCGTAGCTTCCCGAACGCTGCCCAGCCGAGTTGAATCCATCGATTGACCTCTCGGTCGAAGTTGGACTTACCTAGTCGGACTATTTGTCCCAGGTAAACATACTCGTTAACAACTTCGAGCTTAGTGCTCCCAACAACTACCGGCATAGGTGTGACATGGACATTAAATATAATCTTTGTTTTGTCCATGTTCATCTTAAGACCTATCCGTTGGGAGACACTATTGAGGTCATTGAGCATAGTGCTTAGGTCCTCCAGCGATTCTGCCATAAGGACTATATCGTCGGCAAATCGAAAGTGAGTGATGTACTCGCCATTGATGTTGATACCGTATCCTTTCCAGTCCAGAAGCTTGAAAACGTCTTCCAATGCAGCGGTGAAGAGTTTCGGGGATATGACGTCGCCCTGTCTTACACCTCTCTGCAATTGGATAGGTTTCGTACTCTGGTTCTGTACTCAGATAGCCATCGTAGCTCTACTGTACAAAAACATCAGCACTTCGATATACCGACAGTCAACTTGGCACCGCTGAAGGGACTGCAGCACCGCCCAAATTTCGACGGAATCAAAGGCTTTCTCATAGTCCACATACGCCGGACATAGTGGCAAATTGTACTCTTCGGACTTCTGTACAATTTGCCGAAGGGTATTTATGTGGTCTATGGTGCTAAAGCCCTTTCGGAAACCGGCTTGTTCGGGAGGCTGGAAGTCGTCAAGTCTGCGCGCGAGACGATTCGTAACGACTCTCGAAAACAGCACGTAGACGCGGCTCAGAAGGGAAATCGGTTTGTAGTTCTTCAAGAGAGCGTTGTCACCTTTCTTGAAGAACAAGACCACCGCAATTCTGCTCCACGCCTCCGGTGTAATGCCACCATGGAGGACGGAATTAAAGAGCTTCTGAAGGACTTCAAGTACCGGTCTTCCACCCGCTTTCAGAAGCTCCGCTGTAATTCCATCCTCGCCTGGGGCCTTACCGTTTTTAAGGCGCTGGAGAGCCATTCTAATCTCGCTCAGACTGACGTCCGGGATATCTTCGGAATAGTGTCGGATGAGACTCGCTCTTGGATCGTTACTCACACTTGCGTGTGGCTCCAACGATGACGTGTACATACATTATTGAAAAGAAAGAAATAAAAATAAATTGCTTAACTAAAATTTGTTCAGTTTCCTCGTATGTTAAGGTTTTTAAGCACTCTGTAATTACCTTTTTGCATACGTGTGATACCTCATGGTAGAACTTTAATTTTACGTTTATTTTATTATAAATGTAGACTGATTGGATTGCACGTCTGTATTATGGGATTTAAGTAAGCTTAGGGTTCTTAATCAGAATATGAAAACTCTTGGCATGCTGTTCCGTATAGTATCACTCAAATCTTATTTCTGAACAATGGTGTATGCAAACTCTCTTCTTAAAATAATTCTTACGGTGTCATTGTACACTTTCGTAAATACAGTAGTATTACGACTTCTGTATATGAGTGTCACATAAAACTAAAAAAAAACAGCCATAGTACAACTTAAATCTGTATAAGGACAGAATATCGTTATTTTGCATGCGTTGCGTGTTTATATTGTGCTAGTGAACAAAATAAATTTGTTACCAATATATGGAAAAAAGAAAAAGATGTAGTAAAAGATCATGTTAAATCTTTAAATTTAACCAAAACTATTCCGAAGACTAGGATTTTCATCATCCCTAAAGAGAATTATATGTTATGTTTAAAAAACTGCTACACAGCGTCAGTTATTAAAATATCATATTATAAAACTGATTAAAATCTAATGGCATCATGATATAATCTATAATATGCATTGTACAGCTACTAAGACTATAAGACCCTCGAAATACCGTTTAGGATGTTTAGCAAATTGTCGCCATTTTAATACCCATAAAAACAAAATTTAAAATATAATTTTGGGAATATTAGACAATAGTCCAAAGCTATTACTTTCAGTTTGACTAATGATAACTGTGCCCAAATGTGCCCTCATATCCATTTTTTTTAATTCTAACCTATACAACCGATTTTTAGTTACCGTATTAAGTATTTTATACTTATTGCTGGCGTGGCAATTCCTTGATTAAAAACATATATAAGTTTACCGTAAATCTAATTTTGCACTTTCAATTCACTAATCACTTCGTATCACTGTCAAAACTCAACTCCGATCCGAATATCAAATCCGAATAATACGTTAAGACATTTAATGTCGTGATCATTCAATAAACGCCCTTTTTGTTTTATATTCATTTGTAATTCCGTTTAAAAACAAATATAGAACGATCGTTCTTCGCTCCGGACCATCAGAGACGATCGTCATCAAATATCTTAAAATGTTAAGAGTCAGTCCCATAATAACTCTGTCAAAGAATTTTGTACTGAAAAGGCGTGAAAAAAAGATATTTACATTTGAACGTTCTTAGGTTATGTCCTATGTCACTTGGGAAAAGTCATGCTTCCTGTGGTTGTTTGATGTTAGCTTAATACATAATACATAATTGAGAGTTTTTAGATTATTGTATCTCTATTATATATTTACACACTATAAATGTATAATTCTGGCATGGCTCCAGGCCTTTTGTATCATAGTGACATTCTCAGAAGGGCTAGAACCCAGAGCTGTAAAGCCAGTAAAAAAAAACACTGACATTTTATTTTCGTTTGTGTTGGCATAACATTAAATGGAATTGTTACATAGTACTATGATTGAGATAAAGTATTATTGTAGGTAATTCTTTGTAAGAGACTTATTCTCAGCCATATCACTGTTATTATTATTATTATTGATAGTACAGTTATTACTAATAATAACTTAATATAAAAATATTTTGTGTGTTGTGTTTGTAGTCTTACAAAGTGTATACGAAAATAGTATGAATATACTAAATGGCAACATTTGAATAGAGTAAAATGATTTAAGTCATTTGATATTCCCAAAAATGTTTGCTTTTTTTTCTGCGACTTTAATTAAAATACATTTTTATTTGAAAAATCATAGAAAAATAATAAAACTCATTTTATATATAACTTATTTCTAGACGCTATAATTTTTGTCAACTATTTTTCTGCCATTGCTCTTTGGGTAGCACACGTCTGCATAACCAATAATTGGTAGTAAAAGTAGTTGTATTAGCACAAGTGTAGTCTTAAAGGATAAAAACATTTTTAAGCGATGGAGAGGATATAAAGCTCCAGAGACTTTACGACATGTGTCAGAATCATGGACTCCCTAGCTCAGAGTACTATCAATATGGAGACCAAGATTTTTAAGTGATCAAGATAACAGTATCAAGCGAATATTATAATAGATGGAAGGTATCCTCGTGGTATCAATTCTTGAAAGCATCCTCGAGCTACCTATAACCATCACTTGGCATTTCATAGGATTGCCAGAAAGTTCGAAGCGCATGGACCAATCATGGACGGACTTGAGATTGGTATTAAATTTGTATATCGCATTATGTATGTCATCAATCTCAGACTGTACATTAATTTGTAGGTCGTCGGCATACAGATGGTACGTACAATCAATTCATAAAGTGATAGAGTTACTAAAAATAGAGAAGATTAACGGGGAAAGTATACCACCTCGCAGTACACCAGAAACAAGGTCAACCCAATGTGAAGTCATTTGCTTCACGTAGATGGACTGCTGACGTCCGCGAAAAAAAGACGAGAAACACTCCAGGACTAACGGTACAAACTTAAGATGGGAAAGGATAACAAGAAGAATATCATGATTAACTGAGTTAAAAACGTTAGAAAATTCACCGAGCACCACAACTGTAACTTTTTTGTTTTCAATACTTTCTCTAATGTCCTCGGTTATTTTAAGTAAAACAGTTGCGGTGTTGTGACCAGGACGGGAAGTACTCAGTAGGTTATGTCTATAAGAATATTATGTATATAAGAAGTTTTTATGTGGAAAATATTTTATTCTTTTTAGTTCTCAGTTTCAGTTACTTTTAGTGCCCGTCCTACAAACTAAAATTAAACAAATTAAACTTTTATAGTTTATAAACTTAAATTTTCATCAAGGATTAATTCACCAAGTCCCGGGTTGACTTGAACACAATGCGGGACGCACTGCATTAGCAGTAAATTTTTCGATGATTGAAAATGACAGTTTTTTTTATAGGATAGGGTGACAAACGAGCACACAGTCCACCTGACGGTAAATGGTTGCTGTGGCCCATAGACATCTACATATATCCTCGATTGCGAATAAAAATGCAGATGCGTTGTCACCCGTGAGGACTAAGATGGAATGCCTCTTTTCCAGTAAAAAGGGTCTCCGGTTCTCTACACTCACCATACGAAACACCGGAGTATTAGACTGCTATTATACGCTGGTATTCTGTGAGAGCGTGGTCCTTCCCCGGTCGAGCCGAACCATTCGTGCTACAACTATACTACTAATATAGCTGCAGCATGGCTCTACCACGTTAGTACGGGCATCACCGTAAAAGCTTAAATTATTTTGGACTGACGTACGGTCAGTGCAGTGAAATTCCGTATAGAGGAACAAGGAACCACAAACCATTTTTACTGTCGTATCACATCAGTTTTCATTTGTTCCGAAGCATTAGAACTCATAAAATCCAATATTGAAAATATAGGTGTGTGAGCGTTTTAGGGTACCCACGCCCGCGCACTACGGTCATGCCAGTGATTGGTCTATGAACCGCCGATTGAGAACGTTGTGTTCGTCGATTTTTGCGCCATTTTTTCGTGCCTAAAGTTATGAACGAACGTAAGTATTTTGATTGTTATTTGTATTTAAAACGGTTTGTTAGACGACTGAGACTAGCAGACAGCAAACAAGAATTTGTAGACTGAGAAATCTATTTCAAAGTTGCCTATACGGATGTGTAACATGAATGATCATATTTTGTTCTAGATGGATTCAGGTTGCATCAGTCGTCTTCTGGAATATGTTTTAACACCGGAAACCAGCGATATCGAAGACCCGTACCACGATTACGAGAGAGAGTATGGTTCTGATGAAGATTATCGTCCATCTGCTCAGTCAAAATCTTTTGAGGTGTGTAGCCTCGCAGCAATGAAAGATCACTGGCCAGTCATGATGCCATTTCCAACGAACTCTGATGGTAGTAAAAGAAATAATTAATTGCAAATTGTGCACTAAAGTAAATAAACGAAAAGAAACTAAATATATCTGCAAGGGATGTGTGAAAAGAACACCTTTGTGTCCGGAATGTTTCGAAGATTGGCACATTTTGCATGCAAGTAATCAGCAGGAAGACTAAGTTTTAGGTAAATTATTATCTATTTACTTAGAGGCTGACTAGAGGGTTCCTTAGAATTAGTGTCTTGTTACTGAATTACTGTTATAATTATTGCCATTATGAAAAATGACTGTTTCCGAGTACTACATTATGTGATTCAATAAATGATAAGTTTTCTTACATATTTTGGTTTTATTTTGAAAACTACATTTATATACAGAAATATATTTGTATACAACAATATCCGTAGCATCATATTTTGAACCCGTCAAATATTTATAAAACACGGTACGGCTATAGCAGATTACGGGAATAACCGTAGTGTAATTGTGACATGCCAGGCATGCATAATAATATGACACTACGGCTATAACCGGCTTACGGCTGTGACAGTACTGTCTTCGTTTATTATTATTTAGTATTGCTTTAGAACACTACTGATATAGCAGTGGTCGTAACTTGTATGGACAATTCTACTATCGTAACGCATAATTTGAAAAAGTCACAACCGTCGCTCATCGTGTTAAGGGTAATTTTTATTAAAATTATTTTTATTTGATTCCGACTATCAGCAGGGCTGTTATCGTCTTTTGGATGCTGATTTTAAGTTCAGTAGTAGCAGTGAACTTGAGAAGACTTTTAATAATGATGATAAATCACCTACATGGAAACATTATCTGTAGTATTATGATCTTGCACTAATCCTACAGCTTTTAACTAAGCTAGTAGCACTTAACTACGGTAGACCATAGATACATGCTACCACTTTCAAACAAAAATAGTAGAAGGCAAACACAGATTCGGTGCTTAAAAACCAGAACGTTTATGTGAAGGTGAAGTGGGTGGTCTACTTGTCAGCCAGGCTAGATAAAATCATTGCATGGACTCGGATGGACACTAAACCTAGGCAGAATAGTTAGTATTTTTCTTATAACACCTATCTTGGATTTTCCTCTTCTGAAATCACAAAAATATTGATATGAAATATTTTTAAATAATCATCAATAAACATTTATTTAATATTTATTTCATGACACAAAAGAGTGTTTTGATTAAAATATAACTTCGTCCCTTGTATTGCCCTCTATCGTGAAGTTTTATCACAATCAGTTCAGCCATTCTGGAGAATAGCCCAGATAGACAAATAAATAGTTATTAATGGCTTAGTGGCGTACAGATGAGCTCCTGAGAAGATAAAAGGCATTTATTTGATTTGATTTTGATAACAGACAGACACTTCAATTATATGTGTGTATAATATATATACTAGCTGACCCTGCGAACTTCGTACCGCCTAACAGTCGATTCTTTATTTTTTTTAATACTTATTCTGCTATTCGGGACACAGGCTCAGCTAGTAATATAAAAAAGAAAAAATAAAGTTGATAAGTCAACAATTACATTATGTCAAATGATAAAAATTATAAAACACTTAAAATTATTTTAATAGTCACTAAAAAATCACAATGAAAATTACAATTTCTGATTTCTTATTATGATACCTACTTATTATATTTCATTTTATTTTTACTTATTCTACATTAAGTTTCCATCGTATAAATATTGACAAATATTTAAACTTAACTTAACTCAATTGTTTTGACTTCCCGGACTAACTTCCTTCCTTCCACTAACACTTAAACTTAATGGTATGGTATTAAAGTTCAAATTGACTTTTAAGTATTATTACACATCTTTTGTATGGGAATATAGAAAAGTGTTGTTTTTAGACTTTTTCAGGGAATTTCTTAAAATTTTCTCTCCGTAAAAACCATTTTCGTACTTCAAGGAATATTATAAAAAAAGAATTAGCGAAAACGGTTCAGCTGCTCTCGAGCTTTGCGCTTAGCAACATATTCAGTGATTCATTTTTATATTATATATATATATATATATATATATATATATATATATATATATATATATATATATATATATATATATATATATATATATATATATATATATATATATTTCATAGAGTTATATATAGTTTGTGAGATATATATTTATATAATATTATGTACATATACGACGGTGACACTGAAAGTTCTTAGAAAATCAAAACTAGACAATCCAGCAAGTTATTAGCTTCATTATATCTTTTCAAAATAGTGTCCATTTACGTCAATACATCGCTGTATCCGATGAAACCATTGATAAAAGCATTTTGCCCACTCGTTCTTAGGAGCATCTTCGGTACGGCATTTTGAAACGCAGCCACTGCTTCCTAGGCGTCCATTAAACGTTTTCCTCGAAGTTCTTCTTTTATTTTCGGAAATAAATAAAAATCGCAAGGTGCGAGGTTGGGGCTATAGGGCGGGTGACCCAGTAATTCCGCGTCTGACGTCGCCAAGTAGTCGAATGTTTGTTTGGCGGTGTGCAACGAGGCGTTGTTTTGGTGAAGGAGGATACTACTGCGAGGTCGTTTCTCCCGAACTTTGAAGACAAGTGGCAAACAACTGTTAGTGTACCACTCTGGAGTAACTATTTTCCATCCTTTAAAACAATTGTTGCGTAATGACCTGTCCTTCCAAAGAACGAGGCCACCTTTTTTTTCCCACCCTTCGACCTCTCTTCACTTCAGTTGGCAACTCCTCGGAAAGGAACACCCAGGCAGCAGACTACAGTCTAGTCTTCTTCTCTAGTCAACTCTAGTTTCAGGATCATAATAATAAATCCAACTTTCGTCATCTGTAAGTATGTCGAAAATAGCATTTGGGTCACCTCCGTTAAATATTTGAACCACTTCAGGACACCAATGAACACGACGGAGTTTTTGGGCCTCTGACAAATTATGAGGTATACACCGGACCAAAAGCTTCCTGACTTCTAAATGTTCATGGAGGAGTATGTGCACTTGACTCATACCGATGCCTAAGCTTGTCCAAATCTGCAAATAAGTCACTCTCTTGTCAGTCTCTATCATACGCCACACAACACTGATGTTATCTTCAGTCGTCGCCGTAGAAGACCGTCCGTCGCGCATATCATCTGTGATATTAGTACGACCACGTTTAAACCCATAAAACCAGTTGTAAAAGTTGGCACGATATGAGGCTTCATCGTAAATGGCCAATCGAAGTCTATCTTAACTTTCTTGTTGACTTAAATAATATCGAAATTCATAAAAAAATCATTGTATGAAAATTTTCTCGCACTAAAAACATGCTGATGTAACATAGACAATTTTCAATTTGCCACCAAATCGTAAACAAATGACAAATTAATAAAATGCATACACAATAATATTGGCAAAAATTCCATTTTCAAAATTAGCACTTATTCTTTATCATATCGTTTACAAGTGGCCAGTTCTAAAAACTTTCAAATTCGCCCTCGTACATACATATCTGTGGTGTCGGGGAGAAATATAATAACTCGAATTTGGTCGAATTTTACTTAAGTACTATAATGACATTAAAATTTTCCAAATTTTATTTTGGTCTCACCCAGGTTACTCTAACTTGCAATTGTGATTCTATAAGTATTATTTATAATCTATATTGAACAAAAAAGTTTGTTTCAGTTTCTGATATCGTAATTTAAAAATTGTGAGTCGTCATTAGTTATCGTTCCCAACAAACAACATATTTCATGTCCGAATCGTAAATTCGGACATGAAATATGTTGGCGACTTTATTAACAAATTTTCTGTCTACGAAAGTCATATGGCAAAAAGTATTTACAGCAGGATTTAAATATGACATTATTATGCAACCTGCACAAAGAAGATATTGCAAGGAACAAGAGCGAGGTACAACATTTGCGTCCATTAAGCTGCAGTTTATTTGGGAACGTATTTAACTCACTCAATTTAAAATCAAAAAAACTTTCTAATGGTAACTGCAAAACTTGTGATTCTCTTGTTCTTCAGATTAAAACTTTTGAGAACGAATATAAGACAGAAACTTAGAAAAAGAAAAGACTGCACACCAGAAGAAAGTAGAATTACGAGTACATTATAGTGTGAAAAAAGCAGATAAAGAATTAAGTAAAGACAGTGAAGGCAAAATTATAGTTGGTGAATTTAATCTTCCTAAATGTTTAGCAACTCCTTTTTTGTGCAAAATTATGCACCTTTAACCTAACTATTCGGAACATAACGACAAAAAAAACGCACTGTTTTGTTTGGTATGAGGGCATTGCGCAAAAGGAAGCTGATGGTTGCATTCTGTCAGTGGCAATTCATCACGGACTTACCATATAGTGTAGAGAAGATAGTTTTTATTCAGATTCTGGCCAAGGTCAGAATCATAATAATATTCTACTTGTAATATTTGTGCTAGCCGTAAGTCATGAAACTAATTTGATAGAATTACATCACAAGTTTTTCGTGCCTGGTCATACGCACTTGGTTGATTGTGTCACATACATGATTGTAAGCCGTTATTTAAAAAAATAGTCCCGCTGGGTTTTTTGCTGGTTCTTCCCAGGACATACGCTTTTTATCGAACCAGTGGTAATTATACAAAAAAGTGACTTTCAATCATTTATTTTTTATTTATAATCTACATTGAATAAAACTGTTTCTGTTTCTGTTTCTGAGGTGGTCGCTTCTAAGCTATTTCTTAAATACGTTATATAAATAGTTAGTGAACCTTGTGTTCTTATTGTACACTGCTTAAGAAGACCCGCTGGGTTTCTAGCTGGTTCTTTTCAGAACAGAGATTGCTTCCGAACCAGTGGTAAAAGTAAAAATGACTTCCAATAAGAATTACTTGTAATCTATATTGAAAACAATATATTTTATTCTATTCTATTCTAGACTTATATATTATTCTATTCCTTTCGACTAAGAAAGAATTTAGGAAAACTCAACCTCCGAGGAGGTTAAACAGAGTGTTACTAACAAAGAAATAGCTTGTTCATTCATAATTTAAAATTACAGGAAACAAATTTCTGATGTGTTTCTCGATCAGACGCAATTGGAAAAGGTTGGTGGCACGCCCCACAGATGGCCCTGATCCACGCCTTAGACGCCTTAAAGGATTGAATGGAATACGGTATTTATTTTAACACATCATAATTATGCATTTAATTTTATGATTTCATTCAACCACCAATATTGTACAAATTATTAACTCATATCTAGGTATTTTCTTTTAATTCACGAGAACAACAATATTGTATTAAAAAACTGCAAAGACCTCGCAACGTCGGCAAAAACATGGTGGCTAGTTTTTTTTCGCAGAGCGAACATTTGTTGACATCAATGCTGGAAAATTGTAGGTCAGTCAACTCTAAATGGTATACTACAGTTGCATTACCCAAAGCTTTTCCAGCTGTGCGGGAGAGTGATGGATTATGGATAAAATAAGACAGGATTGAATTTATAATAATAGATTTAATTGTGGATACAGTGAAATATAGTCTGTGGAACAAAAGGCAACGACAAGAAGGGGCATAGATAATATACTATTATACAAAAGTTACAAAGGTGTATGGAGTGTAGAGTAGAAGGAGGACCATCTCTGTATATGAAAAGTGTCCCTAAAAACGCGTCCAATAAGGGTGGCGCTGCAGTAGCATAGGATAAATTAAAAAAAAGCGCCAAAATTAATTAGAATAAGATGGAGAAATAAACAAGGACCGACCAATCCGCTTGGTTTTGTACTACGTAAATAGTTGAGGTTTTGTATATTGGCATTTTATTAACTACTCTAGTCATGAAATTTTTTAAATATTTGAATTCAGCTGATTTCACTCCGTCTACAACAGCTATATTCATATCGTAGTTTTTCAGACGCCAGCGCTATTGTGGTAGGTTTTGGAACCTTTATTTTCAGTATATATTGGGACACTTTTTCAAGTTTCGCACCTTATAAGATGGTTCTCCTTCTACTCTACACTCCATACAAAGGTGGCATAGACAGTGACAGACTAAAAACAGCGTATACAAATCAGTTAGTGTATACAGTTCTAACACCTGCCCTTAAACTAAACGATTTGTAAACCTAGATGAGAAACACAATAACAATGCTTATCTTTACTTAAACATTTAGCTAGGACATCTGAAGGCATTCAGTTGACAAATATTCTAAATTATCAATTTTATCATTCACAATTTGTCTTATATAATGATGTCTAATGTCTATGTGCTTACTACGATTATGATTAATTTGACTATTACAATTTTTTTTGTGCTGACTGACTATCATTATACAAAGTTACTGATAAGTATTTGCCCAAGCATTCATAAAGAAAACTTCTAATAAATTTAGCTTCCTTTGCTCCTTCACATAATGCCATGTATTCCACTTCCGTGCTCGACAGAGCCACTGTTCTCTGTTTACGACTTTCCCATGACACTACAGAGTTACCTATTGTAAACACGTAACCAGTGTAAGAACGTCGATCCAGCTGGTTAGATGCCCAGTCTGCATCTATATATCCTGCAACAGTTAATGTGGTTCCATTTTTATACGCAATATTATAATCTATGGTTCCCTTTAAATATCTTAAGACTCGCTTAGCCGCTTTCCAATGTACATTTGAGTGACAATTATTAAATTGGCTCAATAAGCTCGCTGCATGTGCAATGTCAGGCCTAGTACAAACGGCTACGTACATAATGCATCCAACAAGACTTTTTTAATTTGAATCAGCGTCATTTCGGTCTCCTTTTTCAAGTTTCATGCCACATTCTAAGGGTGTATTTGCAGGTTTACAGTCAGCCATATTAAATTGCTCTAATACTTCTGTATATAATTTTTTTGATCAAGGACAATTTTATTTAGTTCTTGACTTAATCTCATTTCCAATACATGTGTAGCTCGGCCAAGGTCTTTCATTTAAAATTTTCTCATCAGTTCCTCCTTCAGGTTTTTTCTTTTCTGGTGTATCCTTGCTAAAGGTAAGAATATCATCAACATACAAGGCCAATATTGTGAGATTTCCATTGGTGTCTGACTTTATGTAAACACAAGGCTCACTTAGTATTTTCCTGAACTGGAGGTCTGTTTAGGCACAATCAATCTTATCATACCAGGCCTTAGATGACTGTTTATGTCCATATATTGCTTTATTCAATTTGAGTACATGATTCTTCTTACCATTTATTTTATATCCTTCAGGCTGTTCCATGTACACAGTCTCTTGTAATTCTCCATTTAAGAAAACCGTCTTGACGTCCATATGTTCAATGTGCGAGTCCAAGTTGACGGCCAGGGCAATTAATGTACGTATAGTAGAGTATCGTACAACGGGTGAATAGGTTTCCTTGTAGTCAATCCCATATTCTTGAGTAAACCCTTTCGCGACGAGACGAGTTTTATAACGAAGTAACTGACCTTCTGATCCAAGTTTCTTCTTATAAACCCATTTACATTTAACAGTTTTTTTTCCAGCTGGCAGTAATGTTAAGTTCCAAGCTTTGTTCTTTAAAATGACTTATACTCTTACTCAATGGCTTTTCTCCAGTGGTCTTTATCAGGTCCTGACAATGCTTCCTCTATCGTCTGTGGTTCAGCACCATGACTTGCTACTGTCATGGCAACTACAGCATTGACACTTTCTTCAGTGTCTTCGCAGTTACTTGACTCTTGGTCCATAGTCATGTGAGGATTCCATGTCACATCATTTGGGTCATCGCCAAAACTTTAGTCAAATGTATCAGTTAACTCTATAACAGGCAACAGGTTAACATTATTATTTTCACTTGTATTTACATCATCCATTTCGTTACTAGTGAGATGTAGTTGACAATCAAAAGTGTGATATTCCTGATTTATTCAACGCAGTGGAAGTGTGCTGGGCCCATAACCTGATGGATTATGGATAAAATAAGACAGGATTGAAATTCTAATAAAAGATTTAATTGTGGATACAGTGAAACACAGACTATGTAACAAAAGGCAACGACAAAAAGGGGCATAGATAATATACTATTATACGAAAGTTACAAAGGTGGCATAGACAATGACAGACTAAAAACAGCATATACAAATCAGTTAGTTTATACAGTTCTCACAGAGAGAAGACCAAAGACCGGGCTTCATGGAATCATGCTGCACCACGATAACGCCTCTTCACATACCTCCCTTAGAACAAAAACATTTATTGAGGAATCTGGCGATGAAACTCTAAGTCACCCACCCTACAGCCTACTTAGCTTCTTGTGATTTCTTTTTGTTCCTAAGAGTCAAAGAAAAAATAAAAGGCAAGTTTTTTTCAAGCGCCGAAGAAGCCGTGGCTGCGTACAAAGAAGCGATTTCCGACCTGTTAAATCTAGACTGGCAAAAGTATTTCCAGAGTTGGTTTAGGCGTATGGAACTTTGTATAAATCATTAGGGAGAATATTTTGAAAAGATATAAAATAAATATTAATAGAATCTAGAATACTTTTCATAAAGGTTTCTTAAAACTTATTGGGTGTCCTACGTATTATTGTCCATTTTGAGATAAATAAGCAAAAACTTTTAAAAACCTAACGTACACTAAAGGAGTCGTAAAATTTATGCAAGGAAGCTTATCTGCCAGCTGTCACTTGTATGACAAAATAACAAAGATGGCCGACTATGAGCGCGTTTTCTGTTACAATCGTTGCGATCAGCCCGTTCTAGCGTGGTT
This sequence comes from Parnassius glacialis, assembly GCA_033319125.1. Classification (NCBI taxonomy): domain Eukaryota; kingdom Metazoa; phylum Arthropoda; class Insecta; order Lepidoptera; family Papilionidae; genus Parnassius; species Parnassius glacialis. The sequence goes on along the minus strand of JAVANC010000020.1, from coordinate 7,981,657 downwards.
TCAGAGACAATGGGCACCTTTTTATTCGGTATGGAATGCAATAAGCGCGTTTTATCCTAAAGTAGATTTTTTTCAATTAACTTTACACAAAATCAGCGCCTTTTACCGTGTTTAAAATAACGTGCTCTGATTGGCCATAGAAAACGAAGTAAAATGGTATAGTTCATTCCAAAAACGTAAAATTGTCAATGAGCTCCTTTTTTCCCTGTGGCCTTCAATTGCAATTAACAATTTCATTGGTGCCGGAGGGGATCAAACCCGGGTTGCTGGCGTATATTGAAATTAACAGCGAGCGCTAACCATCTGAACTACCACGGCTCATGCATTTCTTTTTCATTCATGTATTCCTTGATATAATAATAACCCTTCTTGTACATTGCTTCTTTTTCCTTGTAGTGGCATTGTAAGATTATCCATTACCCCCATATCATCCCGTGGGTGTCATAAGAGGTGACAAAGGGAAACAAATCAGGACATGGGCAGCAGCGTCTTTGTAATAATGACTAAAATAAAAATCTGCGGCTTTCAACCCGCTAACTAAGCGTGACAACTATGGCAAATATACCCTTATGATGCAATCTCTGGGTCAGGTCTATGTACAGCGGTGGACTTTAATAGGCTGCAGTAACGGTACCATTTTCTTTATTTATTTAACACAACTAGAAATATTGATTTCATTTTCGATTACAAGAAAGCAAACAGCTTTAAACCATTAATGAATTCATTCATTACAGCCTATTAAAAATCTACTTCTGAACATATGCAAATAGATAGATATTTTTTTTATAGGAAAAGGGTGACAAACAAGCACACAGTCCACCTGATGGTATGTGATAGCTGCGGCCCATAGACATCTACATCTATCCTCTATTACAAATCAAAATGTAGATGCGTTGTCACCCGTGAGGACTAACATGGAATGCCTCATTTCCAGTAAAAAGGGCCTCCGGCCACCTGCACTCACCAAGCGAAACGTAGAGATAAATCTCTACTTCCCGCTGGTTTTCTGTGAGGTCGTGGTACCACCCCGGTTCGAGCCGGCCCATCCGTGCGACAGCAAAAGCTGCCGCGTGGCTCTACCACTGTTAATCATATCAAATAGATAGAAAATTCTTTATTGCACTCAAAAACAATTTGGTAGCCATGTCCAAAACACGTTGACGCAGTTTTTGTATTGTTGCTATTGGTTTATTATGGAATTTTTCTTTTAAGCAGCTCTAATAAAAAATCTAGTGGGTTTAGTTCGGGCAATCGTGGTGCCCGCAATAATTCATAATCATTAAAAATGACACTGTTTAGGTTTGTAGTCACACATTTTGAGTGCAAATTAATATCATCACACTAATTTGAAAATTTGAAAAACACTGAGTTGTATTAATATTATTAATACCCAGTAAAAGTAACATAGTTTTCTCTTTTCTTTTCCTTCACTTTGATGACGATGAATCGATCGACAATTCATTAGGTAACTTTACTAAGTCAGTTTTAAGGGTTCCGTACCCGAAGGGTAACCAATGGGACCTTATTACTAAGCCTCCGCTGTCCGTTCGTCCGTCTGTATGTCAGCGGACTGTATCTCATGATCCGAATAGGTAGACAGTTGAAATTTTCACAGAATTTGTATTTCTGTTGCCACTATAAAAACAAATAATAAAAATAAAAATAAATTAAAAATTAAAAGGGGCTCTCATACTAGAGACTTGTTTTTATTGGCCATTTTGCTCGATCTTAAAAATGTAGTGCAACAAGTAGACACTTGAAGTGCTCACAGAATTTGTATTACTATATTCGCTAAAAATTTATAATAAACTAAAGATATATTCAATAATAATCACCTATATAGTATTAAATCTTGTGCGATGGTACGGAACCCTTCATGCACGAGTCCGACTCGCAATTGGCCGGCTTTATAGGTAAATGTTAACCTTTAAGTATACGCGCTGTTATTAGTAACATACAGTCACGCGTGGGGAGTCAGTCCACGATGGCAGTCCAGTAATGACGGGGCAGGTGATGCTAAGAATTTCCGGTGGAGGTTCGGTTGCCACCTAAGATGACTCGACCTGGCAACATACAACACACACACCCTGAGTACTGACGAGAAGATCCTGAAGCTGGAAGAAGAGATAGACAAGTTGCACTGGCATATTATAGGATTATTTGAGGTCCGAAGTGAGGGCGAATCGAAAAGTTTCAGGACTTTGAAGTAGAGCACGAGGGGACGGAACGTTGATTTCATTAGACGAGACCTCTGTAAATTAAAGTTTAGGTTCAGAGTGCCTCTAACTATTCGGTTTTCGGTACCAGTTTTCATACTCGCAATCACTGATACTTCACTGACTGAACAGTTGCCATCTAGTCGTCATAAATAAGCCAATCTCATTTTTTGTCGAACTGTCAGGGCTTGATCAGGTCCACTTTCTGTGGGGTCGCTTCTGGAAAAAAAAGTTCATCATAAAGAGTCCATCTTTCTCCATGAAGTCGGTCAGCTGCTAGCCCCTTGGGTACCGTTGCTTTATTCCGACATTTCCCTTCAGCTCACTGTTCTTTCTTTTGCATAGTTTTGCGTTGAAGTCTCTTATAAGCATCATATAGAGGGTTTTGGAGGAATGCATGGCTCTAGATATATCCGCATACATTTGCTCCACCTTCTCATCGGGATATGCCGAGTTTGGCGTGTCAATCTGTATGATCTTCAGCGAGTACAGTTCGGGGAAGAGCCATGCTGCAGCTATATTATGGTTGTAGCACGAATGGGTTGGCTCGACCGGAGAAGGACCACGCTCTCACAGAATACCAGCGTCAAATAGCAGCTTAACGCTGCTATTTCGTACGGTGAGTATAGAGAACCGGAGACCCTTTTTACTGGAAACGAAGCATTCCATCTTAGTCCTCACTGGTGACAATGCATCCGCATTTTCATTCGTAATCGAGGATAGATGTAGATGTCTATGGGTCGCAGCAACCACTTGCCATCGGGTGGACTGTGTGCTCGTTTGTCACCACACACTCTCAATCTTCACAACGTTGTTAACGAGAGACTTGTGGATGATAAATCCGACACTTCCTTGGGACATATGGTCGCCCTCCCGGTGAGAGAACAAGTTGCCGGATTCGAGGATTATAGTGTCCTCTCCTTCTCTTCGGCCCTCAGATAATCCTATAATATCCCAGTGCAACTTGTCTATCTCTTCTTGGGGCTCCAGTATCTTCTCGTCAGTCCTAAGGGTGCGTGCGTTGTATGTTGCCAGGTCGAGTCGTCTTAGGTGGCAAGCGAACCTCCACTGGAGCATTCTTAGCACGCCCTGCCCCATTGTTACCATGGTCGCTACCGTACTTAATATAAGCTAATCATATATTATGATTTATTTCAGAGCAATTTCCATTATTATCGTCATAATGGAACACTCGGTACTGCCCTTTGTTATCAGCCCAGATGATGCGCATGAATTGGAAAGGGTAAGTATTTTAATCCTTAATATATAAAATATAAAGGCTTGCGCGCAATGCGATAAATTTTCGTAATTTTTTTTTCCTAGCAAAATCTATATAGTATATAATAAAATATATATCTGTATAGGCTGTTTACTTTTTTATACAATATAATTAAGCTGCCTGCCATATCTTTTAAAATGAAATGAATAGTACGTCAAGTAATTTTTATTTTCCTTTTCTCGTAATAATAATACATATATATACATACATAAACATTCACGTCTGTCACCCAGGGGGGTAGGCAGGCTGCGGGCTGTTCGAAAGAGATACCGCGGCTCCGGAACGAAAGGGCACTGAAGGAACACGGATGGTTTTTAGTCAGTAAAAGTCTGACACTCCCTTCCGCTCCACCCAGAGCGAAAGGCGTCATTTGATGATTTTCCATCCGCAAAAAAAAAAAAAGGGGGGTAGGCAGAGACTATGGACTTCCATTTGCCACAATCCTGACACACCTGTATCGCTTCCTCCACATCCATATACCTACGCATACACGCTCGTCGGTTAAAGGTACTTTTAATTTGGCCCATTTACAATATATCGCCAATTTGGTCGATAAATTTTCGCCTAGGGCGTCCCTTACCGATTCTACCGTTCACCACTGCAACATAAATTTGCTTTGTCACTCTTTCCTCATTCATTCTTTCTACATGACTAAACCACTGAAACATTCCTTTCTTAATCCAGGTCACAACATCATCACACTCTTCTCTTATCACACCATTTCTCACCCTGTCATTCAGATTCAGCCCTAACTTACTTTTACTTACCCCTTACTCCATAACATGACCGCATTTCTACAGCATTAATTCTACTCTCGTGGTTCTTCTGCCACTCTCAACTTTCACTATCATACATTAAAGTAGGGACTAACACAGCATTGTGAATTGCCAAACATGCCTTTTTGGACACATTCTGACTTCCCACAATAAAGTGTAGAGCCCCATTCACATCCCAAATATACAAACTCATTGACTTGCTCGACCAATTCCCTTTCTATTCTTATTTCGCATATCTTTTTACTTTCTTCTCTTTCTAAAACCATAACTTTCGTCTTACTTGCGTTCACTTAAAATCACTTTTCTTCTAATGACCTGTTTATTAATGTAACCATCATTTGCAACTCAGCCGCCGACGATGCAATTATGACTTGATCATCTTCGTACAAAAGTCATTTTAATGAACGGTCAATTCACCCATTCTTAACCCGCATCCTTCAACTTTCAAAATTTCCAATCGACTGTCTATAAATACGTTGAACAGCTACGGGGAAGCCGCACAGCCCTGTCTGACACCTTTATGGCTGCCAAAATAGTCCGACTATGGTCCTGAAACGAGCACTAGAGTCCCTATACAGAGACTTCAATGCCTGTATCAACCCAGCGCTCAACCCAAATGAGTTCAATTTTTACCATAACACATCCCTGTCCACTCTGCCATAAGCCTTTTCCAAGTCCACAAACGCACAAAAAACTTTTTGATCTTTGGCCAAAAACTTCTCTGCGACCATGCGAGTGAAAAAGACCTGATCCGTATACCCCATTCCTTTTCTAAATCCCGCTTGCACAACCCAAATTTTTCCATTAGTTTCTTTCATAACTCTTTCAGTTAGTATACAGGTAGTACCTTAGTGTACAGTTTCTTCTTCGTATTTTTAAAAGAGACGGACAGATGATATAGGTTTTACAACACCAGTGGTAAGCGTGACTGGCAATTATGTGGTTCGTGGTTGACTCCCGGATCAGCCCAAAATAAGTTATTGGGTTTTTCTGTCAAAAAAATTCTTAGTAACAGCCTGGAGTCAGGAAGTTGGCGATGTTTCAAAATATTAAGCCGTTGAGGACCAACGGCTTAATATTGTGATATGGCCTGATCTCTCCGGTGGTGTTGGATTGCACTCTTAGTCAACTATGAGAATGAGCAAATAGAGAAGGAAAGGTGATAAAAATACGTAAGTTGAAAAACGGACAATGATTTTGTGCTTACTGCATGGATAACCAAGTTTTTGTTATTTTGTCACTTGAAATTTGATCTCCATTTACTTTTTGTTTCTTATATAGATATAAGAAACAAAACGTAAATGTAGACAATTATGATTATTAATATTATAAAGAAGAAACATTTTATTTGCCATAAAATATATATATAATATCAGATTTGTTATGACAATAAATATATTTTTTTTTTAGACTTTGATTTTGTATTATAACGCTTAATGTACATATAATTAAAAAAATAAGTAAAGAAAGTAGAAACAATGAAGTTCACAGTTCTATAAGTACACAGTTCTTTCAGAATTTGACCTCTAATGCGTGGCTCATTTAAAAAGAAAACAAGAAATGTATGGAGAGCACTTCGTATCGTATTTTGTAACGTATATCGTATTTGTTTCGTAAATGCTAACATAATCTTATTGTAGATCAGCTTTTCTGCCTTTCCTGGAAACAAATTTTAAACAAAGTCACTTACCCTACCAATAATACGGATACGATATTTATAAATAATTTTTGTTAAAAACTGTTGTCACTCAATAAATGCAAGCCTTTGGTACTAACTGATCCATTTTTTTGACTGCCCGTTGGTCTAGTGGTCGTAAGTGTGAGTTTCGAATCCCGGATTGAACCAAAAGCAGTTCAAATCGTCAAATCAGACCAAAAGCAGTCAACAAATTCTCAGTATCATCCCGGAGTTAGAAAATTAGTGGTGTTTGATGTGGGTGGGGACGGGGAGAGGGTTTGATGTGGCGACGCTGTCGTCACGCCACAAGCAAAACGTACCGAAGCCTAAATCACGCTATCAAAGTCCCGGAACACTGTGCTATATACAGAAAAGCTCTGTACCACCGCTCGGCGCGTTGGCCGCTTCCCGGACTGACCAATTTGCCCGGCGGAAGATCTCCCCTTTTCCATTCCACGGCCAAAAATTTATATAATATCATATAACATATAGTCAATAGGGTATAGAGTTTCTCTACATTTTACTCGTAAATAAATAGTACCTTTGAAGCGAAATACGTAAAACTATAGCAAGATAATTTTTTTCTAGATCACAAGGGAGTTTACTGTTGGGTTCTATATTGTTAATTTGGATTGACAGCTTTTTTTTTCAACAAAATGGATGTATTATTAATATAAATATAAAAAAATCGTCATTAAGTTATGTATGTATGAAAGTATGTACCTTTAACATATATTAATGTCCTACAAATCTAGATAAAAAGTGGTTTATGATATTCATCAAAAACCAGTTGTTTTGTAATGTATTTTGAAAATTTGAACCAGGCAGACAGACAGGAAATAACGATTTTATTTTTTTTTAATAATAGTTATTCCTAACGCAAATTACCCTTTCAGCTCCATATAAGATACCTATTTCGATATTACAGACAGACACTTCAATTTTGAATATAATATTTATATATATATATATATATATATATATATATATATATATATATATACATATAACAACAACTTTTGATGTTTCCAGAAATACTATAACATTATATATCATGTGCTCATTGACGGCGCGCTGATGATTCAAACATTCTTCGTGATGTCTGGATGCTTACTTTCTTACAATTTGCAGCTACATGCGGAGAAGAGACACATGAATTGGACTATGATACCTAAAAGGATTATTCGGAGATGGCTTAGGTAAATTAAGTTATCAATACTGAAGTCATAACGGCCATTAACAAGTCCTCTGCTGACCAAAGAATCCCAAAGTAAATTAACAAAGTAGGTATATATATTGTACTCAAATATAATATCTCGTATTCTTTCGCGGGCTCACAGTTTGTTCGAATTTCGAATCCGTGTATCATATGAGTGTCATAGATATTTTACGTTATTTTTATTTCTTCGTGTAAGATGCTCAGTACTGTTAGATGAGCGGTATCTAAAATATAGTTAGTCTGTTGCCCGATATATAGATATTGGATATATAATCGATATATAGATATTGTATCTATATACGACTTGTATCGCCCACTACTACGTGTAAGTAACTAAAGTGCTGTAAAGCGCCCAAAACCGTGTAGTGGCGGTGTAAAAATAAGAGGTGTCAGAGGGAAACTGAAACAAAAGATGGGCAGACGCATCTTCCTATATACATAACAACTCAAAATAATAATAAACTACTGCTGCCAAGCCGCCTGCCAAGCGTAGCAACTATGGCAAAATCCTTCCTATATAGCAATCTATGGGAGAGTCCATTGTTCAGCAGTGGAGTTTTATAGTTTGTAATGGACAGCGCCCAAAACGTCGTGAATCAAAAGTTTTACAATAGTCGCCATAAAACCCGTAATAATTTATTTTGTCCCTGTAGATAATACAATTAATCTTCGGAGTGAACTAAGAATATCTCAGTAGCCCCGTGGCAAAGCATTCACTGTGGCGCTGCAAGCCGCGATGTCAAATCGCGTATAAAAAGTATTGGTATAGCCAACAAATAGGATATATAATTTTAAATAATTGTTCCGGGTCAGGATTTTTGTTTATATGCGATTTATGCATGTAGATGCCTTGATATATATGACGATACAGGAGAAATCCTGGTGAGAGTTTTTACTGATAACGATGCATTCCATCTTAGTCCTCAGGGGTGACAACGCATCTACATTTGGATTCTTAATCGAAGATATATATAGATGTTTATGGGCCACAATATTCACTTGCTATCAGGTCCACATGATAGCAAGTGGTGTGCTCATTTGCCACCATTTTTCTATTAAAAAAATATAAATAATATTTCTGATATGAGAATTGGGTACTAGTTTTAGGTAGTATAATTTAATGTTTTAGCTGCCATAATCAAATTTTAAGTCAAAATACTTTATTCGGAATATTTTTTTTTTATATACGGGTACAGGAAAATTTATAAAAAATTTCTACAACCGTTTTAAAAAAACAGATTTTTAATAGGAATTAAACGAAAAAAAATCACTACATTTTATATTTAAAATTTCTTGTATTATCACGAGTTCTTATAATATATACATTACATCAAAAATCATTTAAGCAAAATTTTATTATATTTATATTATAAATGTGGCTTCAATAAGTCCCTACGGAATACCTTGTGGGAAGAAGCGGCATTAAGCTCACAAGTAGACTATTATATTTCCAACACTTTTAATTAAACTTGTAAAATATATACACAAGTGAACATAGTATAAGGGAGCTAATTGTAACTACGCATTCGTTTGTTTTAAATAATTAGCTAATTCAAAATAACTTTTATGGATCTGTAAGAATAATTTATACAAACGTCTTGAATTTATGCACGTCGTCATGATACAGTAAATCTGATAACACTAGTTCCAAGTAGATTATTATGCGTTTAACTAATTTTTTACAATAACAATATTATCCTAAATTAACTGTGACGCAGCAGTTAAAATATTAATTATATATTTTAAAAGATCTCTGAGCGAGTATCTTAGCCTAAAATTTTATGACACGAATAGCTTTTTTTCTTTTCATAAAAATATACTAGCTGTTCCCGCAAAAGTTGTTCTGCTCTTTCCGCTAGGTGGCGTGCTGAGTTTCACTTCGTTTATCTACTTATTTATTAAATATTTATTAAAAACCTTATAAGAAGAGATCAATCAATATATCAATATATTGTTTATTGTACACCAATACACATTATAAAGAGACAAAATGAAATATAAAAATATAGAAATAAATAAATAATAATTTTTAAATATAGAAAGTACAATAGATGGTCTTATCGCTCTGGAAGCGATTTCTTCCAGACAACCCTTATTTAGCAAAGAACTGTTGTGTAAATAGGGAAGGTTAAGTTTAAAAAATATAAATATATAAATATACACAAGATGATGACGGTTGAGGATAGGTAGAATAGATACAATTAAGGACGAGAATTATGATGAGAAATATTAGTTCCAATCAATTTTGAGTAGGTTTTTGAAGCAAAAAAGGGACTGAGCACGTCGAAGATATAAAGCGCAGAATTAATGCCTTATGTTATTATCTACCAGTCAACCCTGGATGATTTGAGAAACTGTAGCAGACGCAAACAATTTACTTTTTGTAAATATCAAATTATTTAAATATAAATTTTAGATATTAGATTTTCATTTTTGTCATTAAACAGAAATATTGAAAACTAGATGACCCGGCTAACTTCGTACCGCCTAACAGTCGATTCTTTATTTTTTTATTTTTTTTAATACTTATTCTGCTATTCGGGACACCGGGTCAGCTAGTAAGATAAAAAAAGAAAACAGAAAACTGATAACTCATTATCTCAAAATATAAAAATTATAAAACACTTAAAATTCTTTTAATAGTCACTAAAATCACAATGAAAATTACAATTTCTGATTTCTTATTATGATACCTACACAAATATTGACATTAATATTTATACGATACTAACGTCACTCAATTGTTTTGCTTTCCCGGAACCCCTCCACTGATACTTAAACTTTATGGTATGGTATTAAAGTTCAAATTGACTTTTAACTATAATTACGAATCTTTTGTATGGGAATATAGAAAAGTGTTGTTTCTAGACTTTATCAGGCAATTTTTTAAATCTTTCTCGCGTAAGAACCCTTTTCGTACTTCAAGGAATATTATAAAAAAAGAATTAGCGAAATCGGTTCAGCTGCTCTCGAGATTTGCGCTTAGCAACACATTCAGCGATTCATTTTTATATTAAAGAAGACATGAGTCATCCATAATTTGTTGATAACTTGACTACAGCGCCACCTGTCCGTAAGCGCAAAGCTTTAAACCATTATCTAGAGAAATTTAGACTTGCTCTCAATCGATCAACTCACCAATGATTACATTATATATAAAGGTAAACATTTTGCTTCCTTCATTCCGTTTTTTATAAAGTGACAAACGATCACACATTATACCTTATGGTAAGTGTGTAGCCCGTAGACATCTACGTTTATCCTCAATTAAGAAATAAAATGCAGATGCGTTGTTACCGCTGGCTAAGATGGAATGCCTCGTTTCTAGTAAAAAGGGTGTTTAGTGTAGACAACACTTGCCGTACGAATCAAAGCCGCAATAAACCGCTATTTTACGCAAGAATAACGCGAGAGCGTGGCCATCCCCTGGTCGAACTGACTCATTTGTACTAAAAGCTTAATATAGCCGCAGCATGGCTGTACCATGTAATAAGACCATTTTCAGTCTCTTACTGTTTTCTGGAAAGAAGCTGCAACTCGAGAACTTTTCATTACGTACATATTAAATGCAAAATATTGTTGCTTACAGATTGACGCCATCTTATGCTGTGGTGCTTGCAATCACTACAACCTGGCTGCGATTTGCTGGTTCAGGACCACTATGGCAGGTATGGCAACTGTTCACGTCACTTTGGCATCATCGCCTAACGCTTACCGCCTTTTATACCTTTAGCGTTTGCACTCTGGTGTTAATGGGATTCGTATAAGTACAGAAGACACAAAACCAACCGCATCGCTCCTATCTCGCGGCATCGAATCGGCCTTTGTCTAATTTAGATATTAAACTATACAAAAATATCGTAAAGTGTATAAACATTTCCAATAATGCTATATTTCGCGATTATCTGTAAATTTTATACATATAAAGCCACGAGGCAGATTAGCAGAAGTCCAGATGAGTACACATCCATTATTTCACATCCTTAGTGTAGCACGAATTTACCGTAAATTACCATACAGTCCATTAATTTACGTAAAATTATCCTTTTAATAACTCTAAACTAGCAGGTGGTAATTTAAACCAACATGCCACTTTTGGCCCTTCGCCAGGATCAGAAACATTAACCAAATACTTTACTTGGGGTTCTTAAACTTAACTGGAACGAATATCCACCCGCTAATATTGTACCCGCTAATATTGTACCCGCTAATTTTTAAGAATTAAATTTATTGGTGATAAAGCCATGCTGCAGCTATATAAGTAGAATAGTTGCTGCACGAATGGGTCGGCTCGACCGGGGAAGGACCACGCTCTCACAGAATACCAGCGTAAAATAGCAGCTTCATGCTGCTGTGTTTCGTATGGTGAGTGTAGAGAACCGGAGACCCTTTTTACTGGAAAAGAGGCATTCCAACTTAGTCCTCACGGGTGAGAAGTCATCTGCATTTTGATTCTTTATTGAGGGTAAATGTAGATGTCTATGGGTCACAGCAACCACTTACCTCCACCAAGCGAAACGCAGAGGTAAACCTCTGGTGCTCACTGAAAACCGCATATGTTGGAAACTCAACCCTCCAAGCGCATCACATTCAAGGAGTTATAGGAGTTTAATATAAAGGTTGTAATAAGTGGTAAAATTAAAAATTTTGTACAACCGACTTCAATATAAATAATTAAGAATAACTCAAAAACTATTAGTCAGACCTTCATCAAATTTATATCAAACTATAAAAGATACATCAGCTTTCAAATGAAAAAAGATTTTTTTTTATAGGATAAGGGTGACAAACGAGCACACAGTCCACCTGATGGTAAGTGGTTGCTACGGCCCATAGACATCTACATCTATCCTTTATTACAAATCAAAATGTAGATGCGTTGTCACCCGTGAGGACTAAGATAGAATGCCTCATTTCCAGTAAACAGGGCCTCCGGCCACCTGCACTCACCAAGCGAAACGCAGAGGTAAACCTCTACTTCACGCTAAAGAAATATAAGAATAAGAATAAGAATTAGAATAAGAATTATCGGAATCGGTAGACCTAGAAAAAATTAATGAGGTAACACGCTTAAAAAAACGTGGAGTCGAATTGAGTAGCTCCTCCTTTTTGAAGTCGGTAGAAAACCCATTTGTTTTGCGTAATAGGCAAGCAAATTCTCACGTATGAGGTAGTGCTTACTACACTCTGTCAAATCGAGTGTATCTTGAATTGTCGCCCGCTTTATGTATTAAGTAGTGATCCTTCGGAACCTATAGCACTCACGCCCGCACATTTCCTAAATTTAAAACCGCTTGAATGCTTACCAGCCGCTGGTCTTGGTAAAGGACGTATAAATCTGTTATCACGCAAATTTTAATAGATTCTTTAGTTCAGTGCTTTTGGAAACGCTTTAGATTTGAATGCTTACATACATTACAGAGTAGGGTAAGGGATATCTACAAAATCCGATGCTAACTAGGGAGGTCACGAGTAAACTTAGCCCTCACTTACGGTCGTGTTGGTGCGATTATGCGGAGCACTACGGAAGTGTGGACGAACCGGATATCGTCACACTATCCCGGTTCATGATGAGAGAGGCTGACCGTACGTTAAGTCACGCCTATACTTCCGTAGCGCTGACTAAGGAATCGCCCGTAAGACGAGAAGCACCGCCGTCGAAAAGGATAGTGTTGACACGCCACGTAGAAGATAGGGCCCGCGACGTAAAGACGTTCACCACCCAGGAGGACAACGGAAGTGTCCCGTGTTTGTGTTGTGGGGGTGAATACCCAATCGCCAAGTGTAGGACCCTGGTACAGATGGATCTGGATGACCGGTGGAAGTGGGTGAGGGAAGATGGGGTGTGTTTCAGGTGTCTAAGCAGCGAACATCGACCCCTACGGTGTAAAGCCAATAAGTGCGGTGTCGACGGCTGCAACGCCCCCCACCATGCCCTCTTTCACGCCCTTCTTCACGCCCTCCTTCACACCCGCAAGGTCCGGACGCCTGAGACATCTGGCAAACCAGACAAAACCGTGCTCGTCGCGTCGAACGTCACTCGTAGTGCGTCGGTACTGTTAAAGGTGTGCCCATTACCGTGCGCAGACCGCGTGGTAAGGAGATAGATACGTATGCGCTTCTCGACGAAGGGCGACGAAGCCGCTCAATATTAGAGGCGTGAATAGTAGCCAACGCGAGGCCAATAGTAGGTTAGTTAACATAAGGATACGTGTCTAAACGCGTCATGAAATTTATAGTGTAAGCGCGCGAACGATAGCTAATTTAACGATAGGCTCGCAGTCGGTCGGTAAGGAGTGCTCCCGGTTGAAGCACTTACGCGACTTACCGAGTGCCGTATATTATGACGACGTGAAGCCGAGAGTATTATTAGGAACCGACAACTGGCATTTGATAATCACCCGTAATTTAAGGATAGGACGTCGGAGGCAGCCCATAGCTGCTAGGACATTATTAGGGTGGGTGATTCAAGGGACCGCGCCGCGTGTAATGTGTAGGCAAGACAGCGAAACGGTTTTACACCTGTAAAGCACCAGCGGACGGCCAGATGGGGACATCCAAACCTTCGTCAGTCAGGACGAGGAGCTAACAGAACTCCTCAAGAAGCAGTACGAAATAAATTCTATAGGCATCTCGCTGAAGAGTAGGCCACGACGGGAAGAGGAGCGCGCTGTCGACATATTCCAGCGCACCGTCAAGAAAACAACGTGCGGATGCCTCCCAGTTACGAGATGGCAGCTTGAAGACCTCGGACTATACAGCCCAGATAAATAACCTCCTCGAGAAAGGCTACGCGAGGGAAGCCGAGGGGACGGAAAGAGAAGACCCTAAAAGCTGGTACCTGCCACACTTCGCAGTGAAGAACCCGAACAAGCCAGGGAAGACGAGGGTAGTGTTCGACGCAGCAGCTCGCGCATCAGGTAGATGTCTTAATGACTACGTACTCCACGGCCCCGACTTGTTGCGGAACCTACCGGGCATACTGTTTAGGTGTAGGGAAAACTGTTTAGAGATGTTTTACGTGTGAAAATTCACCGTCGTTACCAACCCGCGCAACTATTTCTGTGGCGAGGAAACGAGCGATCTAGTCCGCTGCGCGAATACGTTATGACGTCAATGATTTTCGGCGCTAGAAGTTCACCGTTTCTCGCGCATATTGTTAGGGACTATAACGCGCGCACACATGCAGAAACACATCCGTTGGCGCTTAAAGCTATCGTACGTAGTCATTACATGGATGATTACTTAGACAGTTATGCGACGGTAGAGGAGGCAGTGAACACAGCGAAGCAGGTTACCGAAGTGCACCAGAAGGCCGGCTTCACTTTGGCAGGCTGGAATTCCAATTACGCAGCCTTACTGGAGGACAAGCCGGAGGAACTACTGGCGCGCAAGCCTACGGAGGTGGGCCTTTTTTTTTCGTGGGGAAATCCTCATGGATACCTCCGGCTGCGGGGACAACCGGAAGGTTTTGCCGGACTCCTACCGGCTAAAAAACCCACGGTGCCTCCTCGCACGTGCGCGCGGGGCCGCAGGAATCCAAATTCTTCCGCAGCCCCACACTAGTGCTGGCCCGGTCTGTCCGGGCCTCGTCTCCTGCACGGGGTAGCGAGGTGGTCAGCTACCCCACTCCACGGCCCTCCGCCGCCAACCAAGATTCGGCTGCGGAGGGTAGGGAGAGCGGCGCCTCGCAATACCGGCACTCCTCTCCCCCGGCAGCTCCATCACCACCGCATCAATTAACGGTGCGGCCCCGTCTGAGTCGCGGAGGATAGGGCGAGTGGCGCATCGCCATACCAGCACTCCTCTTCCTCCGCGACTCCACCTCGGCTGCAGCGGTAGAGGGTGCGGACTCCCCTCTCACCGCAGCCCCCCGACACACATCCGAAATGGGCTTCCCAAGCCCACTCGGAGTGGCCACCTCGGGCCGGCCCTACACCACGGGCCAGCCAAGGGGTTCCTCTTTGTTCACCGCGGTTGACCAAGCCACGGCTACTAAGTCCCCCCGCCACGACAAGGTGGGAACCCGTTCGGGGGGGAAGGAGGTGAACCTAAGGCAAGACAGCCCGGGAAGTACCTTAGGGTTACTGTGGATGACCGAAGAGGACGCCGTGACTTTTAATACATCTATGAATAGGGAATAATGCCGCATGTAGTGAAGACGCTACAGCGACCACCGACCAAGAGGGAGTCATTGAGCACGGTCATGTCAGTATTTGAACCACTCGGACTACTCAGCTACCCTCACCATCACCGCCAAGCTGCTGCAAGACCTGTGGCGTATGAAAAAGTTCGAAGGGGATGATGATCTACCCGAGGAGGCGGCGGATGAATTCCAGAGGTGGCTACGAGTCGTCGAGGAGGTTTCACGACTGCGACTGCCGAGATGCTATGCTCCTACGGGGGAAGTGGTAGAGCGTCAACTTCACATTTTTAACGACTCAAGTGAACGCGCGTACGCATACGCGGCATATTGGCGTATACGATATCGCGACAAAACGGTTAGGGTAAGATTAGTGGCGGCCAAGGCACAAGTCGCCCCGATTAAGGCGCAAAAAATTCGTACAGGATGAACACAGACAGAGCAGATAGGGTCATATATTGGACGGACTCTACTACGGCGCTCCACTGCATACAGAACGATACGGCGTGTTATACTCCAAACGTAGCTCATTGATTAGGGGAGATAACCGAGAAAACATCACCTGATCAATGGATATGGATACTGAGTGCACAGAACATAGCAGATCAGGCGACGCTCATGAACTTCGTGAGCAAGGGAGAAAGCGACCAATGGTTCACAGGACCGTCATTTCTCTACGAAGAAGAAGACAGATGGCCTCACCGAAAAGAAGAGAAGGCAGGGGATGATGAAGAGTTGGAGGAAATCGTGGCGCATTAGAGTGACACCAAGGACGCTCCACACCTGCCAGAGATAGAACGTTTCTCTTCTTACGAGAGATTGATCAGGGCCACAGCACGAGTACTACAGTTCATCGATGTCATACGAGAAAGGGCACAAGGACTAACATTACAGCACATCCAGAGAGCAGAGCGGATGTGGGTGGAACGCAGTCAACTCGACAGCTTCGCTGATGATATCAGCCGACTTCAGCAGGGAAAGAATCTGGCCACCGGCAGCGCTCAGCATATCATCGTCTGCAGTACCATCTTTTCTTCCACCGTCCCTAGCATAGTACACCCTAAACAGTAAAGTAAAGTCGTAGTCACAAATTCAATACAGTCCACTGCAGTCCCCTACAATTGTTGGTCCATCGTCGCCGCATTGAAGACAGAAGATTCGAAGTCGTCCCCTACGAAATGGTTGATATAACTTTTAACTGTTAAAATAAAGAATTATAAAATTACAAATTTGTAATCAAATAAATAAAATAAATAATATTGAATTAAATTATCATATCCAAATCATTCTTAGCACTCATTTCCTCAACGATTTTATATCTTACCGATTTTTATTAAATTAATCGTGTTTAGGCGATGCCTTTTTGACGAACCACCTTGAGAGTCAAATTGTTCGATAAAATTGTTTTACCTATAGAATGAAATAGACGTCGCTATTAGAAAGCAATTTTAGTCGAAAGTAAATATTGATTATTTTTTATTGGTTAATTTACACGTGTAAATCATATATAAAACTTAATGGGGTAGTAGAATCTGCTACTCCATCACTACACAACAAAAGGATACATATATCCAAGCACTTTTCGAAAGAAATCACCATATTTAAAAGGTAACCATATGTAACCAAGTTTGCGCGTTTACCGCTTAAAAGAACCCCTTTGTCGTATCTCCTCAGTTTCAAGACACTCCCCTAGTTGCGTCAGCCAGTATCGGAATCCTCGGCGTCGACATATCACCTGGAAGAGAAGGCCAAATTAGCCTCTAAAAAGCTCGGCGTGCTCAGCAGAGCGGGACAGTATTTCAAGCCGGCACACCGCCTGCAACTTTACAAGGCGCAGGTTCGGCCTCACATGGAATACTGTTCCCATCTCTGGGCAGGGGCTCCCCAGTGCCAGCTCCTTCCACTTCACCGCATCTAGCCCAGGGCGGCTCGAATCGTCGACGACAGAGCCCTTTCCGATCGGCTCGATTCATTGGCACTGCGAAGAGATGTTGTATCCCTTTGCATTTTCTTTCGCATCTACCATGGGGAGTGCTCTAAGGAATTTTTCGGATTAATCCCAGCCGCCAAATTTCACGAACGCACATCGCGGCAGAACTCCCGATACCATCCACACGATCCGGATGATTGGCGGTCCACCACTGTGCGATTTAGAAGATGTTTTCTTCCTCGCACGACTTCCTTGTGGAATCGATTACCATCAGCGATTTTGCCGGACCGATACGACTTAGGGACCTTCAAGAAAAGAGCGTACTCCTTTGTAAAAGGCCGGCAACGCATCTGCAATTTCTACTTGGTGTTGCAGTTGTTCATGGGCGGCGGTAGTCACTTACCATCAGGTGAGCCGCATGCTCGTTTGCCCCCTCTCCTATAAAAAAAATGTAAAAAGTCAAAGAAAAATCAATCAATCTCGTGGATTAATAAAATTTATTGATGCGTTTCAGAGCACAGTGGGTGTGGAAGTGAAAGACTGTCGTCGAGATGGCTGCCTGAATTTGATTTATCTAAATAATTACATAGATGAATCACAGTGTATGCCGCAAACGTGGTAAGTAAAATATTGCCATTACAGTAATAAATTGTTGAATGTATAAGTAAGCTGAAGTAGCAAACGAGAGAGTGACGACAACTGATAGGGAAGAAATGGTAATCTCGTACCAGTAAACGAAGCGTAAGGTTGAAGTGATGACTTGATACGATATATGTACGGGAATTTGACAATACAGGTGGCTCTGTACCATGATATTCAGCATTCCTTGGGCAGAGCTTATGTTCATTATTGGAATTGTGAATGGCTGTAATGATGATGATTGTTTAATTTATCTTTATATACTGTCTGATAGTAAAACCAACAAAAATATTATATTAATTTAATTTTAATAATCGGTACTACACTAAAATGACATGAGGTAGGTTTTTGTTACAATAAGACAGTGCGATTTACCATCTAAGGCTTATAATAAGTAAAAAATAATACAAATAAATATATTTAAAATCGAACATTTGCATTAGTTTTAGTCGCAAGGCGCTTAAAGTCCACAACTAAACAAGCTGAGACTTTTCAATTGCAAACAAGTACTTATCAGTACTATGTGCCAGCAGTGTGCACTTCGAACACGTGATAAAAGCAGAAAGTTGGTATATTTAGCCTTACATGCAATTCGTATATTAAGTGTAAATTTTGTTAAATTGATACAAGTTGTATATCCCACTACTGACCACAAGCCTCGTATCTGAAAGAATTATGAAACACACAGGCCGCTGCACCGTTATACTGCATTTTAATGGAATTAACAAGCTTTTGAAATATTTTTATTACCCAGACGTGCAAGTTTCCTCGCGATGCTTACCTTCGCCGCAGAGAGCAAATCAACAGGTTAAGATGCAAAATTATCCTAAAAAGTTGCAACTAACAATTTCATTGTTGCCTGCAGGGATTGAACCCAAGTTGCTCACGTACTGCTGTTAATGACTAACATTTAAAAAAGAATTGTTCTGCAAAAATATATTATTGACCTTGGCCAGACCATAGCTCTGACTAAGTTGGCACATAACAATGCCGGAACCTGGTGGAGAAATAACCTCCGACATATTTTCATCAAGTTATGCTCCATTCATAATTCATAATCAGCGCCATCTAACGTATCTAACGTGGTACTACTACAAAGATTTTTTTAGTTTTCTCACAGATCTCACAGGCGTTAGTAATACAATAAAATATAATTAATGAAA
Organism: Parnassius glacialis; assembly: GCA_033319125.1. Classification (NCBI taxonomy): domain Eukaryota; kingdom Metazoa; phylum Arthropoda; class Insecta; order Lepidoptera; family Papilionidae; genus Parnassius; species Parnassius glacialis. The sequence continues at coordinate 7,962,614 of JAVANC010000020.1, read as the reverse complement.
ATTTTTATATTATCTTCTATTTTTCTAAATGTAGAAAAAATTATATTTTTATGATTGATAACACATCGTCTAGACATGAATCGAAAATACTATGTCAAAACGCAAACCTAAAAGTGTGATAGTTTCTCAGCAAAGTGTACCACAAAAATGCATAAATTATGGAATAGTGCAGGGCTCGCTTCGCTCGCCCTGATTATAGTGTTATTACAGATCCGGAAAAAATTATTACGGTGGTAGAGCCACGCAGCAGTTTTTGCTGTTGCACGTATGGGCCGGCTCGAGCCGTGTTGGTACCACGACCTCACAGAATACCGGCGTGAAGTAGAAGCTCTGCTTCTGCGTTTCGTCTGGTGAGTGCAGTTGGCCGGAGGCCCAATCCCCCCCCCCCCCATCAAAATGGTAGCGGAATTACACGATAGACTACCCCAGGAGGGTACCAGTACCCCTGGAGAATCCTTCGCTGAGCATCCACGACCATGTTATTCCAATCATGAGCGTGGGTGCTCAAGCTGCCCCGCGTATTCTGGAGGGGGCAAAATTCCGCTCAAAAACATAACTGCTCGGGGCAAACTGAGCAACAATACCAAGGCGAGCCCTGCCACGCTTTTCGTGAATTTCTGCAACATCAGGGGACTTCACTCTAACCTAAACACCGTCCACTACCATCTCGAGACGGCGAAGCCAACCTTGCTCTTCCTGACCGAGACGCAGGTTTCCTCTCCGGCTGATATTTCGTATCTCTCCTGCCCGTGGTACAAATTGGAGTACTCCTTTGTGCCTCGGGCTGGAGTTTGCGTGTATGTCAGAGAGGACATCTGTTCTCGACGCCTCGGCAGTCTTGAAGGTTCGGACCTGTCCATCCTTTGGCTATGCGTAGACAGAGACGACCATCCGCGCGTCTACGGATGCCGTTATAGGTCCCATAGCGGCAATGCCGAAACAGACCGACGGCTACAGATTCCTTGCTACAACAAGTCCCATCCGCAGAGATCGTGCCGTACACCATGCCGAATGGCTCGGTTTACGTTTAACCGATCATGCGGGGAGATCTGTTTATGACTTTGCCTTGGCGTATGGTCTGACACAACTGGTTACTTCGCTTACGCGGATTCCAGATGTGGAGGATCATACACCTTCCCTGTTGGACCTTCTGCTGACCTATCATCCGGATGGATATCAGGTTTCCGTCGATGCCCCTCTCGGCTCCTCGGACAATTGTCTGATCCGGAGTATGGTGCCACTCACGCTCACTTCGCGGTTGCCTTCTGCAGGTTGCCGCCGTGTTTGGCATTACAGGTCAGCGGATTGGGACGGAATGCGGTCTATCTTTGCATCCTACCCATGGGGGCGGGTTTGCTTCTCGCCGGATGATCCCAGCGCTGTGACTCTGTCACTGATGTGGTGCTATAGGGAATGGAACTTTTTATTCCATCATCTGTGGTACCCATCGGAGGCAGATCTCAGCCTTGGTTTGATCGCTCCTGTAAGACTGCATTACGCAGTAAGCAGGAGTGTTATCAAGTCTGGGCCGCGGCTTCGGCGAATCGGGATGTAAACACCACCACACTTAAAAAGAAGTATAACTTCGCCTCCAGATCCTTCAAAAGAGTTATTGCCAAGGCAAAGTCAGAGCACATAGGCAGAATTGGCGAGAAACTAGTTCGCCTTCCTTCGGTAACCCGTGCATTCTGGTCTCTCGCCAAGGCTGTACAAGGGAATTTCTGTAAGCCATCACTACCATCTCTACACAGGGAGGACGACTCACTGGCCCAAGACGCAAAAGACAAAGCTTTAGGCTCCCTTTTTGCGTCCAACTCGACTCTTGATGACGGGGGAAAATACCGCCGCCCATCCCGCGGTGTGAGTGCTCCATTCCGGGTGTGCTGTTCTCACAGCGCTCGGTTCGCAAAGCACTTCTCTCCTTGGACATCCAGAAGTCGAGTGGGCCTGACGGAATCCCCCAATTGTGCTGAGGACGTATGCTCCGGTGTTGACACCGGCCCTAACGCGTCTTTTTCGGTACTCCTACTCCCAAGGCGTAGTCCCGAATTCATGGAAGACAGCTTTTCTCCACCCGATCCCTAAAAAAGGCGACTGCTCAGAACCGTCCAACTATAGGCCTATCGCGATCACCTCCTTGTTCTCCAAAATAATGGAATCCATTAATAACTGCCAGCTCATCCGGTACCTTGAGGATCACCAGCTAATTAGTGACCGCCAATACGGTTTTCGTCGGGGTCGATCAGCTCCTGACCCATAGATGGGCGGAGGCAGTAGAGTCCAAGGGGGAGGCGTTGGCCGTTAGTCTGGACATTGCGAAGGCCTTTGATCGGGTTTGGCACAAAGCGCTTCTTTCGAAGCTCCCTTCCTATGGGCTTCCCGAGAAATTGTGCAATTGGATCACCAGCTTCCTTGCAGATCGGAGCATCAAGGTCATTGTAGACGGTGCATGTTCTGACCACAAGCCCATTAACGCTGGTGTTCCACAAGGCTGTGTGCTATCACCAACGCTGTTTCTTCTGCATATCAATGATATGTTGCTAACTGGTAACATTCATTGTTATGCGGATGACAGCACTGGTGATGCTCTATACACCGGCCGTGCCAATATTTCTCGGGAAAACGTTGCCGAGTACCGGAACAAACTTGTGTCTGAAGTCGAGTCTTTGCTGGACAAAGTCTCGGATTGGGGGCGATTAAATCTAGTTCAATTTAATCCTCAACATTGCGCGTTTACCGCTAAAAAGAACCCCTTTGTCGTATCTCCTCAGTTTCAAGGCACTACCCTTCTTGCCTCAGCCAGTATCGGTATCCTCGGAGTCGACATATCGATTGAAGTGCAGTTTCGTGGTCACTTGGAAGAGAAGGCCAAATTGGCCTCTAAAAAGCTTGGCGTGCTCAGCAGAGCGGGACAGTATTTCATGCCGGCACACCGGCTGCAACTTTACAAGGCGCCGGTTCAGCCTCACATGGAATACTGTTCTCATCTCTGGGCAGGGGCTCCCCAGTGCCAGCTCCTTCCACTTGACCGCATCCAGCGCAAAGCGGCTCGAATCGTCGACGACCGAGTCCTATCCGATCGGCTCGATTCATTGGCACTGCGAAGAGATGTTGCATCCCTTTGCATTTTCTTTCGCATCTACAATGGGGAGTGCTCTGAGTGGCGGTCCACCACTGTGCGATTTAGATGTTTTCTTCGTCGCACGACTTCCTTGTGGAATCGATTACCATCAGCAATTTTTCCGGACCTTCAAGAAAAGAGCGTACTCCTTTTTAAAAGGCCGGCAACGCATCTGCAATTCCCTCCCTGGTGTTGCAGTTCTTTATGGGCGGCGGTAGTCACTTACCATCAGGTGAGGCGTATACTCGTTTGCCCCCTCTCCTATAAAAAAAAGGAAACAGTCAATCATAGTCTATCTGGTGGCTTATGGCTGCTGCAGCCAACATCAAGCAAATAGTGACAGACGCGATGCCATTTCTGTAGACTAATGCGCTCACAGTTGTAAATTTAGTGGTTCTCTGCACTCTTCTACAATAAAATATGCACTGCAAAAAATAACATTACTGTCGTCTACAAGTTCTGAATTTCCAGGTATCTTGCATCTGACATGCAGCTCTACGTCGCAGGCCTAATCATACTCACTCTAGCAACGGGTGCAACTGCTAGGAAGATTGTATTATCTGTAATGTTCGTTGTCAGCCTTATTATTCCTGCTTGTCATACGTACATACAGAACTTGGATGCTGGTCTTATCATCTCCCCCGAGTAAGTTTTGTTATTTTCAGTATACGAAATGCAAAGCAGTATTGAATATAATACAATAGATTGTGCTGCAATGTTCATGCATCCATAAGCTGTAACGAGGCTCCAACGCGTAAAATTAAACTTAATCCCTATGGCTACACGTGTTAAAAAATTTAAATCAATAGGAACACTTACTATATTTATAATATGAAATATACAGTATTAATATTGTACGTATGATCATATATTTCTATACATGGTATAATCATGTACAAGTACTAACTTATTGTGTATGCTAAACAACTTTTAACAATTGAATTAATTTCTAAAATTAAAAAATAACCAAAAGAGTCTTTCCAATAACAACTGGAAAATAATAAACAACGGCTGCTATCTGGCGTGGCATCTATGGTAAATATCATCCTAATGAAGCAATCAACAAAATTTTAAGAGGCAGTAACAAATGGAAGAAAAATGTATAAATATGGCCAACCACATTAATGCAGTGTAAAGAAACTGCCTTACTTTAGTTTTCTTCTGTTTTTAATCCCCGACGCAAAAAGAGGGGTGTTATAAGTTAGAGCGCTATGTGTGTCTGTCTGTCTGCCTGTGTGTCTATGGCACCGTAGGTTTTAAACGGGAGAACCAATTTAGGTGCGTTTTTTCTTATTTATAAGCTGGTTTTCTAGCAGTTCTTATACACGTTTTATCAAAATCGGTTCAGCCGTTTCAAGGTCATCAGCTGTTTTGTTAGCTGCGGTTGAGTTCTTTTCGGGGGGTTTAAAATTGTCAATTAAATTATATCAGCTTCAGCTCCGCATTTAGCTTCGGCATTTACAAGACATGTACCAAATAGCATGTTTATTACATACATTTTGCTCCCATCTTCTATACAGGGTGCTAGAGAGGACGGTACCTATCCAGACGGACTCCTACACATAAAAATAATTCTAGCCCTAGTGAATTCATTAACAAAAACTGCTTATGATCACCTGTTTGGGAATTTTGTGTTTGGCACATTTGGTTAGATTTTTAACCACCAGTTGATTGTAAGAGTTTATTTTTATTGTATATGCTTACTTTTTATTAATGTATTAATAATTGACTAAATTAAGTATAAATTATCAAAAATACTATAATTTGCTTTTTAATTCTAGGGTAGCTCGTCATACTTTCTTTAAGGATCGAAACTTCAATTACTCATACAAACGAGGGCATACAAACTTATCCAGCTCCATACTGGGCCTCAGCTTGGGAATTTTGATTTATAACTTGCAAAAACATGAGTTCAATGTCGAAAAATACAAGGTTAATAGATTTGGATCCTTTTTGACAAAATATTAGTTACATAATAATTTAAGACGTTCGAAGTTCTATAATTTTTTTACCATATATCATATATAACCTATTTTTTTATTTCAGAAATTCAAATTAGTATATTGGGCAACTCTTCCAGCCATGCTTGTAATATTGCTTTCTGGTTCATTTTTCTATTTCTTTCAAAACAGCCCTTCATTATACCTTAAAGCCATATATTCGGGTGTTGCAAGGCCCATGTTCGGATCAATCATCGTTTTAATTATTCTTGGAATGGCGTTGAAATTAGAAAGTAAGTAAAAATTAATATGGTAACGGATACAATTCAAAAGTTAAAATTATAACTTTTACATTTTGTTTCATCAAAGAGAGTCATGATTAGAATTAATTGTCCCATGTTCATTAGTGCCTATCGGAATACATAATGAGACGAAGTTAAGATAACTAGCAAGATAGGGCTGAATGATATGCAATAAACCTGATAGACTTGCCGACTATTATAATTATGAAAACCTAAAAAGTTTTGCTGATATCCATGATTCCATCAGTCCATATCTAACCGTGAAGTTTTTAGGAAACTTGTATGGAAAAGGCCAGAATGTTTTCATGACCTCCGATAAATCCGCGTAAATATCAGAATAGAATAGAATAGAATAATTTTTTATTCAATATTGATTATTACATAATTCTTATTGAAAGTCATTTTTTATTTACCTCTGGTTCGGAAAATACCTCTGTCCTGGGAAGAACCAGCAAGAAACCCAGCCGGACTTTTTTTTTCAAACATATTTCACTTAACAATAATTTCATTTATACAATTTTTAAATGATTTTTAATAGAACCAGCATGGTGGCGATCACCTTATTACAGATTACAGATACAAAACAACCAAACTGACAGTAATTGGAAGCTGTGCATAAGCATGATGACTACAGCAATACAATTACAGAGACTTATGTACAACAATACACTTTTACAGGCCAACAAAGAATAATCCACAAGAGATCCAAATCATAGGATGTTTGTAAACTGAGCGAATAAACTAACATTTTCCAATGGAGAAAATCAACAACGGGTCTTGTTACAGAGTTTATAAAAAAAATTGATAGTTAAGTTATGTTACTCTAAAAATAATCTTTTTCTATAATAATCAACCGATATTCAATACAAATTTTGAATAATGACTAGTAAATATTTAATTTTTTGCAGATATTTACAGAAGAATATTGGAATGGAATGTCTGGACATCACCGGCTAGAATTTCGTACTCTGCCTACATTCTTCATGTTCTCTTCGTGCGCTCTTTAACTGGAACTAGTACTACCCTCATACATGTATCACTAGCTTATATAGTAAGTGTATTTTAATTATTGTCGACAAACTAATACTCAATTTCATATATACTTTAAAACGATATGTTGGAGGCGTAAGAGAATCGATCACGCATATACAATTAATTATTAGCATAAAATAAAACAAAACAAGGTTTGATAAAATATTTGATTACACTATGAAACACATTAAAGTATAACCTTATTGGTTCACGTAGTTCATCATCAAGACAATTTTATGAAAATAAACTTTGTTCTTTATACCATGTTATTTGGACGCATAGTTTAAGAGATAATGTAAAATTAAAATAATTCAATACTTGGCTGGGCGCGCGAACGACGCTTAAACCCTAACCGTTATAAAATGCTTGAACTAGGTCATATCGCGCACCTCGGACACGTGATAACGCGGGTGAAACCGCGGGGCACAGCTAGTTTAATATAACGGTTGGAGAAATTATCGATCAGACGAATGATGAGACAGAGATCTGAGGAGTAAGTGCAGCCTATCGACATGTGTGATGTCATAGTAGCGATAAAAGTGATGGTCATGATATTTGAGATCTAATGAGTAATAGTAATTCAGAGTATGTGTTGCTATCGTTAATTTGCCTAACATGCGTGGTTTATTATTAATACAGCCTAATAACTTCTTAAATTAACGCGAACACTACATGTTGAATAAAACTACTTGTACGGATTTTATCGCGTTTAATTGTTTTTATTTTTAATTCTCGACATTTCGGGTGTTTTCCAGCACCCATAGTCACGGGGGGCTAAGGTTATTGACGTCTCGGTGTCAGAGTTAGTACCTCCAGCTTTTTTATTATTACTTTCACTCCGATCTACGCAGAATGAACTTACTGTGTATTGAAGTCTTGCTGTTGTATACTTAGGCTTAGTTTTAACTTTATTAATTACAGGATCACAAGCAGGTGGTAGTACACAGCCTCTTTCTCTTTTGAAATTGAGATATTTTTTTTTAATTTCAATAGCATCACGTACCATCCTTGGTAGGAATCAATGTTCTTTCGCGAGGATTTGTGGTCTATCAAATCTAATGTAATGGCGGGGGCCGTCTACGCTATGATCACAAACTGCAGACATCCCGGAGCATTGGTGTTTCACGTCAGCTATATGCTATTTTACGCAAGTTTTTCTAGACCCTGTTTTCCATGTATAAGAGAGACCACATTCACAATCAAGCTTGTACACTCCTGCGTCTTGTTGAGGAGAATAAAATAAGAGCAATTAAATGCGATAAAATCCGTAAAAGTTCTTTATTCAATTAATACAGCCTATTAAAGTCCACTGCTGAACATAACCTCCCCTTATACTGTCTCATAAGGGGGTCTTTGCCACAGTTGCCAAGCTTGGTAGGTGGATTGGCAACCCAGTCGTGGTGATTATAGCAAAACTTTCCTTCAGTGAGGGAGATCAATGTCATGCAGTCAACTGCTAGGAATTAATAAAGAAGAAGAAGATAATATTATTACATTCTATGAATGAAGAATGTGTGAAGAACTTATTTGCCCTACTCACTACATAAAAAATATTTTTGGCATTATTCATTCCTAATTGTTATTTCTGTTTTTAGGTTTTATTTGCCTTGGGTACAGTTACTATAACATTCCTAGTTGCTTACCCATATTGGCTATTAGTTGAAGCTCCGTTAGTTTTTTTATCAAAAATAATTTTCTCGCTGGGAACAAAGGAAAAATCAAAGGCAGAATTTGAAGTAAGAAAAAATGAACGAGTTCCAGTTTAAGAACCATCGAAAATAACGTGCTAGTGTCTCGTAAAGTAGTAAAATAGATGTCTAGTTATTTTTATCTTATCGATTCCCTACGAGTTTGTCCAAATTTGTTGCGGTAAATTGTAGTTGTCTCCAAGAAAACTCTAGCAGCAGTTGATGCATCATATTTATTTCAAGTAAAATCTGTAAAATTTAATACTCAAAGTGATATTTATTTTAATATTTAGCGTCAGACGCTAAACGTCAGTTGTGTTTATATTTAATCTTTTATCGAATATAGCCCTCATTTGTATATAATAAATAAGATTTTACGTTTGAGTACAAAACATTAAATATTCTAGGTAAGGGATTTTGTATTTATGGTATTTGTACTGGATCTTAGAATAGTTATGATATATAGCCAGTCACTGAAATTATTGATATTTGTCTATATTTGAAATCAACATATACATAACATACATATACATTAGTTTTAGGTATAACAGATATAGGTTAATTATATTTAGGACAAGGACCGAACATAACACTATAACGCACAAAACGAGTGTATCTCACAATCGCCCAGGTGTAAGCGGATCGGCATTTACCCTAATGTAGGGAATTTGTAACATTTTCTTTGGACTTATTTATGTTGCAGTATTTTATAGGCACTTTAATGAAGTGTAAATTGATAAATGATGATGACGTAAGCCGTTTATAGCTTTCCACACTAACGCCTGCCAAGCGTGAGATTTGAAATACGCTAAGTATAATTCATATTTTAGGACCGTTTGCCTATTTTAGACCTTATTTTAAAGAATTTAAAGAAGGTGATGCTATAAAAAATAATATCAATGTGGGAAATAATTTATTTGGTGCTGCAATTGTTTAAATTAAGATTACGGATTTTGTACTTTACTTCTCTGGCTGCTATCTTATCTAGATAATAAAATATCATAGAATTATTACGTAAAGAAACTTAGTACGCGCACCGAAAGTGAAGCAAGTCAAACTAACGCGAAACCGCGTAAGTTCACTCAGCGACCCGTCAGTGCGCATCGTCTCGTCTTATGGAGAAAAGCTCGCGACAAATTTCAAAAGTTACTTAAAACTGCGTTTCTACTGGGTAATAATTCTATGTAAAATATATCAACCGTGAGAATTTTCTTCAAATTACGAGGCAGTCAACAAACATTCATTATGCATTCTCTATATGCATATCTTTAATGTATTTCATTTTTTTAATTATATTTCGCCAACGCTCACTGTAGCCACGTAGTGATCTAAACATAAATTTCTTGTGGATTTGTTATTTTTTTTTACTGCTACTCATTACCGACTTTTTGTGTAGATTATTCGGATGACAATTAAATACTGTTATTATGTGATTATTTTTATGTTTTTATTATTTTTAATGAAGGTATTATTATTGGTGTGTAATTTAGGTATTATTTGTTAATGTTTTATATATAAATATCAAAAAAACTATTAATTTGGAAAATCCACAAGTTCAAAGCCCAAACGTTCATGTAATATTTTAAATCGAATATAAAAGTGATTATCGATAGGAACCACAGCTCTACATGATCTGAAGGTAGTGAAAAAAGTAGGTTGTTTTGTTAAGTAGTTCTCGACATATCTTGTACACAGACAATTTATGAACCACAGACTACAGAACATCCACAATATAATTTTATTACGGACTTTTTTTATAATGTTAAATTTAAAAAATGCACCAGGCTTGTTCATTTATGTTTCTTCTTTCTAATTTTGTGTTTCCTATAATATATTAGTGTAGTTGGATGTAAAACAATAAACACGGCTTAATGTGAGTGAAACTAGTGATTTAAAAAGTTCGACAGTAGAACCCAACCTCTCCGCTTCGCGTTCGAGATGTGCAATAGCTAAAATTAATTTATATTTTTGTGATTTATAAATAAAACATTTTGAAAATATTTTTTGTCTTTGTCTTTGATCCGGAGAAACTTCTGTCCTGGTTTCTATTGAAATAAAGTCCTACTGTGCAGGAAACCCAATTATGAAGATAATTTAAATATTATAATTGTAACTTTTTTCCTTCACATTATCTATAATTTTTTAGTCAGCGTGAACCATGTAAGCGCTCTAAAAGCGTCTTTTGCGACTAAATTACTAGGCATCTTGACGGATATTACTACTCCGTGTACACATACAATCCTGTGAAAAAACTAGGATCAATTATTTTTAATCATCGGCCCGCAATATTCCACTGCTGCACATGGTCCTTTCCCGATTTGCCACGATGCCAGACATATCAGGCGCATTGGCCATCATAGTACCAGATGTCTTGCATCTTTGAAACTGTTCCCCGTCGCCACTTCGTTAATATACATCTAGCGTAAACGGAATATTCATATATTTATCTGCCATGAGATATTTTGGAGAATTTCTTAAAAATAAAACTCATTAACTGATTTTTTGTCTAACCTGGGATTCGATACCGGAACCTTATGAGCAGCACTAGCGTTTACGGCCACTAGACCAACGAGGCAGTCTTGATAACGATAGCAAATGGGCATATTTGCTATCATCTATAAAACAATCCATGGCGGACGCTTATGTTCAGCAATGAACTTTATAGGCTAGAATGGATGCAAGGATTATTCAATATAACCGTATCATGGCGATGTAAGATAATTCACCACCCCGTGTTGTCCGTGGGTATCGTAAGAAGCAACAGAGGGAAATAAAACAGAAGATCAGAATAACAATAAAAAACACTGCGGTTGACAACCGGCCTGCCAAGTGGAATCAACAGTGGTAGAGCCACGCGGTAGAATTGCTGTCGCACGGATGGGCCGGCTCGAACCGGGGTGGTACCACGACCTCACAGAAAACCAACGTGAAGGAGAGGTTTACCTCTGCGTTTCGCTTGGTGAGTGCAGGTGGCCGGAGGCCCTTTTTACTGGAAATGAGGCATTCCATCTTAGTCCTCACGGGTGACAACGCATCTGCATTTTGATTTGCACCCGCGGATAGATGTAGATGTCTATGGGCCGCAGCAACGACTTAACATCAGGTGGACTGTGTGCTCGTTTGTCACCATTATCCTATAAAAAAAAATATGCGGGAGGACTTTTGACAGGTTGCTATGAATGAACGAGGAAAAAACATTATGTAAGTGGTAGCTAGGTATGCAGGGCGCAATTGTAAAATCTCATTGGAGCATTCTGAATATTGCACAATCGAGTTAAATTGGAAACACAATACAATATTATATATACATACCGATATAGACCTTTTTGAGAATTCATTTTTTATTTATTTTTAATGTGCAGAAATGACCTCGTTGCATTTTTATTACACAACATATTATTAGATTTTGGTGTTGTTTTCTCCCTATGTTTTTTACTCCACGACTTTAACTACTTTAGATATAACAAATACAGTAATAAAAAATACAATTATAAAACTACACAACCAAAGGCTTTATTTATTATAAGACCGCATCTAAATAATTTTAAGATAATTACTAGAGAAGTAAAAAAATTATATCGAAATAGTTTTTAAATAAGTTTCACATGTATTTATGTTATTGAATTCTTCTAACAATTTTGGTTCAAACAAATTATTAATAATATATGGCACGCTGCCATCATTTGGTATATTGGCATGATCAGTGTCTATTTCATAAATCTTAACTGGACGTCTGGAATATTCCGCCAAATTATAGTCATCCGGTAGATTGTTCATTTGAGACGCTGTTCTAATAAGAACTAGTTGGGAATTTAATTTGAAATTAGGACAATACTCTCGGGATAAAATGAGTCTTTCATAAGTCCTTTCCAGTAATAATCTTATATATTCATGTGAGTGCGCCACCAGTCCTTTAACTCTTCTAATAAAAATTTCCATTTTTCGGTACCAGCTGTCTGCTGTTTCCAACTCTTGCATAAGTTCGGTACATTTCTGTCCAGTCATTAGATAAAATATTTGACTAACAACAGTATTTTGTAAATGCGAATTTGATAAATCACCGATATAACTTTCCATTTGTAACCGCAACGCATCTGGACTACTGTCTAAACAGAAAACAATGCCTTCTTGACCTGAAATAATTAATAGTTATTAATATAATATATTTATTACATACAATGGTCTCTTCTAGTGATCAACAATTAACCTACGATGAGCAATCCACGAGTTGAAGACTTTATTTTATAAAGTTTGAAGGTCAATGCTATACCGAAAATTAAAAACGTTAAGTAATAATAGTTAAGATTTGCACTTCTTCAACAACTGAAAAACATACCCTCTGATTCCAATAACGCAGCCAACTCCAATGCTATATTGACACCGAAAGAATATCCCAATAAATGGAACTTCTTTTTCAATTCAAACCTATTTTTTAATAACTGAAACAAAAAACAATATTATAAATTACGAAAACTTTACATGTTGCTATTCTTTATTAATATTGAATTAATATATTGTCTATATAAAAATAAAAATTAATATAATATATTATCGCTTTAGTAACCCTTACCTTGAAAATATTAAAAGCCATTTCCTCAATACTGTAACTTCCAAAATCCGTGTCCAGTTCGATAGTCGCAGCTCTAATCTTTATTGGCTCACACAAAGTTTTAAAAATTCTGTGATGACCTTCAAATCCAGGGATCAATATCAAGTGGCTAACAGTTGCGTCAATTTCATTTGTTTCCTACCATTCAAGAATATCATTAATTGAAGATATATATAAAATAACACCTGGGTATTTTATTTATCTCTTAAGCTGAACGCACTATTGTCCGCGCCGCACGTGCAGAACGCGCCGTACGCGCCGAGTTTTACTAATGGCCTCGCACATTTGCACGTACGCATCGTCCGCACCCTACGCAAATCTTTTGTATTACCAACAACTTTTGTACTTTTTTCCAACCACTGGTGTGAAACGGTACAGTTTGATCGCTCGAAATCACTGTGGAAAGCAATTTAGTAATAGCCTGCTTATTGGCAGAGGAAGAAGAAAATAAAATTCAAAGAAAGAGAAGATTCTGGGTATTCATAATATTAATTTAAAAAGGCAATTGTATTTAGAATATGAAGGGGATATACTTTATTTAAAGATTTATTAGATGATGATGAACGAGTTTTTTTAGATATTTTCATTCAACATATGAAAATGCTACATATACTAAAACCATATCTTTCTATGGAAAACTCAATATTTAGAAAGCCAATGGAACCAGAAAAAAGACTTGTTGTATGTTTGAGGTAAGTATTTTTATTGATAATGAAGTAATCAGGTATAATTGGGTTTTTGAATTAAATTTAACTATTTTTTTGTTAGTTCAGTGTTTAAATAATTATCCCTAAGAATACATATTGATAATCGATGCAAAAAAAATCAAAATATGTATAATTAATTACGAATGAATTAAAAGTTACAAAAATTATCATATAAGTCGAAACCACCAGTTATAGTCCACTAAGTTGGCAACATTAGACAACACTGAGTATCAGCACGCGCCGAACGCGCCGCTTTATATAACGTCATCAACATTCGTCCTTCGATATCGTATACCTACCGCATTTTATAAAATTCGGCGCGTACGGTGCGGCTGTAATGTGCGAGGTTTCATATGATTTCATACAACAAATTCTAAAATTCGGCGCGTACGGCGCGTGCGGCGCGTACAAATGTGCGTTCAGCTTTAGGGTGCTTACATATTAAGTAACATGTTGTATAACTTTTGTTTTATATCACGTCCACATTATGTTACATTGTTTTTCAACATTGAAACATAACAATACTGTACACATTAGAATAACAATGCAATATTTTTTTTCTTTTTTTTTATAGGAGAGGGGGCAAACGAGCATGCGGCTCACCTGATGGTAAGTGACTACCATCGCCCATGAACAACTGCAGCACCAGGGGAATCGCAGATGTGTTGCCGGCCTTTTAAAAAGGAGTAGGCTCTTTTCTTGAAGGTCCCTAAGTCGTATCGGTTCGGAAAAATCGCTGGTGGTAATCGATTCCACAAGGAAGTTGTGCGAGGGAGAAAACTTCTTCTGAATCGCACAGTGGTGGACCGCCAATCATCTAGATGATATGGATGGTATCGCAAGTTATGTCGCGATGTGCGATGGTGAAATTGAGCGGCTGGAATTAGTCCGAACAATTCCTCAGAGCACTCCCCGTGGTAGATGCGATAAAATACGCAAAGAGATGCAACCTCTCTACGCAGTGCCAGTGAGTCAAGCCGATCGGAAAGTACTCGGTCGTCGACGATTCGAACCGCTCTGCGCTGGTTGCGGTCAAGTGGAAGGAGCTGGCACTGGGGGGCCCCTGCCCAGAAATGGGAACATTATTCCATGTGAGGCCGAACCTGCGCCTTGTAAAGTTGCAAGCGGTGTGCCCGCATGAAATACTGTCCCGCTCTGCTGAGCACGCCAAGCTTTTTAGAGGCCAATTTGGCCTTCTCTTCCAAGTGACCACGAAACTGCACATCACTCGATATGTCGACACCGAGGATTCCGATACTGGCTGAGGCAACAAGGGGAGTGCCTTGAAACTGAGGAGATACGACAAAGGGAATCATTTTAGCGGTGAACGCGCAAACTTCTGGGGATTGAACTGGACTAGATTTAGTCGCCCCCAGTCTGAGACTTTGTTCAACAAAGTCTCGACTTCAGACACAAGTTTGTTCCGGTACTCGGCGACGTTTTCCCGAGAAATATTGGCACGGCTGGTGTATAAAGCATCACCAGTGCTGTTGTCTGCATAGCAATGAATGTTACTGGTTTGCAACATATCATTGATATGCAGAAGAAACAGCGTTGGTGATAGCACGCAGCCTTGTGGAACACCAGCGTTAATGGCCTTGTAATCGGAGCATGCACCGTCTACTACGACCTTGATGCTCCGATCTGCAAGAAAGCTGGTGAACCAATTGCATAATTTCTCGGGAAGCCCATAGGAAGGCAGCTTTGAAAGAAGCGCTTTATGCCAAACCCGATCGAAAGCCTTCGCTATGTCCAAACTAACGGCCAACGCCTCCCCCTTGGACTCCACTGCCTCCGCCCATCTATGGGTCAGGTAGACCAGAAGATCACTAGCTGAGCGACCTCGACGGAAACCGTACTGGCGGTCATTAATCAGCTGGTGATCCTCAAGGTACCGCATGAGCTGGCTGTTAATAATCGTTTCCATTACTTTGGATAACAAGGAGGTGATGGCGATAGGCCTGTAGTTGGACGGATCTGAGCGGTCGCTTTTTTTATGGATCGGGTGCACCAAAGCTGTCTTCCATGAGTCCGGGACTACGCCTAGGGAGTAGGAGTACCGAAAAAGACGCGTTAAAACCGGTGCCAACTCCGGAGCACACGTCTTCAGCACAATAGGTGGGACTCCATCAGGCCCACTCGACTTGTTGACGTCCAGGGAAAGGAGTGCTTTACGCACCAAGCACTGTGTAAACAGCACTTCCCGCATGGAGCACTCACACCGCGGGATGTTCGGCGGTGTGTTCTCCCCGTCATCTAGAGTCGAGTTGGAATATAGCAATGTTATATGACATTGTCGTTTGTCGTTCTGCATTGCTTTTTATAACTATTTTATTTTATTTTATAACTATTCTATAACTGTCTCCACCATACACAAGAAAATTCATTTCGGAGAATAACGACTTTTTTATTCAGGCTTAAAATTTAAGCTCATCGTCGTGTTTTGTTGAATGTAAGAGAAAGATATGATACGAGTGATGGGGACGTCAGTTTTGACAGTTCTCTATATTTGTAGGAAATATTGTTGGATATTTAATACAACTTGGACTTGCGTATAACTAATTTAAATGTTGCTCATTCATTTTCATTCATTACAGTCCTTCACAAGTCCACTGCTGAACAAAGGCCTCCCCCAAAGAATGCCACAAAGCACGGTCCTGAGCCACCTGCATCCATCGACTTCCTGCATGTCCTACCAGGTCGTCACTCCATCTCGTGGGGGGACGCCCTACACTTCGCCTACCGGTACGAGGCTGCCACTCGAGAACCTTTCTTCCCCATCGGTTGTCGGTTCTTCGAGCTATATGGCCGGCCCACTGCCACTTCAGCTTACTAATCCGTTGGGCTATGTCGGTTACTCTGGTGCTACTGCGGATATCCTTATTCCTAAGTTTACCACGCAAAGAAACTCCGAGCATAGCCCTCTCCATAGCTCGCTGAGCGACCTTGAGCTTCCTCATACGGCCAGCAGTGAAGGACTACGTCTCAGTTCCGTAAGTCATCACTGGCAACACGCACTGGTTGTACAATTTCGTTTTAAGGTTTTGAGGTATGTCTGACGAGAAGATGTGTCGTAGCTTCCCGAACGCTGCCCAGCCGAGTTGAATCCGTCGATTGACCTCTCGGTCGAAGTTGGACTTACCTAGTCGGACTATTTGTCCCAGGTAAACATACTCGTCAACAACTTCGAGCTTAGTGCTCCCAACAACTACCGGCATAGGTGTGACATGGACATTAAACATGATCTTTGTTTTGTCCATGTTCATCTTAAGACCTATCCGTTGGGAGACACTATTGAGGTCATTGAGCATAGTGCTTAGGTCCTCCAGCGATTCTGCCATAAGGACTATATCGTCGGCAAATCGAAGGTGAGTGATGTACTCGCCATTGATGTTAATACCGCATCCTTTCCAGTCCAGAAGCTTGAAAACGGCTTCCAATGCAGCGGTGAAGAGTTTCGGGGATATAACATCACCCTGTCTTACACCTCTCTGCAATTGAATGGGTTTCGTACTCTGGTTCTGTACTCGGATAGCCATCGTAGCCCTACTGTACAAACACTTCAGCACTTCGATATACCGACAGTCAACTTGGCACCGCTGAAGGGACTGCAGCACCGCCCAAATTTCGACGGAATCAAAGGCTTTCTCATAGTCCACATACGCCAGACATAGTGGCAAATTGTACTCTTCGGACTTCTGTACGATTTGCCGTAGGGTATGTATGTGGTCTATGGTGCTAAAGCCCTTTCGGAAACCGGCTTGTCCGGGAGGCTGGAAGTCGTCAAGTCTGCGCGCAAGACAATTCGTAATGACTCTCGAAAACAGCATGTAGACGCGGCTCAGAAGGGAAATCGGTCTGTAGTTCTTCAAGAGAGCGTTGTCACCTTTCTTGAAGAACAAGACCACCGCACTTCTGCTCCACGCCTCCGGTGTAATGCCACCATGGAGGACGGAATTAAAGAGCTTCTGAAGGACTCAAGTACCGGTTTTTCACCCGCTTTCAGAAGCTCCGCTGTAATTCCATCCTCGCCTGGGGCCTTGCCGTTTTTAAGGTGCTGGAGAGCCATTCTAATCTCGCTCAGACTGACGTCCGGGATATCTTCGGAATAGTGTCGGATAAGACTCGCTCTTGGATCGTTACTCACACTTGCGTGTGGCTCCAACGATGACGTGTACAGCTGCCCATAGAACCGCTCAATCTCACTCAAAATCTCAGGTGCCCCGGAAACGATGCTGCCCCATTCGGTCTTCAGCTTTGACAGTTGGCTCTTTCTGGCAGACAGATCTCTGGCAAAGACTTTGGAGCCTTGGTTCCGCTCGATCGCTTCTTCAATACGAGCTGTATTGAAGTTGCGTAAGTCTCGCCACATGCATTTGGAGATCTGTCTGTTCAGTTGCCTGTATGCTGTCAAATCTGTTGAAGAATGTAGCCTCATCTCCCGTCTAACAGCCATGAGATTAAGAGTGTGATCGGAGAGTTTTTGTGTTCTTCTGCGGCGGGTCTTGCAGAACTTAGCTCCGACCGCATGGACAGTTTCCATGAGCTTGTCATTCATATCGTCAACTTCATTGCAGTTTTCTAGGCACTGAAAACGGTTTCGTAACTCGAGCTGAAAGGTTTCGGGACTTTGGATTAGAGCACGAGGGGGACGGAGCGTTGACTTCATCAGACGAGACCTCTCCAACTTAACATTTAGGTTCAGTGTGCCTCTAACCATTCGGTGATCGCTGCCGGTTTTCACCCTCGCGATCACTGAGACATCACTGAACAGTTGTCGTCTGGTCGTCATAATGAAGTCAATCTCATTTTTTGTCGAACCGTCGGGGCTCGACCAGGTCCACTTCCTATGGGGCCGCTTCTTGAAGAAAGAGTTCATCATAAAGAGTCCCTCTTTCTCCATGAAGTCGGCCAGCTGCTGGCCCATTGGGTTTCGTTGCCCTATTCCAAATTTCCCTACTTTCAGCTCACCGTTCTCTCTTGTGCCTAGTTTTGCATTGAAGTCTCCCATTAACACCGTATATTGGGTTTTGGAGGAATGCATGGCTCTAGAGATATCCTCATACATTTCCTCCACCTCCTCATCAGGGTGTGCCGAGGTTGGTGCGTAAACCTGTATGACCTTCAACGAATACCGTTTGGTGATTCTGAGTATAAGGTACGCAACCCTTGTCGACACACTCCCGATCTTGACAACGTTGCTAACGAGAGACTTGTGGACGACAAATCCGACACCTCCTTGGGACAGATGTTCGCCCTCCCGGTGATAGAGCAAGTTGCCGGATTCGAGGATTACCGTGTCCTCCCCCTCTCTTCGGACTTCGGATAATCCTATAATATCCCAGCGCAACTTGTCTATCTCTTCTTCCAGCTCCACGATCTTCTCGTCAGTCCTCAGGGTGCGTGCGTTGTATGTTGCCAGGTCGAGTCGTCGTAGGTGGCAACCGAACCTCCACCGGAGATTCTTAGCACCCCCTGCCCCGCCGTTACCATGGTCGCCACTGTAGCCAGGAATAGCGGGGCCGCCGGGGACTGGGGGCCGTCTCTTTGTTACTCTCGTCATTGGGGGGTATTTGCCATAGTTATATTAGTATAGTTGCCACGCTTGGCGAGCGGGGGTTGGCAACCGCAGTTTTTTTTATTATAATATTGGCTATTATCAGGAAGATGCTGCTGCCCATCTCCCATCTGTTTCCCTTTGTCGCCTTTTACGACACCCACGGGAGGATATGGGGTAGTGGATATTCTTGACCGCCATTACACGGCAAAATTGTTGCTACTTTATACTAATTTTAAAATAATTTAAAATAAAGATATAATAAACCTTACACAAAAACAATATAAAAAAGCCTATTTTACCTCAAAGAATTTATATACTTTGGTTGACATCATTATAACGGGATCCAATGAAAATTTTTCGATATCATTTTCTACATAACCGTAAAAATTTGTGAAACCTTCAACAAATTGCGATTTGGTATTATCTTTTTCTAATTGGCTGGTGAGAAGGCTGAAAAGTAATAACAGATCGACTTTAACTGGAAAACAAAAAAAAACTAAAACGAAATAGGAACTGGCCATAAATTGTACTTTTGTGTTAAATGTAAAACGTATGCAAGCAAATATAGTTAGATGTTATTAGTAAGTACTACTCATAACTTTTATTGCGATTTTAAGACCTTATTTATTAGTGACAAGGGAAACATTGAAATAACCTGAACGTCTCAGAAATTAAAAAAAAACCAAGGCGATGAGAAGTCGACTAACTCACTTCGCCTTTCCTAATCAGTGTTTCTCTTAGCATTTAGAAGAGACCTCTGCAAACATTGGAAGGTATGGAGACTGGTACTTTGCTTTACTTTTACACAAGCGTTAACGTTCTTCTTCTCTGAATGTATCTCACCAGAACCAAACCTTTATGGGCTTTTGTAGAATCATAATATGTCCATCACACAGGACGCTCCAAAACTTAAAGAATATTTTTTTTTATAGTATCGGGTGACAAACGAGCACAGTCCACCTAATGGTAAGCGGTGCTGTGGCCTATAGACATCTATATTTATCCTCGTTTGCGAATCAAAATGCATATGCGTTGTCACCCGTTATGACTAAGATGAAATGCCTCTTTTCCAGTTAAAAGAGTCTCCGGTTCTCTACACTCACCATACGAAACACAGCAGCATTTAGCTGCTATTTCACGCTGGTATTCTGTGAGAGCGTGGTCCTCCCCGAGCCGACCCATTCGTGCTACAACTATACTACTAATATAGCTGCAGCGTGGCTCTACCACGTAGAAAATAACCTGGGGTGGATAATGACATATTCTGTCTCTCTGTCGTTCTGTCGCTGTGGTTACCAATGCACATTTTCAGTGTGTATGAAAACGTGCATTGGTAACCGCAGCGACTATGATTAGTGTAAATAAATATATTAATGATTTTAGCTTAAGATTGGTTTGTCTTTTAGCATTTATTTTCAATTACTAATTCTAATAATACTTACGGAGCGAAAATGCATGAACTGTACTTAATATAGATAAACAAATAATGTATATGTTGCATTGTCTTACCTGGTACTTGTCCCGTTTGCTACGTGAATAGTGTCTTGGTTAGAGGAGGGGAGTTTCTTTAGCTGTTTTATTTCTAATCTTAAATCGCTGTTATCGGTATTGCTGGAATTTGTATTTATATCTGGAAAATAATATATTATACGTTTTAAATAGAAATTATTCCTATCTACTTGCTATTGATTTAAATAATAATTTTGTAGATGAAGGAAAAAAGGATTCAATTAAATGGAAAATGTATTATTGTATTGAAAGTGTATTATGTAATATTGTCAAATAATATTTATAAAAAACTGAACATTGCATAACTCCAGAGGATGCGGAAGGCAATACAAAAACGTAGAAAGTATTTTCTTTAAAATCATTTTTTTTATTACTGCTGATGATTCTATATGAATAAAGGGAATAAGTTTGGTTTAAGCATTTTCAGTCAGGGAATTTCGATATTAAAGATGCAACTCGCTCTGGTCGTCCTCATACGGGTAAAGTCGATGCCATTTTTGAAAAAGTGGAGCAAAATCACCATATTAGTAGTTACGCTATAGCCGAGGAATTGAGAATAAATGACCACAAAACAGTTTTGACCCACTTGAAAAAGTCTATACATTAAAGCTCGGTAGGTATTTAGGGTACATGAGCTCATTGAAAGAAAAGTATTGAATCGTGTACTCATTTGCGATTCTCTATTGAAACGTAATGAAACCAAACTATTTTTGAAAATTGAGCACTGGTGATGAAAAGTGGATCATCTACGACAAGGACTTGTAAAAAGATCATGGTCAAAGGGTAGTCAAGCTTCACAGACTATAGCGAAATCCGGATTTATACGCAATAAGGTGATGCTGTGTGTATTGTGAGATTGGAAGGGCATCGTTGATTATGTATATAACTTTTACTGCCGGGCAAAACCATCAATTCGGATCCCTACTGCAAACAACTAATGAGACTCTAGCAAGAAATTGAGAAAAAACGGCCAGAATTGATTAAAAGAAAAAGAGTGATCTTTCGTCATAATAACGCCAGACCACACACATGGCCACTCAGCGAAAATTGAGAGAGCTTGGTTGGGAAGTGTTCATGCATCCACCATATAGTCCTGACCTTTTACCCTCAGATTTTCACCTGTTTTGGTCTCTTCAGAATTTTTTGGGTAGTAGTAAGGTTAACATCAAGAGAGGAGTGTCAAAACCACCTGTCGTATCTTTTTGATCAAAAATCCCAAGATTTCTACAGCAAGGGAATCACGCCACTACCTTCAGGATGGCAACAAGTTACCGAAAAAAAATAGCACATATATATTCTAATTAAATGTAATTATACTTTGCAAAAAATGTCTTGTATGAATTTTCTCCCCAACCCTATAAACAAAGGGTAAATGCATTGAGAGACAGAAGGAGTTCTTTCTTATTATTTTTAACTTTTTTTAAATATAATCCTCAACCGTATTACTGGCCAAAAACTGCTAAACTGATGACGACGCCAGCTAATTAACGGGAAAATCAAGTATTATAAATTAATATGAAAACTTACCAGATTCTTGAGAATCAACTGGCTTTGTATCGTTATTGAAAACGTTATATCTTTTGGGAGCATAAACGTTATAATAATTCAGGTTGATGCTCATTTCTAAAGCACTGAGTACTCCGGAAATTATCTGCACCTAAATTTTTGTATTTGAATTTTTATACGCTTTATTTTCTATAGCTTATATACTATGAGATAGAGAGACCTGTGACCATCAGTGGCTTTTACTACCTGATGAAGATAAAGGTGAAAGTCTATTCCAATTAGATGTCGTGTCGACACAGGTATATCATTAAAAAATCTCATGGTTTTCAATAGGTGATGGTATAAATATTGCCACAAATTTAAAAAGCTCCAATGGTGTAAGTTGTCAGACACTGATAGCACGAAGTTGGGTATTGAACCTAGTTATAACAACAAATCTCCCAAGTTTGAACGTGTTAATGAGACATTCAGCTGTAGTAGCTGCATGCATAGAAATCATCACTCCACCATTGCCTATATATTGTAAGAGGCTTACAAGTAAATACTTCAGAATATCTAAGAAACTTTTTAAACTGTGGTATGTAGTTTATTATATTTATACCGAAATATTTTTTTTATTTTATAGGATAGGATGACAAACGAGCACACAGTCCACCTCATGGTAAGTGGTTGCTGTGACATCTAAATTTATCCTCAATAAAGAATCAAAATGCAGATACGTTGTCACCCATGAGGACTAAAATGGAATGCCTCTTTTCCAGTAAAATGGGTCTCCGGTCCTCTACACTCACAAAACAAAACACAGCAGTGTTAAGCTGCTATTTTACGCTGGTATTCTGTGAGAGCGTGGTCCTTCCCAGGTCGAGCCGACCCATTCATGCTACAACTATACTACTAATATAGCTGCAGCATGGCTTTACCACGTATAACTTTTGCACTTTAAACTTTATAACTTTTTTAAACATTTTGAGGACTACGTGACTATAAGATATTACGGTATTACAATGTATTATTGTATGACAACGTAGAGTTGGCGTAAATGAATCTATTACCCCATGTTTTCCGTGGGTAAAAGGCAAGAGAAGTAAGTGAAACAGATGATGAACAATACCATCTTGCTGAAAAATAGTAGCAACGATGACAATATCCCCTATGAGTCAATTTATGGGGAGACCTATATTTAACAGTGGACCTTTGATTGGCTTTTATGAATTAATTAACGAAAATTTTGAAGATATAAAATACCTCTTAATAATTTAATTACTTACCTTCATAATTTTATTATCTTCTATTTCTGCTTTGAAGGCAAGTGCAGGTAGTCCGATATTAAAGCGATCCTCGCATACTCTCTCAGATTCGGAATAAAGATTTTCATCGTAGACATTTGGTGAAGACTGATTAATTATGACAAAGTATCTAAAAATAGAGAACCTTTTAAAGCGAGACGCAGAAGAAGGGTATAATTAGTGTTTGTACTTTGCCACGCGGCAAATTTATTACTATCATTAATTAATAAAAACAGGCATTACTTTGCGGAAATCCATTATATTAAAGACAAGTTATCAACCCCGACTTCACACGGGTGATTTATGGATCTCATTAACAGCGCAGCCTACTAGGTCCAATTGTGGATTTAAACCATAAAAGGATTTATTCAAATACACACAAAACAAAATCGGTCGCGCTATTTTCGACTTTTTGCGAGACTAACGCACGGCTATCGATTTTTATAAATACAGATGTTAAAAATGAATTAGATAGATTTCTTTATGTGCTATATATTCTAAAGTAAAAAAAAACTGCAAAAGAATTACTAAAACTACGAGAACTAAGTGGTATAATAAACATTATTCTCTGTAACACCTATATAACAGACGGAAAGTACTTCACGGGCGTTCAGTGGCTCCGAATAACATTTTCACTAAGAGGCTGCGGCTCAATATTAAGTTTTTAAATAAAATAGGTACTACTACAGTACATACCTTATTAATAACATTAAATAATGTATAACTTTCAATTAATTTGACGGTACGATACGCGCGCCACCAATTGTACTATGCCAATAATCTTCGCGCAAGTGCAAGTAATACATTGACTAAATTTTATCGTAATATGATGATCGGTATTGCAGCGCATCAAATACTAACAAACAAATATTAATATTTGTATATTAGATTAATTAGAATGTAAAGAGACTTGTTGAATATTATGTTTATTTTACTCTAATTAGAAGAAGAAAGGTTCTTGAGTGGCAGCCTCGTACCGGTAGGCGAAGTGTAGGGCGACCCCCCACTAGATGGAGTGACGACCTAGTAAGACATGCAGGAATTCGATGGATGCAGGTGGCTCAGGACCGTGCTTTGTGGCATTCCTTGGGGGAGGCCTATGTTCAGCAGTGGACTTATGAAAGGCTGTGATGATGATGATTCTAATTAGGCTATTTAACTTAAATTTGGTATTTAAGTTAAATGTCGTAATTAGAGCAAACATTTTTTCTATTAGAATCTAATTAGACTGACTATAGTAAGTTTGAGGAGAACTTTAAATTTTGTTAGAATTTTTGTATAATTACATAAACTGAAAATGAGCAACTTTGTTTTCAGAAATGTTTTTATAATTCTAGTCTCAATAGATAAGTATAGGTCTAGAACTAATATTCCAATTGGAGTTATGAAAATTGGATAACCCGTTTAGGAGATATGAGCAAAATATTTAAGAGAAATATTTGTAACCTGTATTATCAAATTTTATATCCTAGAAACATTTTAGTTAGTGTAATTATGGGTTATATGTAGTTATAATGGGTAGTTACTATATGACTGCCAACTCTAACACCGCGCAAGTACATAGGTCAAATCAAATAGCACGCACCTCCTCCACTTCCTGTTACACACTACCGTCCCTTTTCAAGAAATCACTCCCACAGATTGCAGGAAAGTGAGAGGAAAGATGTTACTCGTCAACAATATCAAATTACCTCAAATCCTTGCAAAATGTCCTTGATGCAAAATCTAAGCTTGTAATAGTTGACAAATATTGTTCGTATCGTTCCACTAGTGTCTCCTCATATATATCGTTTTCACAATCTTCTGAAATTTTATTGAATACAACGAAAATACCTTCTAATGGTCCTATTTCTGTGGCTTGCTTTATTATGTCGATACCACCTTCTTCGGTTATAACATTTGTATGAAATAAATTTACCTTTACACCGAGTTTTTTCCAACATCTAAAAAGTATTAAACAATTTTAAATTAAACAATTTTCAATAACCAGTTTGATAAATTCAAATGCTTACTCTAATTTAAAGTGAAAATATCCGGTCACTACACTATTCACGACTGCCACGAAGTTTCTTGCCCCACGAGAAATTAAATGTTCAACCAATTGAAGGCTCACAATTTGTTCTGTACAAACCACAAGAAATGTGGCATCGGTAGAACATGTAATTCTGTAAAAAAAAACAATAAGTGAAAGAAAGTACTGGCTTTTTTGTAGAAAATTGCATGCCAAAATTATGATATGACATTTCATTCCTCATTTTTATTATTTTGGGATATTTATATAGTTTTCTGATTAGGCTGAACAAATATATAAATTAAAATGATAAATATACATAAATAAATAAAAACCCAATCAGATGGAAGCCCTCGGCAGGGGAGATCAAACGGCCGAAAATTAGGGGGAAAGGGAATGAAACCGGTGGACGATGCGGGCAGTATCAAGGAGCACCCCTGCATTTGAGCCTGGAGCGGTCCGTCACGAAGTCGCAGTCGCCTCAGATGACCCGAGAGGCTGATCGGGATTACCCCGTTCACAGAAACGACCACAGGAATAATTTCGGTCGACAGACCTCCCCACATGTCGGTCGCCTCGTGAGCTAGGTCCAGATATTTTGTTTTCTTATCTGTTTCACTTTCACGAAGTTTTCGTCATACGAAATGGTAATGTCGGCCAAAAATATCCTTGACTATACCCGGTCCATTAGCACAATATCAGGCTTATTCGCAAGAATAATCCTATCAGTGATGATGGCCCGGTTCCTTAAAGCCTTGCGCGGTCATTTTCGAGCACGGCTTCCGGCATGTACTTATAATAAGGAAATTTCCAATCCACGAGACTATTTCAGAGCGAGCTCATGGTGTAGAATCATGGCTACTAGATTGTATCTGTGTACTCAGTGTAAGCAATCAGAGTTAGAAAGAGCCGAACAACCAGAGATGACATGTCCAAGTAATTTACCAGGATGGCGACAATCTCGACAGATGTCTTACTTAATAATAATAAAAATATTATTATTATTATTAAGTATGATTATTTTAATAAGAATGTGGAAATCAAGATCCGGTTGAATGATAGGATTAATTATTAACGTTTAACTATCATGAGTCTGAGACGCTTACTGCCAGTCGTATAGTAATGAAAATTAAGGTCGCTCAGCGAACTACAGAAAGGGTGCTCGGAGTTTCTCTGCATGATAGACTTATTAATTAGAATACCGCAGTAGAACCTGAGTAAGCAACAACGTTAGCAAGAGCGAATAACTTCACTCACAAGTTTCCTGAAATTGTAGTAGGTACTTGCATATTACAGACAACTAAGGCCATGAAGTATGCTAGTTTTATATTTAATTATATACGTACTTATTGAAGTGATTTGTTTTCTATAAAATAGTAAGCCCAAAAATGTTAAATCTTATAGCTAATATAATTATTAGTTTAAATTTATATTTTTTACTAAGAAGAAAAAATCTTGTAGCAAACACAATAATCAATTTCAATAAAGATTTTTTCTGTTTGAGTGAAATAAGTGAAGTGTGAGGCGGCTCCTCGCTGGGTTGAGTGACGACCTGGTAACATATGTTAATGGACACTAAATGACACTGAACACTGAAAAAAATGGAAGCATATGTTCAGCAGTAGACTTGCGAAGGGCTGTATGGATTATTTTATTAATATTTAATTAACGATGAGTAATTGCTGAGTCTCCTGCTCTATTATTATCTCGTATTTCTCTTGATAATGCCTCATTCAGAGGTGAAACACATGTCACATTATCGACGATGGTGTTTATCCTTGTGTAGTAAGGCAAAGCAAAACGGTATGGAAAGCAGCATGTTTATAATATTAAAATAAAATATTTTGAAGACATTTGAAGTCTGCCAACACACATTGTGGCCTCGCGAATGTCACTTCCTTGTTCTAAAAAACTCAAAATGGAAGGAGGTCTGTGCGCAGAATTGGAACGTATATAGACTGTAATTTTACTTTTAATTTACTGTAATAGACGAATGGAATGAATAGTATTTTACAAACCGAGGCGTGACGTTTAAAACAGGTTTCTCTTTATCACACCTCATATCTATTAAAATTCTTCCTATATATTTTCTTAATGACAACAGTTTAAATGCTCTCGACACCTCTTCCATACCATAAGAGACTCCAGTTAAAGGTCTTACAATGCCTTTTGCGATTCCATCAGCTACCATGAGACTGATTGCCTGTGAATATAATGATTAATTTTCTTATTTATTTTTATATGAAGCCTTTAGTGGAATATGTTGGGGTATTTTTGCTGTGTGACGTATCATCATAGTGGATGTTTTAAGGGGGCGATAGAAGGAAATTAAAGAGGGGATGGGCAGCAGCTTCTTCCTAATAACAACTCAACATAATGATAAACTGCAGTTACAAATTCGCGAGACAACTATGGCAAATATTTGAGGCAACCTATGAGGGTAGTCTATGTTCAGCAGTAGAATTTTGATAGGTTATAATTAATGGACCATTAAGGTTTTTTATATTGTATATTGGACCTTCATGTAATTATGTTTTATATATTATTTTAACAGTGGTAGAGCCACGTGGCGGCTTTTGCTGACGCACGGATGGGCCGGCTCGAACCGGGGTGGTACCACGACCTCACAGAAAACCAGCGTGAAGTAGAGGTTTACCTCTGCGTTTCGCTTGGCGAGTGCAGGTGGCCGGAGGCCCATTTTACTGGAAATGAGGCATTCCATCTTAGTCCTCACGGGTGACAACGCATCTACATTTTGATTTGTAATAGAGGACAGATGTAGATGTCTATGGGCCGCAGCAACCACTTCCCATCAGATGGACTGTGTGCTCGTTTGTCACCCTTATCCTATAAAAAAAATGTAAATATTATGCAAATAGTAACAAGGATGGAGTCGCAACCTAAATTTTTTAAATACTGAAAATTAGGTCCCCCATCCCAGCTATATTGAAATATCATATCGTTCGTTTTTAAACAGTATCTACCATACTTATGTATTAAAGACATAGCAAAGGATCAGGAAGTAAGAGTTAAAAAAGGTACATTTGTGAGAATTCTCATTTATACAGTTCAAATATTAACGAGCTATTCTGTAATAAGACGTCAATTTTAAAAACGTTATTACCATTATTCTTGAATTCTGAAGGCAAGTTATTGTAATAATTCTGATGCTCAGAAGCTTTGAAGTACAGAGTATATTATCCAAAGGCAATTAAACTATAAAAAAAACTAAAACTAAAACTAAAAAAAAAATAAACTTAAGAATTGCATCCGAAACGCTGATTTACCACGTATTTTTTTTATATAAAATATGTGTGACAGACGAGCACACTGATGTAATAGTAAGTAACCAGATGTTAAGTTATTGCTATAGTCCATAGAATCCTAATTTATATAAATAATCCTCAATTAAAAATCAAAATGCAGATGTTCGGCGGTGTAAGGATTTTTCAAACATTACACATACAAACAAACAAGGCTTTTCTCCTGTATCGTGGAGGCAGTTAACAGACATAAATTGTACAAGAAAAAACATCCAGACCTAGAACAATTATTTGTGGGTCCTACAAATATTTGTTTGAATTCCGAAAGCCGAAACCGCGGCTCTCAGCGCCGTAACTGCATTGAGTTACGCCACTGCGCTACCTAGCTAATCGTAGCGTAGCTAACAAAACCTGCATGTATGAGAAATCGAAAATATTTCGAGGGTTCGTACGCTTATTACCAGCAGCGGTACTGACTTTTTTTAGCTCCATAAGACTAATTTAATGTGTTGTGTAATAACTTATAAAAATATAATTACCTTTTTTTCTTTAATATTTCTTGGATCAAAGATGCTGGACAAAGTCCCTGTTTTGTACGTTTTATCTTTATTCAAATAGCACATTCTAAAAGATTTGTTCAATTCCATATCATACTTACTGACGTCTAAAAATGTTCCGAGAAAACCAACGCATTTCATAGCAAGCTAAAATAAACATATGAAATTATTAAAACGGCACTACTAATAAGGTATATGGGCGAATATACTTGAAGCTTTATTACTTTATAGAATCCGAAAGGCAAATGATAATGGCACGAGTCAATATATTAAATTATATTAAATTTATAATATTTTTATTTTAGTTTTGTAATTTATTTATATTTAAAAAAATTAAAGATTTATAAAAGTACTAGCCTAAAAATAAAACTAAAAAGAATTAAATAATTAGCACATAGTAGCTTTTCAAATCGGTGTGAAGACATAGTTTTAAAAAAAATAAAGCCGACTTCAGAAGCTATTTATATGGAAATTATTACATAGGACAGAGGTTTTTTTTCTAACTACTGCTAAAATAAAATAAATACTTGAAATTAGAAATGCTTGTAAACATTGCGTGTAAACATGCGTGTAAACATTGAATTAAAAATTATTCTATTCTATTCTACTTTATTATTTTTGCATTTACTTTTTATAACAAGTTTAATTGTGGACATTTTTAAGTGCACTCAGGAACGTCATGATCTCAAGAAAACAACTTGAATGTTGTATTAATAAATAGTAATATTAATAATCTCATTAACAATTTTTCTTTCCTTAGGGATAGGGATTTTTTCTTTAAATACGACTATCCTTGAGGTAGTTAATAAAAAGAGAGAAGACAATAACTTATTTAATAAAAATAAAACATCACTTAAATTATTTCACAATTGACGCGTAACATAAATACAAAAAACACATACAGTCGAATGGAGTACCTTCTCTTTTTTTGTAGTCAGTCTAACTTACCTCTCGAAATTTGCCACTAGCGCAATTGATAACAATGTCACAACGTTTATTTTGAGAAATAGCAATAACCTTCGCAAAGAAACTTTCGTGGCAAGAGTCAAATATATTGTTTTCTGAAAAGGATTGTTTGACATTAAATCATTTTCCAAACATATTATAAAAGACTTTTAATAAACTGTTATTCAAATCATATTTACCATCTAGCTTTGGGAATAATCTAAGCAGAGCTCGTTTCTTTTGTACAGTACTGACAGTGGTGTAAACATTACAATCTAACGCCAGACAGATCGAAATAATCGCTTGTCCTAATGCTCCAGCGCCGCCATTTACAAATACTCTTTTTCCATTCGTGAGTGATGATTTAAAAACCTAAATAAATTTTTGTAATTTAAATAGTAATAAATACAATACTCATAAACAGTATATTTTTGTAGACTATAAGAGAAGATAAAATAATATACATATTATTTTTTATTCTTGTTTATTTTTAAATTAATGGATAATGATACTCGTAGAAAAACAATATTTTATTTTGATTATTAACAAGTATATAATTATTTTTAAATTCATATTCAAAATTTTAGAAGATTTTAATAACTGCGACCATTTTTTGTTTAACAATCAAAAACACCAGATTCTCATTACCATTGAATATAGAAAAATTTTGTAAGACTGAGAGGAGCATTATAGTTGCCTGACGGTGGTTTTCTTTTAAATACAAATATTAAGAACTTTAAAATTTAAAGTGCCTGTTGGAAAAATATTTATTTTAATTAGTATTCAAATCCCGACCCATATTCAGTAAGAAGCAGAGGTGAGGTATGCAGTACCACAACTTTATAATATAAAACACTTACTAAGCAATAATAAGCGTAGACGAAAGGTAGCGGTACAGTTGCTGCTTCCTTTAAACTCCAGTGTTTAGGAACAGGCCATAATAGATCTGAATCAACTTCAACAATGCTTGATACCGCTCCTTCAGCTACCAGGCCCATCACGTTGTCACCTCTATAAAAAAATATTTTATTAAATAGTCAAAATTATACATGATCAGAAAATGACAGTTATTGCTAAGTACAAAGTTGTGATGAGCCTCACCAATTAACATACGACTCCCAATTTACCTTGGAAATTATTGCATTTGTGCTATTTAATAATAGAGTAAACGAACTCGCAAACTCATGCACTTGCTCATCTTTAACTTAGTAACCTTCACAAACTCCGCGGAAAAAAAATGTGTCTCTTGCCTAGTTTGAGGATCACCTTTGACGCATTTTCAATTGCTTTCACTATCAACGTCATCATTAATCCCAACGCCACTACTCTTAATACATCTACGCTAGGAATGACACACCACCGTCGATAATGCCACAAGTGTTTCATCTCTAAATGTGACATCACCAGGAGAAATAGATTCTGCAATAACTGACTGCTAAGTAAGCAGCGAGCCAAAACAATCAAGTTTTATGAGCTTATACTTCTTTGCTTAATCAGCCTTACATGTTCCTTCTTTATCTTCTTCATTGGCCCTTAACATTTGACTGCAGGAAAAGAACCTTTCAAGTTGTAAAGGAGAGTTTGATTTGACAAGAAATTGACAAAGGTACAACCACATAGTCGCACTCTTGACGATGCAGTTGTACTGCCAGTTAACGAAAGCTATACGCTTTTTCGGCATTTCTTATAGTCTCCACTAACGATACCCACAAAATGCAATGAAGTGAAGAATTCTCTTCCGTAACATCCACACAATACTAAGTCAAATAGATTTTTCTAAGAATACGCTGTTCACTAAGGGGTAGGATGCCTAGGAGGCCGTCTAGATAGTTACTACCGCCATATCTATTTCTGCAGCCAGGCAACAGTACCTGCACTGCTGCGTTCTGGTCTGCAGGGTTTAGAGAGTCAGTATAATTACAGACTATGCGGCATTACATTTTGGTCCTCAGAGCTGACAAGGCATTACATATGCGTTTGATATTGATTGCAGGTGTCCATGCGCTCCCCCCCCCCCCCCAAAAGGGCTCCCGCCTTGTCGTGATGGAGACGGGGGGGGGCTTAATAATCGTGGCTTGGCTACCCACGGTGAACAAAGAGGAACCCACTTAGCGGCGGAACCAGAAACCAAATCCGCCGTGGGGGTCGGGAAGGCTAGTGCTTCCAAATGCTCGTTTATCCTGGCCCCAGAGCATCTGCGTATAGGACTTGAGGGAGTGAGGGGGGGGGAGTCTGTTACGCAGGTAAAGTTAGAGGTCACGCAGGAAAGTGCACCTTGTGCAAAACTTGCAAAACTTGGCCGGGGGCTTAATGAGGACCGAGAACATGCACTGGTAATGTTACTCCCGATTAGCAATTTCTAGAACGCAGCTATGGCAATGGCGGCTTTTGGCCAATGCCTTGTGGTATATATAAAAGGCCTTTCAGTCATATAATTAATTTATTCAACACATTCGAATACGCGCCTGTTTTTATATTATAATTTTTTTAAGTTATTAAGCCTCAGTAACGCGTGACTGGGTACAGCTAGTAAATAATAAATATTCAACCTACTTGTAATCGGTTCCGCTGAAGTCCATACCAAAACCTTGGCTTTGGTTGCGTTTTTCTAATTCAGATATCTCACAGTCTTTTTGTGACAAGCCCGCATAATGAACCTGTGTTAATTTTAAATATTATTTATTAAATCGCTATCAGCATTATATTTATATTATTTGTATATGACAGTTAAAACTTACTCGCACTATTTTCAAATAATTCAACGACGAACAGGACATTTGTGTCCACTCAAGCGTAGTTAAGTTATTTGGAATTTGCATAGTCAATTTGAAATTTTGTTCATTAACTGATGTAACAATGGGTGTGTAATAATGACCTCCCCATTGACCCTGATCAAATACAATGTATATTAATCATCTTACACTTTACAGAATAAATCACATGTTTATTAATTAAATACCAATTAATAGTAATTAAAATAAACAGTGGGACAAATATTTTGAACTGTTAATTAATTAAAACAACGTTACATAAATTAACGTTACTTTAAATATATACTGTTAAGTGCCGATAACATAGTTCTAATAATATTTTGTAGAAAAATTTCCATTTGCGTAAACTACATGTTTATTTTGGTGACATTTAGTGAAAGCACTGAATAGTCCATCATCGTGTTATACTTAACACATGGCGGGTTAGTCTAGTATTTTTATCATAATATTGGAAATACTAAGACAAGCGATGCAAAATAGCAAATATGCAAAAATTTACTTACTCCGAGGTCTGAAATACAATAATATTTATTATAATTAAAAAGGCTGATACCTATTATGATTATTAATCCACTTCTGTGAATATAGCAAAGACGACCTCCCTGCTATGGGAGTGAATTCTTTACAGATTGATAATAATGATGAAAATTACTTTCTAAGGTCTACTAATATATTTTTTAGAAATGTCACATTAATAATAATAATATTTTTATTCTAACTTAGTCCATAGAGATGTTAGTATATCAATAATACATTACTTTAAACTATTATTAGTATATGAAAAACATTAAAGTGTACGTCCCAATAAAATATTGCTGTCAACTGTAGCAAACTACAAATAAAGAATGCTACAGATACGTTGTCACTTTTTGATATCTAAGATGAAATGCATCATAGCCTGTAATAATATTGGTCTATACTGTATATTGTTCGATACCCTTCAAACCGAGACAGCATTGCACGCACTACCGTTAAGTGGCAGAGAAAATATATTTTATCTTATTTCTGGAAATATATGAGGACATATTTAAAGTTCTTATTCCGATCTGAGAGACATTAGAGAATAAGTGATAGAGAATGTGATAGACACACTTGCAGATAGGTGGGATTCTGAAATTATGAGGCACTGGTTAACCCTACATGTAAAAAGATAAATTTAGTATCCTGGGGTTACTTATCATCTGCAAGTTGGTTTGTAACTTCAATTTTATTAGAAAAATATGTAGCATTAACTATCAATCAATCAAATTTGGACTAAGGAAAGCATATGCACTAATGGATTTTAAAAGAGTGACAAGAGTTCTTTTTTGTGCTATACAAATGTCACTATTAAAGAGTGACCTTTAAATCTCTATAGGGTTGAATGTGTTGCATAAGAGTGTACTTAGAACGAATGCAAACAATAATTAAAACTTAGATATAGCTGAATCATTTCAGTAATTTACAAACCTGTTTAAGAATATTAACCATCAAATTTTTACAAAGCTGTTGCTTGTACAGTAAATTATTTGCTGTAAATGTTGGTGCGTTTTCATCTTCTATAACCACTACGCTTTCAATTTTCTTTTGACTTCGTAGATATGTTAACATTTTTTTGATTTCTGTAATATTACAAGAACATATTTTAGTTAAAACCAAGAACTAAAAATGTTATATAGCGTTGTTCCTAATGGTACAAAGAAAAGAAGGCTGACTAAGTTTTCGGGCTGAGTGACTACACGTCACAGTCTTTGTATTATAATGATACAGTTCTTTTATAATATCTACCGCACAGTATATACAGCAGATGTCACAAATGAAAATAAGAAATATTTTACGCAGTTCAGCTGCTTCTAATGTTCCCATAGCTTCCATCGAGGTTTAGGTACTCGGTGTGTGAGGGTTGCCAAAGAGTCTATAGACGTAGTGTATATATTGAATTTTTTTGTACATATAACTTTTAGCACTTACTTTACTTTTTTACAATTTAATTTTTCTCACCCTGTTTTGATTATTATACTTGTAATCGTATACTATAACTGTTCGTTTATCTTTATTCAGTATCTTGCCTATTATCATCAAATGTTTGTTGTACGTTAGAGAAATTGATTTGTGGCTTTATTATATTTATATTTTCGACATCACATATGTCTTGACCGCATTTTTTCATCAATAACAATATCCTTCCATGATCGACGGGTACCGAGGAAATTATACAGAAGTATTTTTGAATATTTTCTGCTTCTTTTTCCTTCGCCAATGTTAAAACAAATTGTTTAGGACTATAATGTCATAAACCAAATTCTGAAAATAAGTAATTCATTACATAAATGTTTTATTTTTTATTTTAATTAAATTATTATGCATGTAGGAGTGCATTTACTGATGTATTGCAGTCAGAAGGGTATAGCGATCCAGCTTATAGATTTTGTGACATCTTATTTTTTTAGTATTAAAAACGCACCCATTAACTTTTCTGCTTGTAGTTGTGACACACGTATGACGTATGTGTATCCATAAACTGCAGTAAATATTTTTATGAAGAATAAGGGTGACAAACGATCACACAATCAACCTGATGGTCTAGCGGTAGCCTGAGAGTATAATTCGGATCTAAATCTCTCTTCGATTAAAAGTTAGAATGCAGAATGTGTTGTCACTTCTGAGAACTAAATTGAAATGCTTCATTTCCAGTAAAATTAACATCTTGCGGACTAATAGCTTCTGGGTTATTTTGTGTTATAAAAACTGAAATATAATTTTCTTACCTTACGCTGCTCCTCAAAGTCCAACACAATAAATGCGTCTGTTTTTTCCATACGTTTCTTTATAGTTTACGGGTACATGTTTTTTCAATGTCCCCACATCAACTTGTAAGGAATTGAAATTGATTGCAATGATCGGTAAGCTACGTATTGTTTCATTGACAATTCCCGATATAGAACGATTAGATATTAGCACTTCAGTAATAGATATTTTATTTTTACATACGTTCTCAGCTATTATTTGCATGAAAATATGTAGTGCTGTTTTTAACTGTAATAAAATCATAATTAATAAAGTTTTAATTTTTAAAGTTAAAATTATTAATACAGAAATTAAGATTTCTGTATTAATACTATTTCATTTTCTCACGTATGAAATACTCACGTTTATTTCATTTTCTATTTATACTGGGCCAAAATTGTTTAGTCAAATAATTCACCGGTCGTAGGTTGAATAACCGGTTCATCAAAAAATACTATATTTTTAATTGTAACTCCTCCACATCTGAAATTGTATATATTTTATATGGTAATCTCACATACATTTTGTATAGTAATCTCGGGAATTTATAAAACTAAGCGAACAAAAAAAAAATCAAAAAATCTTTATTTTCAGACCAGTAATATTTAAAATTAAATTCAATATTTGAACACCTTTTTTAAGTTAGGAAACTTGTGTTAGGAGGCTGGAGCCTTCCCGTCCTTCATTTATATTAATTAGTGTTTAGAACTTGGGTAACACATAGATTTTTGGCTTATAGTGAAACTTGTATAGTATATTTACAATAAATATCCGTAGGTGTTAGTTGTATGATTGTGTGGTGTATGTGTATGTGGTGTGTGCATGTTGAGGTATGGTATATTTAATAAATTATTAATTATGAGTAACAAGTTAAGTAATTTTTTCTAAAGGTGTTTCGGTTTCGTTGTAATTTAAAGTTTTCAACAATTCTATTGTTTTCTTTTTAACTTCTATACTATGCAATGGATATATACTTAAGAATTTATTTATTTTATTATATAAGTATACTGCCCTTTTCTCATATTGCACTGAAGCAAATGTCGTTTTACAGCGATCGGTATATAAAACTAAGTCGTTTCTTCTTTTATTTGTCTGGTCATGTTCATACCTGGTAGATTTATGAATTTTAAACAATAAGAACAAAATGTATAACTTTCGAACTGACAAGACACCAGAAAAATTATAAAGGTCAGTAGTGGGGAATCGGTATGGTTTGAAATAGTAGACCTTAGGCAGGGCTCTTTAAGCTCGCTCAAACTCAAGGAATCTTGTTTTTAAAGCTCCTCCCCATACTGGGATACAATAAGTAAGAACATATTGAGCCAGTGCTGTATATACTTTATTTAGTAATTCGGGGGCTATTACATGTCTTAAATTTTTGAAAATCCACATTAATTTTCTTATGGGGCCAGTTATTAATTCAATATGGTTATACCAAGACAGTCTCTAGTCAATAATAACACCTAAATATTTTGTTTTGTCTACTCTATTAATAACAGCACAGTAACAATTAAAAAGTAGGCTGTCTTGGTAAGTGTGTATTTTAATGCTGAAGTTGGCTGGTGGTTGAGTGTAATTGCACATAGCGAAACAAATATAACATTTATTACATTAAGGATATTGGACATTCTGCTACCTCATTTAAAAATCGAAGTATTTTAAAACTTCAAATTCACACAATACCAAGGTGTATAAAAATCCATGATATTTATTCTGCTAAAGTAGAATACTGCAGCTAAATAATGTATAATTTTCTATAATTTTTATGTGCAGACATTTGTAAAAACATACTATGCTTTGAGTCATTACTCTCGGACGTGTCGCTTGTTCCAATATTTATTGACTCTAGGCGTACTCTATAAGAACCTTTAAATGCAAAAAAATAGATTCGTGAACTTTAAAATCTACTTAGCCTTTATTTAAGTTAAAATTAAATAACTTAAAAGGATAAATTTCACACGATAATGGACATATAAATATCACGCCACTTATTTTTTTTTAAATACTAGTAATACTATTAAACATTATTAATATTCCCTTTAACCACTTCTGGTAAGTTTAAAATGCTTGTGTTAGAAGTGGTTCCCGACGGTAGTCGAATGGCGGGTTCGAATCCACGACCTTTCAAGTTCGCGGACCACGCCCTGCCATTAGGCTACTGATAAACTAGGCTATTGGCAAGCAATAACGTTGTTAGGCGGTCAGAAATATGTTTGGTTTAGTTATTCTATTAGAATAAATTAACCACAGCCTTCTTGGATAGATTGATAACGATGAAAATTTTAATGACCACTTTCTTAAACCTTAAAGTAATAAAATATTTTTGATATAAAATTGCAAGGACGATTTTAACACATTTATTCTTTGAATAGATATTTTAACCAACTTCGTAAAGCCTCCTCCTTTACTACTGAATTCGACTGTATGTTTTTATGTGTGTTTTAAACCTTATACTTTTCTTCTAGATGAACCGATTTCGATGATTATTTTTTATTTAAGAGCTGGTGCTTCTCATGTGGTCCCCTATAAATTTAATTGATTAAGATCTAACCAGTAGTTTTTGAATTATCCTTGATAATTTATATTGAAGTCGGTTGTACTCTTTTTTTTAATTTCACCACTTGTAAGTCTATCAAGCAGAGAAACCCCGAGCATAGCTCTCTCTATAGCTCACCGAACGACCTTGAACTTCTTCATATGGCTAGGAGTAAAGGACTACATTTCAGATCTATATGGTCATCACTGACAAAACACACTTGTACCACATTACAGCTAGCCAGTAAAATTTACAAAGCTATTAGAGAGTTTTTTTAAAAAGTTGCGGAAAAACTTACGTCATTTTAATTTGTCCATATGTTTAATAATGTAATATGAAAAATTGATAAAAAGCTATTTTTTTCTAGGAAAAAAGGCCTTGACTTAAAATGAAATTGTATTCTCTAAGTCGAGAACTTAGAACTATGCTTAGGAAAAACATACCATCATAAACCTTTTAGCTGTGGGTATCTGGTCTCGTCACTCACCATAAGAAACACAGCAACATCGTGCTGCTATTTTACACTAGTATTCTGCCCGACCGTGGTTCTGCCCCGGTCAAGCCGACCCATTCGTATTGAGCCATAATACGTAAAACGGATATCCTTGTATTAGTAATGCTCCACAGCATCATTAGTCTGTAAAACTTGGGGGCATCATACCCTCGTTCTAAAACCGGTAAGGGGTACCGTATATAAATTACACAAATTTTGGTTAAGAAAAAATCTGATATTATATTTTTCTTTTTTATTTTATCATTATAAGCTAATCGAGGTGAAGAACTTTTTCAGGGACAGAACAATTTTTGGAAAGATTATATTTGTTTTTTACTTACCTAGTAATTTCGAGAAAATCGAAAATATGAGCCGTATGTAAACAGTTTCCACTTTTATTTTTTAAATTTTCAGCGTCATGTTGCTTAATGTCAATTGTCAATTCCTGTATGAGCTTAGGAATAGAAACACCACTGTGGATTCTTTTAATTGCGTTGAAATGGATTAGTGCATCTAAATATGCGACCCATTCGCCAGTCCAATTAATTGTAGCTCTATTCAATGATAAATTTGCTGACAGTATGGCATGAGATTCGGGCCTGAACATAATATGGATATAAATTAAAGTAAAGTTAAAATACATATAACATATAATAAAGGCTATTATGAATATTTTAGATAAAATATTCCTAGTAGCCTTTTTTCCGCTACTTTAATATTTCTTTTTTAAAAGTTGAATCTTTTCTTTATACTACAAAACAGTTTTGTTATATTGTATATTTTGCTTGAAATCTATA
Source organism: Parnassius glacialis (assembly GCA_033319125.1). Classification (NCBI taxonomy): domain Eukaryota; kingdom Metazoa; phylum Arthropoda; class Insecta; order Lepidoptera; family Papilionidae; genus Parnassius; species Parnassius glacialis. The sequence continues at coordinate 7,923,215 of JAVANC010000020.1, read as the reverse complement.
TATTTAGATCTCTTTGACTTGAATTCATATTTTCTGACAAGGACATTGGACATTTATAATTTACAGACATTTAAATATAACATAAAATCGATATAAATCTCTTTGATAATTTAGTTCTGCGTTCGACTATCTTTATGGCCGCACTATAACTTCTAAACTTTTGACATAATCAGAGAAAATTGGAGTATACTCTTACAACATATGTAGGTCTCCGTTTTTATATTAAGAAAATATTTAAATAATACAACGTAAAGAGGGAATGTCAATATTTTCTCAATGACAGCCGAGTCAATATTCTTTATATACTTTTAATAGGATAAGGGTAAACGAGCACACAGTCCACTTGATGGTGAGTGATTGCTGTGGCCCATAGATATCTACATCTATCCTCGATTACGAATCAAAATGCAGGTGCGTTCTCATCCGTGAGGTCTAAGATAGCATGCCTCATTTCCTGTTAAAAGGGCTACGGATTTCTGTACTCACCATAAGAAACACAGCAGCGTTAAGCTGCTATTTTACGCTGGTATTCTGTGAGAGCGTGGTCCTTCCCCGGTCTAACCGACCCATACGTGCTTCAACTATACTACTAATTAGCTACAGCATGGCTCTACCACGTAATAAGAATAATAGAAACAAGTAATTTGACAGGTCTTTTACAATAATTTTGATATTTATTAACGATAAGGCTTAGTTTTCGAAAAAACAAGCTCAAAATTAGCCTGAAATACGTCTCTTAATTTTCTAAACTGAGCAACTAAGACTTTGAAGTTATAAAGTATTCTTGCTCGCACAACTTTCTGGCATCGGCTACCACCAGCGATCTTTCTGAACTAATACAACTTAGGGACCTTCAAGGAAGGATCCTACTCGTTTTTGAATGGCCAAAAAAAAGGTTACAGTTTTTTATGGGCGGCGGCGGTCACTTACCATCAGGTGAGCCGCATGAACGATTGTCCCCTATAAAAAAATTAACACAAACGAAGTATAACAAATACTTAAGCAATTTTAACTTTCGAAAATGTCAGAAATAATCACACTCCTTTGTGCCTCAGTCTGGAGTTTGAGAGAGGACAGCTGTTCTCGACGCCGCGGGAGTCTTGAAGGTTCGGACCTTTGGCTACGCGGAGACAGCGACGACCATACGCGCGTCTACGGGTGCCTTTATAGGTCCCATAGCGGTAATGCCGAAACAGACCAACTTATCGACCACATCCAAATGGCTACAGATTCCTTGTTACAGCAGATCCCATCCGCAGAGATCATGATCCTCGGCGATTTTTACGCCCACCATACCGATCGGCTCAATTTAGGGAGTTCTGTTAATGATTTTACCTTGGCATATGGTCTGACTGAATCGCTCCTATTGTGCTGAAGATGTGTGCTCTGGAGTTGGCAGAAGTTTTAACGCGTCTTTTCCGGTACCTACTCCCAAGACGTAATCCCGAATTCATGGAAGACAGCTTTGGACCAACCGATCCCTAAAAAAGGCGACCGCTCCGACCCGTCTAACTACAGCCCTATCGCCATCAACTCCTTGTTCTCCAAAATAATGGAAACGATTATTAGATGTTAGCTCATAGATGGGTAGAGGCACTAGAGTCCAAGGGAGAGCCATTAGGCGTTAGTTTGGACATAGCGAAGGCCTTCGATCGGGTTTGGCACAAAGCGCTTTTTTCGAAGCTCCCTTTCTATGGGCTTACTGAGAAATTGTGCAATTGGATCACCAGATCCACAGACCACTGATCAGAGCATTAATGGTGTTCCACAAGACTGCGCGCTATCACCAACGCTATTTCTTCTGCATACCAATCATAATATGTTTCAAACTGGTAACATTAATTGCTATGCAGACTACAGCACTGGTAATGCATTATACACCAGCTGTACCAATATTTCTCGAGAAAACGTCACCGAGTGCCGGGACAAACTTGTGTCTGAATTCGAGTCTTTATATAGCTGAACAAAGTCTCGGATTGGAGGCGACTAAATCTAGTCCAGTTCAATCCCCAGAAGAAACAATTTTGCGCGTTTACCGCTAAAAAGAACCTCTTTGTCGTATCTTCTCAGTTTCCAGGCACTCCCTTCGCTGCCTCAACTTGCATCGGAATCCTCGGCGTCGACATATCGAATTGTTTGCATTTTCGTGGTCACTTGGAAGGAAAGGCCAAATTGGCATCAATAAAGCTTGGCGTGCTCAGCAGAGTGAGACAGTATTTCATTTCGGCACACTTTGCAAGTTCTGCCTCACATGGAATACTGTTCTCATATCTGGGCCGAAGCACCCCAGTTCCAACTCATTCCACTTGACCGCATCCAGCGAAGAACGGTTCGAATTGTCAACGACTGACTTATTTCGATTCACTGGTGCTGCGTAGGGATGTTGCATCCGTTTGCATTTTCTATCGCATTTACTACGGCGAGTGCTCTGAGGAATTTTTCTGGTTAATTCCAGCCGCCAAATTTCTCAAAGGCACATCACGTTAAATTTTTTTTTATAGGATAAGGGTGACAAACAAGTACACAGTCCACCTGATGGTAAGTGGTTGCTGCGGCCCATAGACATCTACATCTATCCTCTATTACAATTCAAAATGTATACGCGTTGTCACCCGTGAGGACTAAGATAGAATGCCTCATTTCCAGTAAAAAGGGCCTCCGGCCACCTGCACTCACCAAGCGAAACGCAGAGGTGAACCTCTACTTCACGCTGGTTTTCTGTGAGGTCGTGGTACCACCCCAGTTCGAGCCGGCCCATCCGTACGACAGCAAAAGCTGCCGCGTGACTCTACCATTGTTCAAGTTCACGATACTATCCTCACCATCTGGAGTATTTGCGGTCCACCACTGTGCGTTTTACTAGGAATTTTCTTCCACGTACAACTTCTCTGTGGAACTGTTTACTACTGTCAATTTTTTCGGACAGATACGACTTAGGGACCTTCAAGAAAAGAGCTTACTCCTTTCTAAAAACTCTTCTCCTTTCCCTGGTGTTGCGGTTGTTCATGGGCGGCGGTTATCACTTACCATCAGGTGAGCCGCATGCTCGTTTGCCCCTCGTCTATAAAAAAATCTAAACTGGAAGTTTACCTAACGTGTATGCCAACACGCACGTCGCAAGTTATTTAATAAAAACAAATACATATTTGAAGATTCAATCAAATCTTAATTATATTATATAATTTACAAATATTTTTCATTGTGTGAATCAAAAGCAATGTAATATGTTAATAACAGAATATAGGCCTTTTCCTCACTTCTGATATGGTGTACTATGAAACAGTGGCCACGCTTCCACAGTGCGCATATTGGCGGACTTCATGTATCCTCAATAATGTCCTCCAGAACCGATTTTAATCACTGGCGGCCAGTCCTAACGGAGACTAACCACCCGCTTATAAAAGGATCATGGTGTAGAAATGTGTGCGTAAGCAAGCGCAAACAAGCAAGTCCAACATGACCAGAGAGAGATCAGGTGTCAACAGCTAAGTAACCCTAATATAATACCTAAGTACCTAATACTTATGTGCATCATTATGTGTCATTAGGCATACGAAGTAAGTAAGGAATCACTAAATAAATTAACTTACCTCAATGATATACCTTTTAAAGCCATGAGTCTGCTGATTTCCTCAGAATTTAATAAAATATCCTTTTTATATTTCTCTTCAATTTCTATAGCTTGTTTAGTTTGTAATAGTTCAGCGATGTAACCATATGCGATTTGTTTGTCTTCATGAACAATCTAATAAAAATAATAAAGTACAGTTAGTAAGAATTTTGTCATGTGGCGCTAGAAACATTAGAAGGAAGCACAGTAAAATCTAAGGGTTGCTAATAGATGGTAATAATATTATCCCACATAATATATACCAGTTTTAAAATACACGGATCTGTGATGGAGTGGCAGCATTAACGTGGTAAAAAGGTTGCAATTATTTATATGAAATGAAATATAACTTTCCACCATAGACTTTTTTGCACGTCTTACCAGGTCGAAAGTCTATCTAGTGGGGGTGGGATCTATTGAGTATTGTGCTAAAGTCCTCTAGCGATTCTGCTATGATGACTATATCATCGACAAATCTAAGGCGAGTGATATACTTGCCGTTGATGTTAATACCGTATCCTTTCCAGTCCAGTAATTTAAAAACGCCTTCCATAGCAGCAGTGAAGAGTTTCGGAGATATAACCTAATTCGGTCTTACACCTCTCTCCATTTGGATGGGTTTCGTATTCTGGTCTGTCTTAATTAATAATCTATATTGAACAAATATTATGCTACTCCATTTTATTCTATACTAACAACACATTAACTTTTCTTATTGGACTCGTAATTTTTAAATTTAAGAATATATGCAATAAAGGTTCAACAAAATAAATATATAAATACGTACTTCAAATTTATTGTTTCCTCTGTTTATTGATATCTTCAGTTTGAGGTATTTTTTTACACACATCTTCATTTCGTTGTTAAAATATACGTCGTGAAACTTGACTGACATCAATTTGTAGTTTATATTTCTAGTCATCGCTAAAGTTTTCCAAGTAAGGACTAAAAGTAATGCTTCTGGAATGACGTTGAACCCTAAAAGTAAAATAATACTTTAAATTTTGTTTCATTTACTACATTCATTTTGTACTATTATTGACTTTACAAGATTGTTAATGTTTATTAATATAATTTAAATTTAAATTTGTATTTAATACTAGCAATCCGCTCCGGCATTCCATCCAGGTACCCACTCAAACACACACAAAAAATTTCATCAAAATTGATCTAGCTGTTTAGGAGGACTTCCAAGCACCAGGGTGGTCTGGAAAATTTCCGACGTCAACGTGAAGATGGCAGCACTCGTCAATTTAAGCTATTAAATGTGGTTATGCATCTTTTGACAGTTACGCACTAAAATTTCACGCTTTTTGGACGCGTGGTTGTTATTTGACAGTTGTTTGAGTGAGTCGATGTGAGTGTTTTTGTGAAAATGAAAAAATAAACCGTCATTAAATTATTGTTTTTGAAAGGCAATACGCCTACGTAAATCAAATATAAGTTGGACTGTGTATGGGGACTCTACAACATCATTTATCACGGTGAAATTTTGGGCAGCTGAATTTAAACGTGGCCGTTAGAGCTTGGAGACGATGAACGTTCGGGACGTCCGAAAACTGAAACCACTGACAATAACATTGCTAAAGTTCACCAAATGGTGCTAGACGACCGCCGTATTAAAGTGAGAAAGATAGCAGAGGCTATGAAAATGTACAAAGAACGTGTTTGTCACATTAATTCAAGATTTAAGCATGAGAAAGTTGTGTCTAAAAGCGCGTTGGGTGACGCGTTAGACAAAAACGTGTTCGAATAAACATTTCCAACGCTCTTTTGGCGCACTTTAGGCGCTATAAATCCAAATTTTGGCGCCGATTAATTACTGTAGGTGAAACTTAGATTTACTGTTATACGGCCGAAACAAAAATACTGTCAAAACAATGGACTGCAAAGGAGGAACCGGCTCCAAAAAAAGCAAAAACAGTTTTGTCAACTGGGATTGTGACGGCGACTGTTTTTTAAGATAGCCATGGAGTTATCTTAATTGATGATTACAAGTTTAATGACTATTATAAGAGCATACTACGCATCATTATTTGACAAACTGAAGGAAAATATTGCGGAAAAAGAAAATCCTGTTTCACCATGACAACGCGCCGTCTCACATCTCAGCGGTTGCCATGGCGAAAATCCACGAATTACAGTTTAAACTGCTTGACCATGCGCCTTACTCACCGGATCTAGCCCCAAGCGACTTTTTTTTTGTGCCCTCATCTAAAAACTGTGCTCGGAGAACAGAGATTTTCATCAAATAAGAAGGCAATCAACTTCGGCAACAATTATTTTGCAGAGAAAAACGCCGAGTAGTATTTGGACGGGTTAGAGAGATGGGAGCATCGCTGAGAGAAGTGTGTAGAGTTACAAGTAAACTACGTAGAAAAATAAAAATAAATTTTAAGAAAAGGTGTCTAGTATTTTTGTTAGGTCGGAAACTTTACAGACCACTTACGTATATAAAGATTGAGAAACTTGTACATAATATGAGTCAAAGCATGAAGTTTTAATGCATTGGCCACTTTGAATTATAATTAAGCTTGCATGGTCCAGGATTCGTGATTAAAACTTTATTCACACCATTACACAAAACCTTAACATCTAAATTAAAAAACTGTATGACGTTATATTGCTTAAATTCCAATAGTTTCAACGTTCAGTATTTTTAAGTTAATAATGGAATCCTGAAACATTTGAGTCATTTTCGAAAATGAATTCCGACGTGGTTCTAACCCATCAGAGACAGCTCGCAATTTCAATGCTGCGTTTGTACCACGTGCAAACGTACTGTGCGTTTTTTTGATTTAATCTCTTTCGTAGTGAACACTTAGATTTATAGAATAAACTACGAGAAAGACTAGACACAAATGAATAATGATATTAGGATAAAACGATAAATTAATAGCAATTGTGGAATCCATTGCTTTTAATTCACCGAAAAAAAATGTTTGAATTTTCTTAATTTAAAATGGCAATTTCATATTTTGACCCCTAAAACTTATAGAAGTCCAGTTTATAAGTGAAAAAGAAGCAATTATTTTTCAATCACTTCAGTCAGCATCTTCAGAAATAATAATAAACATACCATTTCTCAAATATCCGTTGACAGATTTGTATTCCTCGTCATAATACGAAATAATATATTCACTTGTCTGACTGTGCACTCTAATCGGTACTTCTTTATCAAGGAGGTAATCGATGTTCCTAAAATCATAAACATTTTTAATACGTTTTTAAAAAACAATAAATTAAATGAATTCTTATTTGCCTTCTTGACTGAGATGTACATATAATGTTTAGTAGTTTTTCCTTTTTCTGTCTACAATTTCTTTTAAACTAATCGTTGGATATTATTATATCTTAGCGCAATATATATGTTATTTATACACCTATTTGTTGAAATTTTGCAGTAAACCTAGATAAAGTTTTTTTTAATGAGGTAAGAGTGACAAACGAGCACACAGTCCACCTGATAGTAAGAGGTTGCTGCGGCCCATAGACATCGACATCTATCCTCGATTACAAATCAAAATGCAGATGTGTCGACACCCGTGAGGACTAATATGGATTGCCTCGTTTCCAATAAAAAGGGTCCCCGGTTTTCTACACTCACCATACGAAACACTGCAGCGTTAAGCTGCTATTTTACGCTGGTATTCTGTGAGAGCGTGGTCCTTCTCCGGTCCAGCCGACCCATTCGTGCTACAACTATACCAGTAATATAGCTACAACATGGCTCTACTACGTACAAAAAGTCTACTTGATGTGTCCACTGCAGTTACTTTTATTTTTAGTCTCAATAGTAATTATCTTACATGCTTACCAAATCTCGCTGTGTTCCCATCCAACGAGATGAGAAAGCATTGGTGTTTCCGTAGAAACGGGGTAATTAATTTTAGGGTACAACATGTCAATTTTAGGATTCAAGCCGTTTTGATACAACCTGAAATAACAGCAAAACAATATAATTAAACACCTTATTAAAATTTAAATTTAATCATTTTGCCTTTCCTACCGTCCAATGCCTTCAAGAAGGAACTTCAATGGGTCCGAGTGTTCACGTCTCGTTAACGTAATGTGGATACAAGTGTTAAGAGATTGTTTTATAATGGCTTGAAGTAACCCATGTGGTGCTATTTCAATCACAATCGCATCTTCTGGAATAAGTTTACTTGTTTCTTCGAAGAAAACTGGCGCCTATAGAACAAAAGGTTTATGATTTTAATAAACCTTTGGTTTAGTTTTAAAGGGGCTTATAAAAGGAGCACCCTCGGGAAATAAAATAATTCACATTTAATGCGATAGAAAATCGATACGTCAAACAATTTTACCAGCAGATTGTTAGTGTGATATTCAGGCGATGAAAACTTTGCTATATCCTCCTCCCATTTACTTTGTGGAATGGAAGTAGATAGCCATTTTGTGCTTCTGGGCTTTGGATTTTTAATCTCTTCTCTTAGCGCTTGAAGCAAGACTGGACCTAATGTAAAATAAAAAATTCTCTCTTTAAATCAAATGATTACGAAATCTGACAAGCTATGAGTTAGAAAATCTGTTAAAAGTCATGCATATCACGGAAGAGCTTAAAACTATTTATTGTAAATAAGATCAGCAAATTAACTGTTTCTCAATTTTTTTCAAATTTGCAGTACTTACCAGCAGTAGCAACGTATCTGGAATGAAAAGCAATATTGCTACAAGAAACTTCTTTAGCGAGGACACCCTTACTTTTTAAAAGATCAATAAATTCTTTCATATTATCATAAGGTCCGGATAAAGTCGATGATACTGAACTGTTATGACAAGCTACTTCTATTTCCGGTGGACAAATCTTTTTTATCTGCAATAATAAACTTCTTTTAGTATGTCGATGGTTTAAGCTTTGAAAGTGCGTATCATCTCTTGTTTTTACCGGAACCATTAAATAAACACTGTTGGTGTCGCCAGTGATGAACTTTAGGCTCAAGGCCTAGTCTAGTCTAGTCTGGTAGTCCTATGTGTAAGCTTAAAGTCACCGATAAAGCTCTAGAGAAGGCTATACTAAGAGTTTCTCTGAGTGATAAAATTTGTAATGAAGATATCAACAAAAGAATCCGAGTCATCAGCATAACCTAACAGATTAACAAACTGAAGTGTCAATAGGTGGACCATATTTTTTATGGTATGGGGGGTGAAAAACGATCATTTGAGGGCCTTATATGGGATTTTATTCCCACGGCATTGTAAACATATACATTTTATATAATCTTGAAAATATGACCTTCTGGTAAAAATAAAATGATGATAATTAAAACAAAATTTCAATCACTCCCTTAACTAAGACTAAAACTTTAACAACACGTTGAAATCTACTTAGAAGAATAGATCGGATTAATAACAGCCGCTAAGTTCAACTATCGTACTTAAATTCCACCCACATCATCTCAATCGTTGATAATCCACTACGTGCGTTTTACTAGGAATTTTCTGCTTCACATAATAATGTAAATTCCACAATGTAGTAAAATTGTGAAATTTACTGTCGCAAGCGAATTTACCGAAAAAAAAGCCTACTACCCAAAGGTCGCCAACGCACTTGCAATTTCTTCGGGGTTGCATTTTCGTCAATTGTAACTTACCTACTTCTATCAACCTTTTCTCCTATATATATATATATATCAAAATTAAAAAATTCAGGTCTCAAAAAATCAGATGTAAAATTTTCAGTCCTTTGCTCTAAGCTAACATTTGGGTCTAGTTTAAAAAATATATAGGTATTAATAATAACCCAAATTTCTAGAACAATTTTAAGAGACTTATTTGTAGTCCACATACCGTGGCTACCTTTAAATAATATAACATTAAGAAATAAACTTTGTGTTCGTGTATGTCTTGTTGGTTGTCCAAATAAATTAATTAATTAATTATAATATAAACAAAAATTGTATCTAAAGAATATTCGTACGCTATTATATCCAAGACCCACAGCAGCCATTGCACCGTGGATAAATTCAGTTTGCTTTGCCACTATGCCTCGACTGTATGAACACAGGATAGCCTCTTCAAGTGTGAAGCAACCGTCGGCGTATGCGCAAGCTATTTCACCAGCACTATGACCTTAGAATAAAGTGAATATAACGCTATAATTATAAAGTAAAAACTTAAATGTCAGTTTAACGATATACTGTTTTCTAAATAAGTATAAATTAAATGAAAGAAAGTGTATATAGAAAGTAAGGTATTAAAAGAAAGTAGGTCAAAGAGAGTGCCTTTTTTCATTTACACTTATTTCAAAATCATCACCATAATTGTAGTATCAACATTAAACCATCATCATCATAATTATAGCTTATCACAACTCGCCACAAACCACAGTCCTAAGCGGTCTCTTGTTGGGACGTACAAAATAGAGTTTTTTTTAACTAATCATTTGCAAATGAAATACTTAAGCTTTTGAAAAAGAAAAAATGATCTTCAAATATCTAAAAAGTATATAATCATTGAAATAAGTTAATATAGTAAAGAACTGTTACACACATTATCTCGTGCAAATACTTTTGCAAATTCAATAGATTGATGATTTTCTCATGGATCCCATCATCACATCTTGACAAATTTATGTGAAACCGCTCCTGAGGACTCTAGTCTCTAACAAAAAAGTATGATGATAATGGAAATCGGGCAAACACATAAAGAACTGTATCTAAACATACGTAAAAAAATATCCAGACGAATAAGAACCATTTTTTAATTTAGTTGAAAACTTACCAATAATATAATCAGACGAAATATCCATCGCTTGCAAAACGTCTGTCAGTCCGATTTGTATAGCTGTTATACCAACGAAGCTATTTAAAATATCTTCGAAAATTGTTTTGTCTGTCGATGTCAAAATATCAAAAAGATCAATGCCTTTTGGAGCAAGAGCTTTGTGGCATCTAAATGGAGAAAGGTATGCATAAATATAACAAAGCAAGCAATACATATAAAATTAGAAAAACTGAGCATAATATTAAATACCTTTCTATGGCTTTAAAGAATATTGGCAGTTTCATGAGGTCAGTTCCCATACCAGCCCATTGAGACCCCATCCCGCTATAAAGAAAACATACCGGATGTTTGGTTCCAGGGTAGTATTCAAAACTCTTACTCAATACCTCCGGTTGCTGGTTTTTAGATCCTTTGGAGATAAAGACAAAGAATAAACTTTTTCTGATAGCTAATGTTATATTAAATAAACTAGCTTTTTTATTTTTTACAATTATTTCAATTGACATCAATCCATTTCCAAATCAATTGGTTTGGAAATGGAGGCATGCATTTTATATATATACATAACTTGCTTTTAGTTTACCTATTTATATATAAATAAATAAATTAAAAGCAAGTTTTCTTTTTTCATATAATAGGTATTCACTTGCCATAAAATGCGGCTCACTTTATGACAAGTGAATACCGAAAAATAAAAATAAATAAAAAATATTGATTTAATCCCTAAATCAATATTTTCATTCAATATACTCGTAAAATATTCGCATAATTATAAGAAATCACTACCTAGAATGATGTATCCCCTGCACGTGTGCCCAGGTATGTCCATCTGATGGACGTTATGCAGCAAACCAATTTGTTCCGCATCAATCGGCATTGTAGACAAAATATTTAGCGTTTTCTCTACGCAACCTTCTTGTCTTCCAGAAACATTTAATAAGTACGGTATATTCGTTTTATACAGTTCATGATTCTTAAAAAAAGAAAAAAGTTATATAATATATGCTTTGATTTTTTAAACTGTTAGATGTTAGCCCCGTCATTACAAATATGATGTTAAATTTATTTTCAGATATAAAAGGAAAAAAAACGGTTAATAACTATCGCGGTATGGCAGCGTAATAATTCTCATCACCCCATTTTGACCTATGGATGTCGTATGAAGTGACTTTAAAAATTTACAGAAAAGCCCCCAAATAAGTGGTTCCAATAAGGCTTCCGATAAAATCTGTATACGCTAACACACGAAATGTTTAGAAGTAGCTGAACCGGCGCGGCGAAATGAAGCAGCGTCAAAGTGCAAGACGGTACAGCGATCTTTAATCTACTTACCAAGCAATATAATAATAACAAATTCTCTTCACAGTGGAAGAGGCTAATATTCAGTAACAGACTTATACAGGCAGATGAAGCAGGAATCGAAAGTTAAGAATTGGCCTCCAATTAACCGTGTTTACGTGGATTAGTTTTTTTTTCTATAGGAGAAGGGGCAAACGAGCATGCGGCTCATTTGATGGTAAGTGACTACCGCCGCCCATGAACAACTGCAACACCAGGGGAATCGCAGATGCATTGCCGGCCTTTTAAAAAGGAGTAGGCTTTTTTCTTGAAGGTCCCTAAGTCGTATCGGTCCGGAAAAATCGCTGATGGTAATCGATTCCACAAGGAAGTCGTGCGAGGAAGAAAACATCTTCTAAATCGCACAGTGGTGGACCGCCAATCATCCAGATGGTGTGGATGGTATCGGGAGTTCTGCCGCGATGTGCGTTCATGAAATTTGGCGGCTGGGATTAATTCTAACAATTCCTCAGAACACTCCCCGTGGTAAATGCGAAAGAAAATGCAAAGGGATCCAACATCTATTCGCAGTGCCAATAAATCGAGCCGATCGGAAAGGATTCGGTCGTCGACGACTCGAGCCGCTCTGCGCTGGATGCGGTCAAGTGGAAGGAGCTGGCACTGGGGAGCCCCTGCCCAGAGATGGGAACAGTATTCCATGTGAGGCCGAACCTGCGCCTTGTAAAGTTGCAGGCGGTGTGCCGGCATGAAATACTCTCCCGCTCTGCTGAGCACGCCAAGCTTTTTAGAGGCCAATTTGGCCTTTTCTTCCAAGTGACCACGAAACTGCACGTCACTCGATATGTCGACTCCGAGGATTCCGATACTGCCTGAGGCAAGAAGGGGAATGCCTTGAAACTGAGGAGATACGACAAAGGGGTTCCTTTTAGCGGTAAACGCGCAAACTTGTGTCTTCTGAGGATTAAATTGGACTAGATTTAGTCACCCCCAATCCGAGAGTTTGTTCAGCAAAGACTCGACTTCAGACACAAGTTTGTTCCGATACTCGGCGACGTTTTTCCGAGAAATATTGGCACGGCCGGTGTATAGAGCATTACCAGTGCTGTCATCTGCATAGCAAGGAATGTTACCAGTTAGCAACACATCATTGATATGCAGAAGAAACAGCGTTGGTGATAGCACACAGCCTTGTGGAACACCAGCGTTAATAGGCCTGTAGTCGGAGCATGCACCATCTACAATGACCTTGATGCTCCAATCTGCAAGGAAGCTGGTGATCCAATTGCACAATTTCTTGGGAAGCCCATAGGAAGGGAACTTCGAAAGAAGCGCTCTGTGCCAAACCCGATCGAAGGCTTTCGCAATGTCCAAACTAACGGCTAACGCCTCCTCCTTGGACTCTACTGCCTCCACCTATCTATGAGTCAGGTAGACCAGAAGATCACCAGCTGATCGACCCCGACGAAAACCGTATTCTATATATATATATATATATATATATATATATATATATATATATATATATATATATATATATATCATATTGAGATTGACATCTCAAATGAATATTATAGATTTCACACATAACCAAAAACCCAAATGTAAGCTTGTCTGTTATATGTATGTTATGTATATGTACATATGTCAGCTTATAATGAATCAATTATACTTGACATTAAAAATTGCTCGAAGACATAAAAATGATACAAATAGTACCTGAGCGAGCGTTGCTCGTTTTTATTGTTTTTATCGTAGGGTAAAAGCCTATAAACTATATAAACTTGGAAAGTAAAATATTATGTATCCAAATCATTAGTCGTTTTCGAGGAATAGTATTACATAAGATTAAGATTACCTTTTCTTTGTAATGCCCCTTCAGTAGTACATGAACATTTGCACCAGTGTAAGAAAATGAATTTAACGCAACGAATCCTCTGTTAAAGGAGGAATTTTCTTTTAAAACTTCTATTCTCCCATCATGCACTGCATCCACATTATCTTGAGGATGATTATAGTGAAGGTTTGCAGGTATTTTTCCAGTGTGATATGCTAAACAAACCTTGGGAATAAAATTCCGTCCATTATTTTCGTGGCCGTTATGACAATAGAAATACTAATAATGACTACGTTCAACAGTAGAGTGTTACAAACTGATAGTGACGGTAAATATTTCCTCAAATATTTCAAATAAATGTCTCAAATTACTTAATTAGTTTAGGCACTAGGCTAGCGAAAGTGAAGGCAAGTACGTGAGCGAATTATGGTTACATTTTTAAGTAGTGTCACGTGTTCGACGACAGTAAAGTTAAACACAATAAAGGCACTAACCGACATGTGGGTTTTACCGCGGTCTTTGTGACTTGCTGGTAAAGCTTTTTTGTAGATTAGCCAACACGCCACCTTTACCGCTTACCAGAGTAATTTTATTTTCATAATACTTAAGTGACAAACAAACTTACAGTCCATCTGATAAGGCTACTGCAAGTCATTGACACCTAAAGCTAGCTTTCAACAAAAGAGGCTTTAGATGCGTTGTCACTTTTTGAGACTTAGATGAAATTCCTTACAGCTTGTGATTATACTGACTATTATACTTCAGACCGAAATACAGTAGTGTAGGCACTGCTATTTGGCGGCAAAATAATTAAAAATTGTGGTACCTGCTCAGACGGACTATTAGACAAAAAGGAGCCATTCATCCTTAAAAATATGATGTTTAGCACGTTGTTTCTACAAACTCAAAAGAATAACTATTTGGTTCCAGTGTACCAAGAACGAAAAGTTGCGAATAAATCCACCGTAATCTTTACCGCAAGCTAAGCTCACCCGTTGATCAAAGCTTTAAGGACAGCAGCATGCAGTTAGAAATAATTCTATAATATGTGAAGTCCGTCACACAGAAGTAGATAGACGATTTTTTTTCATCCATAAACGTCTCAGAGGTTAGTGGTAACCTGAGCTCTATAGTGATAAGTCCACTTCATAGTATAAAACCTCGCACAAAATTTTATAAAAACTTAGTTGCGTTCAATAATTCTTGGCGTTTTTAAGATTTAGATTTTGTCAACTTTAGACAGCTCAGATCTTGAAAAAAATTATATTTTTCGGAGATAATAAATTATAATATAGATAAACCTTTAAAAGTAAAACATTATTCAAATACGAGATTTCATCCAAATCGTTAGACTTCTTTTATAAAACCAATTATATTATACCAGAATTACTCACTTAAAACATAGAATATTGCAGCAGATATAAATAAGTTGAGCAGTCTTACCTTAGTGAGAGAAGATATTCCTGAAGCACCTTCGCTATTCCCCATGTTAGATTTAACGCATCCAATTTTCACTGATTTCTGTTTTGTTGTAAATAACTCACCGATTGCTTTCAATTCATTTTCATCAGCTTCAGCAATTGCTAATAATAAAATAATTACTTCAATTGTTATCAGTTCACAATAAATATGACTTTTCTTTTATGTATATAACTAGGATCATATTTCAATGGTAAGTAAATGAGGCATCTCCTTGAATTACCCTCGTTCCAGACATGACATCAGTTTACTGTTACACTAACTTAGGGAAGATAATTCAACGAAGTACTCGACAAAATCTTTCCATAACACTGAGTGTGATGCCGACCACTCCAGCATTGTGTGCACGGTAAGACTTGCACCAAAAAAGCAGACCTCATAAAAAAAGAAAACTTAACTTTTTCCAAACCAAGAGACCGGTTTCCGTTAATGCTTTAAGTCTTTTGGTGCAGAAGGAAACTAGTACTTGGAATTCAAATACGTCTATAGATAAATAGTTTTGACGGCTCTGTGGCGCAGTAGCTTTCAGAGCCGCAGGTTTGAATACCGCACAGAAAAAGTAATTCTATGGCCTACAAGTAATTGTTCCGGGTCTGAATATTTCTCATTGTGCAATTTATGTACGTAAACTGCCTCCAAGATGCAGGAAAATATTTAGTGTGGGGATCAGGTTTTCTTAAAAAAAATAGTGACAATTTACTAAGTTTCTACTACAAAAACAGCTGGCGACATTTTCGATTTTCAGAATACAAAATCACCGGACTAATTCATGCGTAACGTTATACTGAAAATTTGTGAAGTACTCTAGGTTCTACAATTTTGTTTGTCATCAGATGACGTGCGCTGCATACTGGCGCCGATTGTCATTTGTGTACGTGTATCTTGCGTATGACAAACAAAAATGTAGGACCAAAAGTTGTTCACGCTTATTCAATTTTTTTTATATGATAGGATGACAAACGAGCACACAGTCCACCTGATGGTAAGTGGTTGCTGCGGCCCATAGCAGATGCGTTGTCACCCGTGAGGACTAAGATAGAATGCCTATTTTCCAGTAAAAAGGGTATCCGGTTCTCTACACTTATCATACGAAACACAGCAGTGTTAAGCTGCTATTTTACGCTGGTATTCTGGGAGAGCGTGGTCCTTCCCCAGTCGAGCCAACTCATTCGTGCTACAGCTATACTGCTAATATAGCTGCAGCATGGCTTTACCACGTATTAAGTGTAGTCAGTGTAACGTTATGTCTGTATTTTTTACATTCGTATTTTTAAATATAACATTTGAAAGTTTAAAGTAACATCGGAGCTGATGAAGCATCATTGGAAATATTGTCAACTAAGAAAATTTTAATTATGACAGATTTCTGCTTACCAGCTCCATTTGCCTCAATATATTCCACATCTTCTGGTGAAATGTCTATTTCTGAGTAAAACCTTCGTAAAAACTCCACTATGTTCTCAGAATATCTTATGGGTAAGAAACGATCGTAGCCTAAACCATAATCCAATTTAGTGTGATAGACCTCAGCGTATATTCTGTAATTAAAATAGTTACTTAATTACAGTTCTTAAATTTTTCTAAATTATTCTTCACATTTCATCTCAGTTTCTTTAAATCATCTATATTTAATGATTAAAACTATATTCGTCGTAGCCCGTAAAATTACATTACTGGATATGGGCCTCTTCCGTTGTAGAAAATATTTGTCTTAATCGTCACGTTTGGTACGCAGATTGACGATTGCAGTACCAGACGTCTCTTGTCTTTGACGTTGCTTCCAGTTGCCGGTTTGAGTATTTTAAGTATGGCTAAAACGAGGTAATTTATTGCCATCAATCGCAAGCTATAATATTTTTCTAATAGCATTTCCCATAGTTGCGTCACTCTGTCACTCACACCCCCGAAACGAAATGAGATAATAGATACAATCTGGGCGTATTCAAACCAAGAGTAAATAGGATTTTTTACGCTAACACAGTGTGATTTACCATCTAGGGCTTCATCATGCACTGGCTTATAGTAACTTGAAAATATATTCTGTTACGCCGTCATCACACGGCCGTCATTCAATCAGGAAAATATACTTAAAATAACTTTATTTAAACAAACTTAAAAAAAAATACTTTAAATAATGGATTTCCGAAAAGTAACGCCTGATTCTATTAATTATATAATAATTACTAAAAAGATTATCAAACATTTAAAATCAACGTTACCTTTTAGCATCTTTTGCCTTTTGCAAGAATAGAACACCAATAGTTTCAGCCCTGACACATCCATCACCGTATTTGTCGAAACATTTAGTTTTCCCATCAATACAGGCCATGCCAGCTCTGCAATCATATTTAAAATTGAATCTATTATTTATATTATTTCATGCTTCTTTTGATTGATTATTCATTTATTTACTTATTCTTTCTTTCATTCTCTACAACAAAATAATACCAAATTCGGACTTAATGCCTTTAGGCAATACTATTATTCAACCCATGGAGTGGTATGAATATGACGTAAGTGTAGCCATACAGGAAAAAAACTAAACACCATTTTTATTTTATTAAATAGCACATAAAATAATGTTTATATTTAAATACATTCTATGTAACTGAAGTGGCAAACGAGCTCACAGTCAAATCACAACGAGTGTGTGAGTGAGTGAGTAACGACGAGATACCTGCGAATTCCATTTCAGATAAAAGCGTGCAACTGACACCTCTTGCTCTTTTCGTAAACTGATATGAGACGTTCTTTGATGACATTGTACTGCTGCTCTTAGTAATATTGAAGAGGATGTCGGATGTTTATTCGATGTCGGACTTGTCCAGCTTGACGAGCATCATCTGAGCAAGCTGTTATGAGCTCGTCGGTGGCTGCTTCAAAATTAATGTACCAGAGCCTTGGATTTTCATGCCAGCAAGATGAAATGGGCATTGAAGGCGCAATGTTTGACACCTCGGTGGACTGGCTGGTGGAGATTTCGCTGATGGTCTTTCAATCTTCCATTATGGCTGGTCCTTGGTTCCTTCTTTCTTCTTTACTCTTTTTTTCTGCTTCAGAGTTCTTAGATTCGTAATGATACAATGATAATGAAAAACTTGTAATGAATAGAATGTGTAGAATGAGTACAACCAGAAAAATAATTTATTACCAAAATGTGACTCCTTTTATACAAAAAATTAACAAAACTTACAAAATTTATGACCACTGAAAATGTCTACATTAAAATATTCACAATCCTTATATTACGATATCGAATAAAAATCTTACTATATACGTCCCATAGGTCGTAAAATGAACGAGATGACGATTGCGCGAACTTTTCGTATTCTTGAATTCTGAGAAATGGCGCGCGTGATATGCGGACGACGAAGGTTTAAATACGCTGTGACCTTAGAGTATTCAAGAGCGAAATACGAATCTGTATTCCTGCTGCGCGTAATATTATACTGTGCTATAAACCACATTATGCTTCATGTTGACAATATAATAGCTCTTTTTAGATCTCACTTTTCTGTGTTTTACGAGATGTCGAGTGCAGCTACAAGTGTAATAAAGAAGGCTAAGGATGCGTTATCACCTCTAAAAACTAAGATGGAATTCCACACTCTATACTCTTCTGACTGGTACACAGCAGTGCAAACACTGTTGTTTGTCGATAGAAATAGGCATAACAAGAATCCTACGATCTAGTCAAATATTTACATACTAAAGAATATATAACTACATACATACAAATATTTATTATGTTACGTATGTACAAATGTTAAGAATATTATAAAAATTATTTGAAATGAAGTCAGAAAGAATACTTCAATTATAACTAAAAATACATAATTGACAATAACCCCTGGGAATAAAGAGATCGCAACCATGCTATTTTTAAATATTTTCGTAATATTTTAATAAGTTAATATTTTTTTAAGTCCCGTTGTGTTTCTTACTGAATCTTCCAAACACAGAGGTTCTTCCGTACTAGTGGTAAAAGCATAAATTACTTTATTTATGTAGGCATTCTTATAAGCAATATTGAATACAAATTATTCGATTCCATTCTATTATCACCTTTTTTTGAAAATTAACTCACCTTTTTAAATTCAAAGACAGTTTTGAACTTAAACATAGATTACATCCACCAACCAAGGCTGCCTCGCATTCTCCGTTAAATATACTGTTATATGCAACGTGTAAAGTCGCCATAGAACTGGAGCACGCGCAGTCTAAATTATATGATGGACCCCTTCCGTCGATCCAATATGATATTCTATTTGCAAACATTGCCCTACTCGTCCTTTAAAAATACATAAATATAAGGTAAAAGAAATGATTGAAAGTTTACGCTACTCTAAGTTTTGCAGAAAATAAGTAGTATAATGTACCTATTCCCTTTTTTTTTATAGGATAAGGGTGACAAACGAGCACACAGTCCACCTGATGGTAAGTGGTTGCTGCGGCCCATAGACATCTACATCTATCCTCGTTTGCGAATCAAAATGCAGATGCGTTATCACCCGTGAGAACTAAGATGGAATGCCTCATTTCCAGTAAAAAGGGCCTCCGGCCACCTGCACTCGCCAAGCGAAACGCAGAGGTAAACCTCTACTTCACGCTGGTATTCTGTGAGGTCGTGGTACCACCCAGGTTCGAGCCGGCCCATCCGTGCGACAGCAAATGCCGCCACTTGGCTCTACCACTGTCCCTGTCCCGTGTACTACATAAAGTTCATTGTAGTAATTAGCCGACTTAAAAACATGAGGATATTCTTAGTTCAAATACATTTTGGTGTTTGGTACGCATGTTACGTGATATCTTCATCAATTGTTTTTTAATTTTTTTTTACTTATTATAAGCCAAAGCTTGACCGCAAACCCACCTGGTGGTAAGTGATGATGCAGCCCTAATTGGTAAATCGCACTGTCTTAGCGAAACTAAATCCTATTCACTCTTGCCTTGAAGGTGCCCAGATTGTATTCGGACGGAAAGATAAACGCCAGCAAATGATTCCAGTCCTTTGCTGTACGCATTACGAATGTCGAAGCAAACCGTTTGGTTCTAATGCGTGGAATATTAACAGCAAAGGGCTGGAGACCCGCTGATCAGCTGGTCGTCCGATGATGGAAAGGAAAGGGAGGAATTAAAGCGTGTAATTCCTACTCATCCGAATGCATCCCATAGAATACCGAGAGACTGGCTACTCTGCGCCTAAGCTCGAGGCTGACAATATCGGTTTCAACTAAATTAAGGTCAGCAATGAGCATGAGACTGAGTCCAATGCTACCAGGTGGCATTTTACAGCACCAGCCCATATGTAACAGCAGTACTCCATGCACGACCGGACGTGCGCTTTATATAAGGTAAGAAACTACCCCGACGTGAAGTACCGCCGCACCCTTACAAGGGTACCAGGTTTCCTTGCGGCCGCTTTGGCTTTGGACTCAATGAACCGCCCATAGTTGTGATTCAGAGAAAACTCAACCCCTAACAACTGAAGGCGGTCAGAGTACTCCAAGAATATATTCCGGAAAGTAGGAGCTAGGGTGAGTGGGCTCTTTTTAGCAATAAAAAGACACGTTTGTATTTTGGAGGCGTTGAATTTTACGAGATTAGCATCGAACCATTCGAAGACTACCTGTAGTGTGTGATTCTCACACTCAACTATAGCCTTTCGTTTGTACTGGATTTAATCTCGGCTGGCCTGGGTACTTGGTTGGTATCTCTCCACAACTGTGCTGTCGTTTGCATACCCATAGATACCGGGAATGAGCAGATCATTTATATACAGCTGGAAGAGAGTTGTGTAGAGAACGGACCTATAAGGAACACTGGCATTTGTCGCGATAGGACAGGATGAGCAGCCGTCGATGATAAACAGTTTCAACAGTGGTAGAGCCACGCGGCAGCTTTTGCTGTCGCACGGATGGGCCGGCTCGAACCGGGGTGGTACCACGACCTCACAGAATACCAGCGTGAAGTAGAGGTTTAACTCTGCGTTTCGCTTGGTGAGTGCAGGTGGCCGGAGGCCCTTTTTACTGGAAATGAGGCATTCCATCTTAGTTCTCACGGGTGATAACGCATCTGCATTTTGATTCGCAAACGAGGATAGATGTAGATGTCTATGGGCCGCAGCAACCACTTACCATCAGGTGGACTGTGTGCTCGTTTGTCACCCTTATCCTATAAAAAAAAAATAACTCAGAGAAATCGTTCACTCAGAAAGTCCTCCACCCAGTCAATCAGGTCAGGGGATAAGCTGTACACTAAAAGCTTGCCCAATAAACTAGCGTGCCAAACCCTATCAAAAGCCTTCTTAACATCGAGGGAAACAGGTAATTGAAATTGGGTGATAGTTGGCATGGTTGGTACGGCTACCTTTTTCAAGCACAGGCTGCATATTGGCCAGCTTCCAAGATTTAGGCACTAGTCCAGTCCTGAATGAGAGGCGGAAAAAGTGCATCAATACAGGAGACAACTCAGGTGCACAGACCTTTAGCTGGTATACCATCAGATCCACTAGCTTTGTTCACGTCTAAACTTCGCAAGGTTCATAAACCTCCTTGTTTGTACGGACCTCTGATAAAGAGGTACCGTAATGAGGTAATTGTGATGATACGCTGTTGTTACTGTTCAGACGCCAATTGCAAGCAAAAACAGAAGCAAATAAGCCCGCTTTTTCCTTAGGCGCATGCGCCAGTGAGCCATCTTTCTAAATCAGAAAGATTTTTGTAAAATTGTCCCATAAGAAAGAGCACTGTTGCCTGAGATACAAGCTCAATGCTTAGTTCAGGTACAGATGCAAATGTATGTTTTTGAAAAAATTTCCTGTATAAATAAATTATTATTATTATTATATTATTATATTATCTGGTTTTACCAGCAAGGGCAGTGTAGACTGACAGGAGTTTGTCTCCGATCGCTTTGGTGAGAGACCAAAATAAATGGTGAATCTATTTTAATGACTTTTTTTTAATTAAACAATATTTAGGTATTCAGGTGTGGTCCCATATTTTTTTTTAAATTAGGATGATAAAGAAGCAATACGATCAGATGGAGGACCAACGACTTTAAGTGCTTACGTACACGGGGGCGTAACACTGCCAAGTCCCTGACTCCGGGCTGCTACTGCGAATATCCTGTCAGAATAAACTAATAACTAATTTTAATTAAACCCGGAATTCAAACCAAGATCCTCAAGATTATCAGCTGCGTTAACGACCACTAGACCAAAAATTAAATCTAGTAAGATATAACTATACTACTACATGTCTTCGCCTTCAAGAAAAGAGCTTACACCTTTCTAAAAGGCCGGCAACGCATCTTCAACTCCCCTGGTGTTGCGGTTGTTCGTGGGCGACGGTAGTCACTTACCATCAGGTGAGCCGCATGCTCGTTTGCCCCCTATTCTATATAAAAAAAAATTAAAGGTGTAAATAAAAGGTGGTTATTGCTGCACCTAAATATGCTTTTCATCAATAATTTACTTACCCACTAACGGTAAAATTGTTTACGACCTTCCTCATGTTGTACATACATTTTGTAGCATTATCGGAATATGATGAACCAATAAAAACACCTAACTTTTTACCGTGCAGCATCAGAGGGTTAATGCCTGAAAAAATTAATAACGGCCATTGAGTTATATGTACTACGTACTAGAGAAGCCATTCCGAACATTGACTATGTTCAACTGAACTAGTGCAATCCATACAAACTAAATATTGCGTAAATTGAAGATTTGTGAATTCCATAAAATAATAATTATTACATTTTATTTAGCAATATGTTTGTTTAGATTAAATTAAGATATTTTATATTAAATTCTTATATTTATTTTATATTAATATCTTATTTTATATCAAATTAAAGTCTTCGCGCATGGGCGACTACTACTCCCGCGCATGCGCGAAGACATAGATTAGCGCACAATTTTTGTTTGGAAAGGCTTCTCTAGTTCGTAGCACATATAACTCAATGATAACGGCACTATTATTAACGAATTCACTCTTATACATACTTGTAGCCATTTATCAGATGTCGTGAGAACATTCTGATATTTTCTATAAGCGACTACGTTAAAGATTCTACTTTTCTTACTCCACCATCTTCTTACTTCTTACTTACCGGAATCATATATGGCACTATACGCGTGTTCCAATAGTTTCCTACATTTGGGGTCTAAACATAAGACTTGATTGTACGTCACTCTGAAGAATTGCGCATCAAATTTATTTATATCAGTAATTTTTCCTTGATGTCGTGGTACTTCAGGATGCAAAATTTCGGGCTTGATTTCCATAACCATGTCAACCTGATTTCATAAAATTACTCTTAAACATTATCCTTAACCGAATTAAAAAAACGGGAAAGTTGTATATATTAGTGGCGGTGTAAGAATATCTATTACCCCATATAGTCACGTGGGTGTCGTAAGAGGCGGCAGAGAGAAACTGAAACAGAAAATGGACACTAGCATCTTTCTAATAACACCTCAAAATAATAAAAAACTGCGTTTGCCACCCCGCCTGCCAAGCATGGCAACTTATTTTACAGAATTAGTCACCCTTAAAAAATAAATAGCACACAGTCCCCCTGATGGAAAGTGGTCCATAGATATCTACATTTGATTTTCCTAGTCGAGCCATTCTTGATACAACCATAATATAACTGCCGCGTGGCTCTACCTTATAAATTATTATGATTGATTTCTTTAGCGATTGCCACTTAATATGATACATTTTTTTATGGGATAAAGGTGACAAACGAGCACACAGTCCACCTGATGGTAAGTGGTTGCTGCGGCCCATAGACATCTACATCTATCCTCTATTACAAATCAAAATGTAGATGCGTTGTCACCCGTGAGGACTAAGATGGAATGCCTCATTTCCAGTAAAAAGGGTCTCACACCACATAATACATAAACTCTCACGCCTGTCACCCAGAGCGTTAGGCAGAGACTACGGACTTCCATTTGGCACTATCCTGACACACCTTATATTATAACTTTGAAAAAAAAAACTTAAGATGATAACTTTGAAAATAATGTCTCGCTAGGTTTTTTGTTTGTTTCTTTACAGTACAAATGATTTTTACTAATTGTAAAAAAATTATCTTCTTTTCTATTATTTATAATCTACTCACGTTTAATAAAAACTACTCCACTCCATTTTATGCACAATATTTATCAATATACTGGAATTCTCACCTTGTTGTACAAATTTTCCATAAATTGAGTAACGTTTTCCGATTTAGGGAAAAGCCCAGATATTCCGCTGATCACGATTTCATCACCCTTCAGCGACGTCATTTTACTTGTTTTACTAAAACTCATAGCGTGGGCAATTTTATCACTTTATGGTGATAAATATATTTGAATGCCGTTTTAAGCATTGTTTTATACTTTTATACACTAATATATTCTTATTTTACGACTTAATTATTTTAATATTGCAATTAATAAGCAGAGCGGTATTCTGTAATATATTTGCCAATTCATTAATTTTTATTTTTTATAATGTTTAGGGGCAGAGTTGACGTTGAGAGCATCCCTTGCTCCACAACTTTATCGAATAAATCGGCGATGGGCCAAATAAAGAGTATCTTTAACCGACGAGCTTGCAATACTCGTATATGCGCAACAGTGTAGTGGCGGTGTAAGAATGTCCACTACCTTATATTGTCCGGTGAGTGTCATAGGGCGACAGAAGGAAACTGAAAAAAGAGATTTGCAGCACAGTCACAAAGAACTCCGAACAACACTGCTTAAGTGTCGCACCATAATAATACTAAAGGCCACGTAAGGTCGGCGTAATAGAACCTATCACCACATATCGTGCCGTAGGTGGCAGTAGCTTCTATAGGAAATGCTACAAAGAATTTCATAACCTACAATAGATGACGATGTAACCCAAATCAATCAAGACAGGTGACGGTATAATTCGTCGTCGTAAAAATGTCAAAAGGGACAGACCGCCTACCACGTCTGTCCCCTTTAAATATATAGCAATACGAGTATATCACAGCTACACTGTGAAAAAAACTTTAAACGATAGTAGAAAAACGCGAAACAAAGTTATGAACTAGTGAATGAAGAGAACCGGAGTAAAATTTGTACTGGATGAGACATTCCATCTTATTCATAATCGAGGATGTCTATAGGCTACAGCATTTACTTGCTATCAGGTGGCATGTCACCCTTACATGTATAAAAAATACAATACAATAAAATAACCTTATTTCAGGCATCAAGGACTTTAAAATTAAGAACATTGGCCCATAGCAATATATACCTTAACCTAAAAATATACTTAAAATATAAACATAACACTAGGGAACTATCTTCTTAGGCGCGTCCCTGTACCGGCGAAATACTACCCCAGAGGGCCAGAAATCGAGAGCGAGAAATGTCTCTTTGTATTTTGCACAACACGCAGATTTGTATTGATTTTGGCGCTGATTACAGACGGATCTCGATTCGTCTTCTCTCAACAAGAGTAAAGCCGTCATTATCAATCTTATTTCGGGTCACCACTGGAACTGATCTTATATCCACATTCTGTCGATTTCGGCCACAGGAGGGTACCTGTTTTGAAGATTTTTGGGACAACATCCGCAAACGTCTTCCCTTGTTGTGAGGTGGACTTCGGCGATGGAGTACTCATGGGTTCACTCAAGGGCTGAGGTTGCCCTAGTTTCACGGTCATCAACCTGCTGACAGAAGGTATCACGTGACGGAGTCGCAATCATCGGTGAAATATGACTACTATTACAATTACCACGTGTCGTATTTACATTCTGCGACGGCGGTGAATTCGCATATGTAGCAATTATGTTATGCAACTAGTGACTTTATTCCTCAGCTCTTTTGCGGTTCGATCCGACTCTTCAAATATAAAACGGATGACGGTGACTTTGGCTTTCAACGTGGTGATTTCTTTCAACAATCTGGTCACGTCTACGTGATCGAACGTCACGGGAGGCAACTTTTTGAGATCACGCGCGATGAAAGTTGGGATGTTATCGGGGTCGGTCTCATTGAACAGCCTGAAGATGTCTTGCAGGTCTTGTTTACTACGCCCATCCCTGTGTTGTGTCCTGTATCTCGTCCTTGGTGAAGCTACTCAGATTAGTATCTGCTCCAGAGACACCTGGTCCATGACGCCCAATTTTTGTTGAACAAAGGCCAGGAACTCATGGATTACGACGGTATCGGTGCGTTTAGGTTGACGCGCCATTTCGAATTATTTTCGCGCAGTAGGTATGCTTACGCTACGAAAATATTGTAGCTTCGGCATTACAGCCGCCACAGCATTATGAAACGACTGTACTGACCGGTAGTAAAATCGCAAAAATAATGAGTGAAGCTTTGACTTTAGTTTTTAAACTACTTGTTATAATGCTAATGTTTATAATGAGGTTGACTGGTGGGGAATGCTATTAGGCTTTTAGTTGAGCCAATCTATCTGAAATCATTGATATGTTTATCGTAGCAAAAATGTCTTGAACCAGTTGTTCAATGTTGTTTTTAAATGTGAAGCAGCGACATAATTTAAGCGTCAGTAGCCTAATGGCAGGGCGCGGACCGCGAACTCGAAAGGTAGTGGGTTCGTATCCGCTATTCGACTACTGTTGTGAATCACTTCTAACAAAAGTATTTGAGCTTACCAGAAATAGTTTAAGGGAATTTTAGTAATGTTTAATAGCATTACTAGTTTTTTGTATAGAAATAATAATAATGTCCTCTGGACCGGTTTTCGGTCGAGGTGGTCCTGACTCTGGGTTGCTACTGAGAATTTTTTGTCAGAAAAACCCAATAACTGATTTTGTACCAGCCCGGGAATCGAACCCGAGACCTCATAATCAGCGTTTACAGCCACTAGAGCAACGAGGCAGAGTCAACCGACACAGAGTACTTTAATATACCTCGCTGTGGCCAAAGAGTATGTTAATATACCTCGCTGTGGCCAAAGAGTATGATAATATACCCTGCTGTGGTCAAAGAGTATGTTAATATACCTCGCTGTAGCCATAGGGTATGTTAATATACCTCGCTATGGCCAAAGAATATGTTAATATACCTGTATGTGGCCGTGGCAACACTATGACCTAATGTATTTTTATAATAATGTTTTTTTTTCTTTTTTTTCTCTTTTGTGCGTATGTGATGTGATAGTGACGAATAAATATTCCATTCATTATTTCATTCATTCATTAATTACCTTTAGTTTGAGATGTTTTACAATAAAGAATAAATAAATATTATATTTACATAATAATCCAAACATATTTCATAATAACCCACTGCTTATGTTTGTTTTCAAACAGGTCAAAGTTATAATGTTATACTACATATTAAAATAATTGTTAATAATTCATTTTAAAATTCTGAAAGACAATTAAGGTGAATAAATATAACCAATTGTTTTTGACCCCTTTCGCTTATTGCCTCAAATTCAAAAGAAAAGTTATTGATTATTTTTTATCCGAGTGCGATGAACCGATAATGAGACTAAGATTTTACCAGATTTGCCCACCGTCTATTGGATTGCAGGGAGGCATCTGTTAACTCTTAAAAAGTCGTCAGATTCCGACATTTATATCTCACCTAATAACTACGGTTATCAACCACGGTGGCAATTTGCCAGCCATATAGCTTGAACAACCGGCAACCAGTGGGGAAGAAAGGTTCTCGAGGGGCAACCTTGTAACAGCAGGCGAAGTGTAGCGCGTCCCCCCACTAGATGGGATGATGACCTGGAAAGAAATGGAAGTGGCTCAGAACAGTGCTTTGTGCTATGTCCAACAGTGCACTTGTGAAGGGCTGTAATGACGACGGTGATAATTATGATGAAATATTAAACGAAAGTATACAAGGGTAAAAGATTTTAATTAATATTTCTGCTACATTTCCATTAACAATCATAACTCGTGATACCATACCATGTGGATGACTGGCGGTTCACAAGTGTGCGATTTAGAAGAGGTTTTCTTCCTCGCACAACTTCCTTGTGGAATCTATTTTGATTTTTGAATTGATTTTCCGGACCGATACGACGTCCTTCACCTTCAACAAAAGAGCCTACTCCTTTTTAAAAGGCTGGCATCGCGTCTACAATTCCCCTAGTGCTGCAGTTGTTCATGGGCGGTGGTAGTCACTTACCATCAGGTGAGCCGCATGCTCATTTGCCCTCTCTCCTATAAAAAAAATAGACTTAAGTTAATCTTAAGACTTTGACTTTATAAAAGGTATGTAAAAACACGTAAGTATTTCATGCATAGTTTTTTATTTCCTCTTTTTCTCACGTAGTCTCCTCCTGCTCGCCTTCAAGGATTTCAAGTGGCAGCCGTGCGGATAGTAATTTCGGACGCCAAAATGCCAAAAAAGCGGAGGCTATACAAGTTCATTATCAAAGAAAAAGAAGAATCAAGAATATTCTGCTTTGTAAATGGGCTTACGCCGTAGGCTTAATTATTAATCATGAAAAAGAAGCTGTGCATTTTCGTTGCTTTTTGCGTAATACTATAATTAAGCCAATAATTAAAACATCTCATCACAGACTTGTTTATATTATGTCTGTGACACGCATCAATACTTCCAAAATCAAAATAGTAGTCGGTATTTAATTAATCGGTAAAAAAACCGGACAAATGCGAGTCTGACATGCGGATCGAGGGCTCCATACAAGCTCGTATGTTAGTTGATAGTTCATCCATTACGGGAGTCGAGTCTCGATTTTTCCGATTATGTTTTAAATTTTCCCTGAAATGAATAACCACAACAGATTTGTAAGTGGTGACTGAAAAAGGAATGAATTAGTACCACAAGTACCGCATTGTACATCGAAATTGGAAAAATCGTTGTCTATAATTGAGTTAGTTTTTTTAATGCTGGTGTTTATTAAGAGTAACATAACCTATGGAGAAGAAATAAATTGAAATTGCATTTTGGAGATTGGTTTTAAAATCTATATTAAAATCTCCTGCAATCAGATGATATATATATATATATATATATATATATATATATATATATATATATACGAAGCTTAGCTCGAGGCTTAGCTACCGTGGGAAAATCTTTGTTTCAGAGAGCACGAGGGATCTGTGACAGAAAACATCTGGCCGCCGAGCTTCAGTACGTCGAGCAAGTATTGCAAGACAACAAGCTTCGGGTCCCGCGCCTACGTCACAGTGACCGAGTGAAGCCGACCACAGTCGAGCGTGTGCCTGCTGTACTACCCTATGTCAGAGGAGTCACAGACAAGGTTGGCTACATCTTGAAGCGAGCTTCTATTAAAACATACTTCAAGCCGCCGAAGAAGATTAGTCAATTTTTACCATCCGTCAAGTGTAATATCCCTCTACAAGATGCAGGAGTGTACAAGCTTGATTGCGAATGTGGTCTCTCTTACATAGGACAAACAAAAAGATCCATTAAAACCCGCGTGAAAGAACATATAGCTGACGTGAAGCATCGACGCTCTGGGAAGTCTGCAGTCTGTGAACATGTTCAAGATCGTCCCCGCCATTACATCAGATTTGATAGACCACAAATCCTTGCAAAAGAACACCGATTCCTACCAAGGATGATACGCGAGGCTATTGAAATTAAAAAACATCCTAATTTCAATAGAGAAGATGGATGGGTGCTGCCATCTGCTTGGGATCCTATAATTAACAAAATTAAATCCAAACCCAAGCATAACACTGCAAGACTTCCGGATACTGTAAGTTCATTCTGCGTAAATCGAACCAAAAATTAATATTAAAAAACTGAAGGTAGCCGGGCTAACTGTGACATTGGGACGTCAAACATCTCAGTCCCCCCCGTGACCATGGGTTGCTGAAAAGCACTCGAAACGTCGGGAATAAAAATAATAAAATAAACGCGATAAAATCCGTAAAAAACAGTTTTTATTCAATGTGTAGTGTTCGCGTAAATATAAGGAATCCATACTAATATAATATTATAAATGTGAAAGTGTGATTTTTTGTTTATTTGTTTTTGTCCTTCCTTTACGCAGCAACGGAATGGAGCAATTAAAAAAAATTAAACATTTGCTTTCTCTTGGTCGAAGTTTACGCTTAACCAAACATACTTTTTTTCGTCATTTTACTTAGGATTGAAAAATAATTAATGTCTTCGTAAAAAGCGGTAATATTTTGTGTTTTACAGTACAAAAGTGTAGTACTCTGTATATGTTTAATAATAATAGATTATAAATATGACACTGAAACTATTTGTTTGTCCTTATTTATTTATTTAAGCGCTAATAATTCGTGTCTCATCTGAAAACAACAATTTGGTTGACACCATCTAAGAGAATAAACTTGTAAATAACATTTTAAAATGACTAAATATCGTTCACTAAACCTTCCATTTCGATTTGTTACATGTTTTGAATTTTATCCTTCATAATGTAAAATAAACCTGTAGCAAAATAATAAACTTACTCGTACTTCCAATAATTTCAAAGTCGGTACAGCAGTTTCATTTAGTTTCCTTTTATTATTTGATTGGATTACGAAAACCGATTAGTCAAAATGCTCGGAACAAAGAGTGCTTGTTCGTTTAGGTACCCAGGTTATATGATCGCCACATGCTTTTATCCAAATTTGGCGCCTGTAAGGATCTTTTGGAAAACTGTAAAACCAAAGATCTTTTTTAAACATTGTACGAAAAAGAATTTTAAATAACACCTTGGTATTATATATCAAAGTATTGCTTATAGTCAAATAAAAACATCGACACTAAAGATTACAGTGAACATCACTATTATAGTCTTGATGATACCATTTTATATACTCGAAATTTCGTTTCTTTTCGTTTCATTACGTAACATAATGAAATGAAAATATCTATTTAAAATGTTTTAAATGTATAATGTATACAGTAAAACAATTTAAATTGATGTTTACATTTTGTTAAAAACAACTAAAGATTATTAATGTTGTTTGAAATAATATAGTTTTGCAAATAAATCACAATAATATTGATGAATTTAAGACTATTCAATAACACGATTTTGTCTTGTGTAATTAGAACAAAGAGAAACGACATTTGTGTACAATTAAGCAAAATGTAATTGTCCTAGTAGTGCAAAAGTCCTTACTATAGTATTAATACTTTAAGTTGGCAACACTACCTGCTCAGCTATATTAATCAGAATTTTCGCGATTTAATGCTTATATTAATTATTGAAATCAAAATAAATACTTAAACATGAAAGGTAACGCCGTCTTTTTGTAAATTTCAGGTCTGTGATCTTTTTTTACAAGAAAACACACTGCAACTCGGCATTTTTCTGGAGGTCAACTCACGCTTATGACTACTTGGTAACTGACGCGTGACGCCGTACGCGGCGCAACTAGTTTTATATAACGGGAATGATCCGCGCTCTCGTACTTTTGACAGCGGGGAACGCTCTTCAATGTCCTCTCCTGTTAGTTTAATACTCTAAGGGAATAAGTAAAGGGAGATTATCTATTACCTACACTATAACAGGTGATTTTTCACTATTATTACAAGTTATTACATACATATAAGTTATTACACTATAATAGGCTATTTTTCACTATAGTTACTTAAAGATATAAAAGCAGGATCAGTATAAAATCACCAAAAAAGCTGTGGTTAATAATGAAATGAAATGACGAAACGATTAACGAAAGTTAAAACAGCAACAACTAAGGGAAGTGAATATTAAGGATATCGATCTGTGATCGATTACTTGAATTGTTGTTGTAACTGTTACTTGTTGGAATGTTGATATTTTGTATTTTTATTATTATTTTGTAGATATGTACGCAATTATTTTTTATCTTTTTAACACAGAAAAATAATCGAAAATAGATATTAAAATGCTCAATTTAATAGAGAATCCATTATATTGCGCTCGTTTCAATTCGAATCGAAAATGTGTTTTTTTCTTTTAAGTAAACAGTTTGAAGTTTGAACTATCACGTCAAGTTTCAAAATAAGAACCTTTTTTTTGGAGTTTATGGCCTGGTATCTAGACCTTTATGCCAAGTCTTGAGTATTTTTATTCGGTTTATTTTAATTTCTTCATAGTTCACTGCTTCCCAATATGTTGATGCGTCACATTGTGCAGCCCTTGGGAGATTTTGACGGCAACTTGAGCCAGCAGGCAGCTGACAGTTGGCGATGGTATCTAAAGGCGCCTATGCAAACAAACAGCTATCTTGAGAATCCATCACCATCAGAGCACTTGTTTCACAGTTTCCACTAATTGTTCACATGCGCAGACACTTAATACACAAAATCGCACCACTTTTATATATCAAAGTCCACTTCAAACCATTATTTAAACAATAATATAGGAGCAACAAACCGCCGCAGGTCAAGTTCCCGCCAAAAACTCCCAAAATAAGAACCTATTCCTCTATTGGAAGATAACTTTCAGAAATGAGGATTTCACTAGTGTATTCTTTACGGTAATCGATTTATTGCCATAAAGTATACACTACAATCGAATTTCTAACTTATTTCTTATTTTATTGTTTTTTCGAATTCTAGATTGTAAAAAGAGCTACTTTTTTGTATTTTACTTTATAAAAATATGGCCTATTTTTTAAAGTATAAACCAATTAGTTAACTTCAGGCCCAAAAATCCCATTCTCCTTTCGGACTTTTTCCTGGTGCGGTTAGACCTTGCTTCTTGCTAAATTTTATGATTCTAGGTCAATACGAAGTAGGTTTTGAATGATTTTTATATTTATATACAATAGCATATAGTAAATGGAAAGAAAGAAAGAAAACTTTATTTGACATCACAAACAAAAAATAAAATAACAGGAGATATAACAGAATTTGTGTAAAATCAAATTAGGTCCCTATTTCAGCTAACAGCTACTGAACTAAATGATGCCAGCGCTGATTTTCAAATAGAATCTAATATTGGCCTCACGGACGGTCATACATTGCCCAAAGCTAAAATTTAAAGAAAAACATTCAGTGTGGGGACAGAATCAGTCTAATAAGGGTTATTAATTGGAAATAATAATACATTGTTTAAGCAATCATAAGCATACACTTACATATATACCCATATATATCTATACATCCATACACATTTACATGTACACATATATGATAAAGTGCTCAATAGCTCAACAACATGAAGTATATCGTCTCATCTTAATAAAATATACTAAACATTTGGATTTAATTGAAGACTACAAGATATTTAACCACACCATCAACGAAAAGAAAAACTGAAAATTAGTGTGGAGATAAAAAATAAATAAATACGAGTGAGTCTTACAATCATTATATCGTTTTAGCATTAAATGGAGGCCCTTTAAATTGTGCACGTAACAAAAGTAAATTTTTAAAATTCTCGTAATTTTGGTCTTGTTTTAAAATGAATATAAGTTTTTTCTAATATTCTTATAGTTTTTAGAGCACGCATTGGTGGCGGCAGATCGTTCGAGTAGTTCGCAGCGAGAAGCTGCGTAC
Organism: Parnassius glacialis; assembly: GCA_033319125.1. Lineage (NCBI taxonomy): Eukaryota > Metazoa > Arthropoda > Insecta > Lepidoptera > Papilionidae > Parnassius > Parnassius glacialis. The sequence continues at coordinate 7,889,774 of JAVANC010000020.1, read as the reverse complement.
CTGAAGGACCCTCTAAATGCCATTGTTCTATGTTTCGGAATAACAAAGACTTTAGTACATTTACGTTTAGGATATTTCTATTGCTCTCTCACCCACACTAATTTATCATATAAGTAACGAGGAGTTTTTGATGCAATTATTCCAAATAATAGCGTAGCAAGGTGTAATTCTCGTCGCGCTGATATTTTTAGTAGGCGTCGTAGGTAGGAGTCACATGCGTACGAGGTGGTATGTGGAATCAGAACATCGCGCATGCATTCTGCACACGCTGTATGAGCATCTGAGTCCGACTTAATAGACAAGGTACAAATAGCACGTCGCAGTAATTTAATTTAAACAAAATCAAATACTCGCAAATTCTTATCCTCATTTTCTCTGTTTTTTTTTATAGGATAAGGGTGACAAACGAGCACACAGTCCACCTGATGGTAAGTGGTTGCTGCGGCCCATAGACATCTACATCTATCCTCTATTACAAATCAAAATGTAGATGCGTTGTCACCCGTGAGGACTAAGATGGAATGCCTCATTTCCAGTAAAAAGGGCCTCCGGCCACCTGCACTCACCAAGCGAAACGCAGAGGTAAACCTCTACTTCACGCTGGTATTCTGTGAGGTCGTGGTACCACCCCGGTTCGAGCCGGCCCATCCGTGCTGTTAAGAATGGTCTGATTTTATATAAGACTTTTAATATATAAAAATATTTTCGTACACTTTCTCTGACATGACTTACAGATTCACATGTGCTTCCAAACGTAGGTGGTAGTCAAGCTTAAGTCCAATGCTTCTAGCCTCAGAGATTTGATCAATAGGACTGTTTCCAATTTTTAAATCTATTGGGACATTTACAATTTTAGCAATCATAGTTTTTGATCCTTTTAACATAAACTTTGATTTGTCAGAGCTTAGAACCAATGAATTTAACTTTGTCCAAGCAGAAATAGTCTCTAAATCGTAATTTATTTAATTAATAGCTTGAAGAAGACCCAATGGCGATGGTGTGAAGGAAAAGTATATTTGCAGGTCATCAGCATATAGGTGGTAATGACAGTGTTTAATTTTCTTAACGATATCAACCGAATATAGCGTGAAAAGGACAGACTCAAGTATCGAGCCCTGTGGGACACCTCGTGTAACATTCTAGGGGACTGATTGAATCCTAGTACCGCCACTTTTAATTATTTCCACACGTTGTTGCCTTCTAGTGAGATAACTGTCTAACCATTTGACCGCATTACCATCAAAGCCATAGAATGGCAACTTAGCCAGGAGTAATGACTAATCGATTGAATCAAACGCTCGGGAGAGCACCAAAATTGAGCACATACCTCTTATCTTGAGCTGCAAGCAGAATATCGATTACCTCAAGCAAAACCGTAGTATTGCTGTGGCCCTTGTGAAATCCAGATTGCATAACAGGTATTACATTACCACTGATTTCAAGGTATTCTGTCATCTGCTTGCAAACTAACTTTTCTTGTATTTTGGATATACAAACCAAAATATTAATAGGTCGCAGGTATTTAATCGAAAGAGGGTTGATCTTCTCTGGTAACGGTTTGACTATTGCGAGTTTTCATAAATCTGGAAAAACCGCACTCTGGATCGATTTATTAATAATAGCGGTAATTGTCATTAATGATTGGGGTAGAGTCATTAAAAGCATCTATAGGGATATATTGTCCATACCAACAGCATTGGATTTAAGTTCATTAATAGTCTCTAATATTAATTCTTCTGCTACTGTAGACAAAGTAAGATTATTAGAACTGTGCCTATTGTATTTAAAGTAGGAAATATGAGTAATTGGTACCGTGTCACCCCCTGGTATATTTAGGAAATATCTATTTATCAAATCAAGTTCATTAAACTGATGAGGAAGTTCCTCAGTCTTATTCTTGAAATATACTATGTTTTTAAAATTTTTCCACAGTGTTTTAGAATCTTTAATATTTTTATTTATGTACTGTTTAAAATATATTTTTTTTTCATTTATCATAGCTTCTGTTACTGTCAGCCTCATGTTTTTATAACAATTTTTAAATGTAATTATATATTTACGCGAACACTACACATTTAAATAAAACTAATTTTACGGATTTTATCGCGTATATTAACTTATTTTTATCTTCTTGACGTTTCGGGTGCTTTCCAGCACCCGTGGTCACGGGGGACTGAGGTGTTTGACGTCCTGCTGTCATCAGCAGGACGTCAAACACCTCAGTCCCCCGTGAACTATGAAGTTAGCCCGGCCACCTTCAGTTTTTTAATATTAATTTTTAGTTCGATTTACGCAGAATGAGCTTACAGTATCTTGAGGTCTAGCAGTGGTATACTTGGGTTTGGATTTGATTTTATTAATTATGGGATCCCAAGCAAATGGCAGCACCCATCCATCTTCTCTATTGAAATTAGGATGTTTTTTAATTTCAATAGCCTCGCGAATCATCCTTGGGAGGAATCGGTGTTCTTTTGCGAGGATTCGTGGTCTATCAAATCTAATGTAATGGCAGGGCCGATCTTGAATATGTTCACAAACTGCAGACTTCCCGATACGTCGGTGCTTCACGTCGGCTATATGTTCTTTAAAGAAAAAAAAAGAAAAGAACAATGCAATTACTCATTGACGTCATATATAGGAAAAGTACCGTGGGATTAAATAAATGCTTACTAAGATTTAACTGCGTTGTAAGGAGGGATATAACAGCTCCCCCCTTTTGACTGAGCTTTTTCTAAATTAAGATAAAGTGAAGTTTCGAAATAGAAAAATAATTAGAGGTCGGAAGGCATTACAAAATATAGGAATAGAAAATTAAAAGTTATAGTAAAATATATCAAATTTATCTTATAACAATGTAAAAATTATCTAACTATTTGATTTTACATAAAGATAAAATGGTATAATTTATAACTAATTTATTTAAAAGAAACAGAGTAAAATTTGACATATAATAAATATAAAATAGAACAATGAAATTGAACTGAACAATGAAAGGTGAAATAGTAAAATCTAGAATTAAAAATATTTTAAATGAATTCGTAAAGCTAGAAATTAATTTTATAATAAACAAAATAGTAGTTTCAATTACAATTAGATTGAATTACAAATATTAAAATGTAGTAATTACAAAATATAAAATGACAAAGTAGAAATTGAAATTGTATGATAATAAAATTAATTATTTGTGTTAATACAAACATTTTGAAAATTAAAATTGAATAATATTAGAAATTAAGATTTCTTCCGGAGGAAGAGTGAACTTTGTGTACAGTTCTATAAGGTTCACAATTAGTACAATTTGGTAAAGATTTGGGCGAGTTATTATCTTCTTCGGATGTTGACATATCAGTCATCTCAATTGAATTTGTAATTTTAGAATTATGTTTCGATGACTTTTTATTATTACATTGATTAAATATTTGTATACAATGTCCACTATTATTTTGTCGATTTCTGGAACATTTAAATAATTTGTAAGCTAAGTACAAAAATAGTAATACAATTAAAATATAAGTAAATGTGGAATAGTATGAACCGTATTTAATAAAATGTGATTCCTTTTGAAGATTATTTAATTCAAGTTCTAAACTATCTAGCTGATGATTTGCATATTTTAAGGAATCCAAGTTAACTTTGCTTAAAGAGATTGGCGTTAAATATGGTAAACTTTTATTAAATATATCCTTTTTGCAACAATCATCTTTTGTTATATTAAAGCTTATAAAGGGTTTTTCAACAAGAACTTTGTTTTCTAAAACAAAATAAAACAAAGAGTTTAGATGAAGATGATTCAAATTTTTATTGTATTACGAAGAGAAAAGTTTGGCAATTATGAATGAAAAATGATATCTGGCAAATGCCCACCACGACCACGCCGACAGATGTCGATTCTTTCATCAAAGTTTTTAATCACATTTTGGCAAAATGGCGGGTCTATTTCGTTAATCACGTCACGGATTTTGAGTTTTAAGGCCGCGATCGATTTGATTGGTTCCGTATAGACTCTGTCCTTAACATAGCCCCACAAAAAATAATCCAGTGGTGTTAAATCACACGATCTGGCTGGCCATTTAACAGCTGTATTTCGTGAAATTATGCGATCGGGAAATTTGGTTTGCAATGAATTGATCGTTTCGTTGGCTGTGTAACATGTGGCACCGTCCTGTTGAAACCACATGTTTGTGATATCGATGTCATCAATAATAGGCCAAAATTGAGATGTTAACATCTCGCGATAGCGTGATCCATTGACCGTTACCGCCTTTCCAGCCTCATCTTCGAAAAAAAAACGGCCCAATCACGCCTCCAGACCACATGGCGCACCATACAGTGACACGTTGAGCATGCAAAGGCTTCTCAATAATCGCTTTAGGATTTTCAGAAGCCCAAATGCGGCAATTTTGCTTGTTGACGTACCCTGACAAGTGAAAATGGGCTTCGTCTGAAAAAATGATTTTTTCAGAAAAACCAGCGGGCTGTTCCTGAATGAATTGAGCGAATCTACGGCGATGTGAATGGTCGGTCAGCTTCAATTCCTGCACCAGTTGAACCTTGTAAGGCTTCAAAGCCAAATCCTTACGCAAAATTCGCCATGTGGTGGTTTTGGATAACCCCAATTGTTGAAAACGTCGAGGAATTGACAAATTTGGATCTTCTTCAACACTGTGGCACACGGCTGCGATGTTTTCGGTTAAACGACCCGGTCGAACACGCGTTGGTATTGGCGCATTTTGTACCAAGCCTGTCGATTCAAATTTAGCGACCAAATTCTTAATAGCGGTTTCAGAAGGGCGATTATGTTGTCCGAAAATATCACGAATTTTACGAAACGTAACTTTAACAGAACCACCATTTTCATATTGGATTTTAATTATTTTAATGCGATTTTCGAGCGAAATTGAATTCATTGTAGCAATTGCCAAAGCATCTACTACGAATAGGTCAAAACACTAAATGTCAAAACTGTCATGTTTTGGTGTGGCCCCAACAAAAACAAAACAAAGTTCTTGTTGAAAAACCCGTTATCTATAGTTGACTTAATCGAAAATTGATAAGTACTTGTTGGCAATAATTGAATAGTTTTAGAATAACCGATACAATTTTCGGTTAATTTGACAATACCTGTACCAATAATAGAATGATTTCTTATATTTACGCGAACACTACACATTTAAATAAAACTAATTTTACGGATTTTATCGCGTATATTAACTTATTTTATATTACCGACGTTTCGAGCACTTTACAGCATCCATGGTCACGGGGGGACTGAGGTGTATGACGTCCCAATGTCATAGTTAACCACGGCTACCTCCAGATTAAAAATTATTAATTTTTGTTCCGATCCACGCAGTATGAACTTACAGTATCATGAAGTCTTGCAGTTGTATGCTTGGGTTGGGATTTAATTTTATTAATTATGGGATCCCAAGCAGATGGTAGCACCCAGCCATCTTCTCTATTGAAATTAGGATGTTTCTTGATTTCAATAGCCTCGCGAATCATCCTTGGAAGGAATCGGTGTTCTTTAGCGAGGATTTGTGGTCTATCAAATCTAATGTAGTGACGGGGGCGATCCTGTACGTGTTCACAGACTGCAGACTTCCCGGAGCATCTATTCTTCACATCAGCTATGTGTTCTTTAACACGGGTTTTTATAGATCTTTTAGTTTGTCCTATATAAGAGAGACCACATTCACAATCAAGCTTGTACACTCCTGCATCTTGCAGAGGAATATTACACTTGACTGATGGTAAAAACTGACTAATCTTCTTCGGCGGCTTGAAATATGTTTTAATGGAAGCCCGCTTTCAAGATGTAGCCAATCTTGTCAGTGACACCTCTGACATATGGCAGTACAGCAGGCACTCGCTCGACTGTGGCCGGCTTCACTCGTTCACTGTGACGTAGGCGCGGGACCCGAAGCTTATTGTCGTGCAAAACTTGCTTTACGTATTGGAGCTCGGCAGCCAGGTGTTTACTGTCACAGATCCCTCGTGCTCTCTGAAACAAAGATTTACCCACGGTAGCTAACTGTGAAGGATGGTGGTGAGAATCACCGTTTAAATATCTATCTGTATGGGTCTTTTTTCTATACACAGTGTGGCTCAAGGTGTTATCAGAATTCCGAATTACTAACACATCTAGAAAAGCTAAAGAATTGTTTGCCTCTAACTCCATTGTGAACTGAATTTTAGAATTTAAGTAGTTAAGATGGTCTAGAAATGCAGTTACTTTATCTAAAGGGAGAATTGTGACAGTGTTGTCTACGTACCGCTTGTAGAATCTTGGGTTTACGGGAGAAGTACGCAGGGCTTTCTCCTCAAAGTCCTCCATGAATATATCGGCAACAATGGGAGATACCTACCTAATAGAATTATTTGCAGCGTCGAGTACTGTTTATATAAAAACAATATGCGAAAGAAAGATTTGGAAGCGATACGTCAAGACATTTCGTCTATATTACGTCGAAGCTCAGCACCAAAACCGAATCTACCTAAAGACGAATTTAAAGCGTTGAATAACCTACGCAATAAACGAGAACTCACGATTCTCCGCGCAGATAAAGGAAACGCCACGGTAGTCATGGATACGTCGGATTATAATTCTAAAATACAAGAACTTTTGTCGGATGCAAGTACTTATAAAAAGGTTAAAAATGACCCAACAAATAACACACTCAAAACAACTAGTGATCTCATAAAGAAACACTCCGAAAGATTAAATCTAGACGTAAAATCGATAATACCTACGTGTGCCAAACCACCGAAATTGTATGGGTTACCAAAAATACACAAGCCCAATGCTCCACTACGTCCTATAGTGAGCCAAATCGATTCACCAACTTACAAATTGGCTCAACACTTAGCGAATATACTCTCACCGCTCAGGGGACATACAAGAGCACACACAAAGGATTCCTACCATTTTGTCAGCGAGATTAAAGACCTACATCTGGCAGACAATGAAACTATGGTCAGTTTTGATGTGCAGTCTCTGTTCACATGCTTACCTGTTGAAGACTGCATCTCGATTGTTACTAGAAGGCTAGAGCAAAACAACATGCCCGTAGAATATGCAGTATTACTTAGACACTGCCTTACATCTGGCTACCTATTGTGGAAGGAGGAGTTCTACAAGCAAGTAGATGGAGTGGCGATGGGCTCACCTGTATCTCCCATTGTTGCCGATATATTCATGGAGGACTTTGAGGAGAAAGCCCTGCGTACTTCTCCCGTAAACCCAAGATTCTACAAGCGGTACGTAGACGACACTTTCACAATTCTCCCTTTAGATAAAGTAACTGCATTTCAAGACCATCTTAACTCCTTAAATTCTAAAATTCAGTTCACAATGGAGTTAGAGGCAAACAATTCTTTAGCTTTTCTAGATGTGTTAGTAATTCGGAATCCTGATAACACCTTGAGCCACACTGTGTATAGAAAAAAGACCCATACAGATAGATATTTAAACGGTGATTCTCACCACCATCCTTCACAGTTAGCTACCGTGGGTAAATCTTTGTTTCAGAGAGCACGAGGGATCTGTGACAGTAAACACCTGGCTGCCGAGCTCCAACACGTCAAGCAAGTTTTGCACGACAATAAGCTTCGGGTCCCGCGCCTACGTCACAGTGAACGAGTGAAGCCGGCCACAGTCGAGCGAGTGCCTGCTGTACTGCCATATGTCAGAGGTGTCACTGACAAGATTGGCTACATCTTGAAGCGGGCTTCCATTAAAACATATTTCAAGCCGCCGAAGAAGATTAGTCAGTTTTTACCATCAGTCAAGTGTAATATTCCTCTGCAAGATGCAGGAGTGTACAAGCTTGATTGTGAATGTGGTCTCTCTTATATAGGACAAACTAAAAGATCTATAAAAACCCGTGTTAAAGAACACATAGCTGATGTGAAGAATAGACGCTCCGGGAAGTCTGCAGTCTGTGAACACGTATAGGATCGCCCCCGTCACTACATTAGATTTGATAGACCACAAATCCTCGCTAAAGAACACCGATTCCTTCCAAGGATGATTCGCGAGGCTATTGAAATCAAGAAACATCCTAATTTCAATAGAGAAGATGGCTGGGTGCTACCATCTGCTTGGGATCCCATAATTAATAAAATTAAATCCCAACCCAAGCATACAACTGCAAGACTTCATGATACTGTAAGTTCATACTGCGTGGATCGGAACAAAAATTAATAATTTTTAATCTCGAGGTAGCCGTGGTTAACTATGACATTGGGACGTCATACACCTCAGTCCCCCCCGTGACCATGGGTGCTGTAAAGTGCTCGAAACGTCGGGAATATAAAATAAGTTAATATACGCGATAAAATCCGTAAAATTAGTTTTATTTAAACAATAATAGAATGATCAGTAATGTCATCGTTGCATTTGATAGTTAATTTATTTACATTAGATTGTACATATATTCATCTATTATTTTTTAATTTATGCCAAATATTGATTTGGCCAAATAAGAACTTGGCGTTACATTCAGAAGGTAAGGAAAGAGTTACTTCTGTTAATAATTTCGATTCACAATTAGGATTATTTATACTAGACGTTATAGTAAATAGTTCACAAATAGAATAATTATTATTGATAAATTTGCAATCATCTAGGTTATTAAACATAGCATAATGTATTCTATCGTCACTTAAAACAATATAAGAATTAGAAGGTTGAATAAGTGCAAACTTTTGAATATGCGACTCGTCGTGGGGAGTTGGTAATGGTATATTTTTCTAAACGATGAATTTATCAGGTGTTATTAGTGGAATCTGCAAGTTGAAAACAATCTTATTGTTATAATAATATGAACTAAGTTTCGAAACGTCAATTAAAGTATGAATAATATGTTTGTTCAATTGCACTGGAAATTCTAAACGTTTATTTATTTGATTAATATGCTTGGTTAGTTCATTTTAAAGACTTAAAGGGCTAATCACGTTAGGATGCAAAACATTTACCTTGGAAAATAGGATAGCATTTATAGTTGTGTCTAGCAAGTTAGAAATAGCAAGTACGGAGCTTTCAATTATGTTCAATAAATTATTTATCCTTGAAATATTAACAAGTAAATTATCGGTGTTAAGTAATTATTTTATGATTTGCGGAAGAATTTCATTCATTTTAGTAATTTTCGAGTTTATTCTTAATTCATTTTGGTTTAACTTATAAACAGTGGCGTTGAAATTATTTATGGTGGATTTAATTATAATGTGAATATTGTCTCTGAATAAATTGAATAGTTCTGTTTCACTTTTCGGACATAATTCTATCGCAGCATCATATTTTCGCGCATCATCTGCGTCTAGAGTACCGAAGAAAAATTTAAGGATTACGCCTCCAAATTCTAGAGATCTTTTAACTCTATTTGGGGATTGATTATTATTAATTATATGTGCTAGAGATTGCAATTTGACGTAATTATATTTTATTAGAATTTCTATAGGATTAGAAAAATCTTTACATTGGGAAAATTCGTCAGTTTTTATTTTGGAACAAAGGTTTAATGTCTCATACATTAAATTTTCAATTTCATTGAGATAAGGAGCTAAAGATATAAGGTCTATATGTGTTATAACCTTCCAATAATCTTTATAAAAGTTAATATGCGTAATAGTTTCAAAATAAATTCCAGGACTATGTGATATAGGTATGATCCTCGACTCAGCGTGGCTTTGGCTTCCATAGCATAAAGCTCTGAAATATATATATAAAATAATTTAAATTTAAGGAGTGTTAATAGCAGGCTTAATCTCGTTTATATGATACTTAACATGTTTACGACCTACTTGTAAAGTAACGTTGTGCTTATTATGTACTTTCATAATTTTATATGGACCTTTCCATATAGGTGATAGGGCCTTACGGAGTCGGTGATGGTGTTTTATATAAACTAAGTCACCAATTTTATAAGAAATTTCGCGTGAACTTGTATCGTAATATTGTTTGGATTTCTCTTTACTATTGATTATATTTTGAATGGCTTTTTCTCTACTAAAGCGCATTCGATATTGTAAAGCTCGAATATATTCGTTATAAGTGGTATTATTCTTTGTTTCATATAGAGAATTAGGAATATTAGGTTTATAACCATATAATAACTCATGAGGGGTGAAATTGGTAGTGCAATGAGGAGTAGTATTATATGCTAATATTGCGGTAAATAAGTAAAAATGCCAGTCGTTTTGGTTTTCATTAACAAAAGATTTTAAGTATTCTTTTAAAGTAGCGTGTGAGCGTTCTAGAGCTCCATTTGTTTGTGGGTGATAAGTAGTAGTAAATAAGGCTTTGACTTTTAAGATTTAAGTTAATTCTTTAAATAAATCAGACGTAAAACAAGTACCTAAATCCGTTAAGATCGTTTTGGGGAAACCGAAAAGAGACATAAAATGTACAATATTTCTGGCTATTTCTTCACTGGTAGCTGTGACCAGGGGATAAGCACTTGAAAATTTAGTTAAATCATCTTGTAATGTAAGGATGAATTTGAATTTTTGAAAACCTGCGTCAGGTAAAGGACCAACGATGTGGACAGCTAATCGTTCAAACGGTCCAGTAGAAGTAGAAGTTATTTCCATTGGGGCCTTATTAGACATTCTCAATGGTTTGTTAATTTGGCATAATTGGCATTTCTTTACATAATCTATAATGTCAGAGCGCATACCCTTCCAATAATATATATATACCACTCTAACGTTACGATGGTTACCTCCGGTGTACCTCAAGGATCTATTCTCGGTCCTCTGTTATTTATAATTTATATCAATGACATAAGTAACTGTTTTCTCAATTCTAAATTTCTATTATACGCAGATGATCTTAAAGTTTATAAATCTATCCATACTACACAAGACTGCATTCTTCTCCAAGAGGACCTAGATAGACTGACAGACTATTGTTACAAAAGTAAACTTCAGTTAAGTATTCCGAAGTGTAAATATCTCAATATTACTAAAAACAAGAATATTATTAAATTTTCGTACTCACTCTGTAACGTTCCTTTGGCTAAAGTGGATTCTATGCGAGACCTCGGTATATTGTTTGATTCAAAACTGTGCTTAGACTTACATATTGAACAAATTGTAAACAGGGCATACAAATTATTTGGATTTATTATGAGATCTACTCGCGACTTCAAACGGTCGTCTTCATATCTTTGTTTATATAAAACCCTAGTTCGCTCTCAACTTGAGTATGCTGTGCCCATTTGGAATCCTTATTATAATAAATATATACAGAAAATTGAAAATGTTCAACGCCGGTTTCTACGTGCAATGCATTATAAATGTTATAAATCTTATCTACCATATGACCAGTTACTCAGTAGATACAAACTTCTAACCCTCGACTCTAGACGTAAGCAATTAGAGGCCATGACTTTGTTCCATATAGTAAGATGCAAGTTTGACTATATTGAGTTAAATAATGTGTTATGTTATGCGATCCCCAGAACTGTCCATAGACGACAGGTGCGTGCGGGTAAACTCTTTGCCGTAAGTACCTGTCGATCCAATACCGGTAAACGTTCACCGATTCGACGTATGGTAGCCACATATAATGAGACCTTCGAACATATAGATATTTTCACATGCTCAACGGAAAGGTTTCGTAGTCTTTTATACAAGACACTTTTCAAATAATAATTTGCCACCTCAGTCACATTATAATATTATTGCTGACCATACTTTGACACTTATGTAATAAGTTTTGTACAGCTGCAGATCTCCTAGCGTCTTAATTATCTATCTCAAGAGGTAATCTGTGAACAGCACTGTGGGCTGCATTATTGCGCATATTAATGTTACTGTACTACCTGTGTTTAATATATATAATGTAGCTGTTAGCTGTTCCACTTTGAATAAATAAATAAATAATAGGCGGCTTTAATTCGTCTATACATACGACTTGAACCTGGGTGACCCGCAATAGGCGAATCGTGGTTCTCTTTTAAAATTTCAACGGGAGTAGGATAAATTAACTGATTTTTGTATATATGAATTTTAATGTTAGTGTTATGAAAAACATAGGCAATCATATTATATACTTTAATATAAGCTGGCTTAGAAAATGGATCTGAAAAGTCTGATAAGGCGAGATCTGTAATATCAGGATTCTCGATTTAAATTTTATCTCTGAGTTTTATCATTAAATTATAAATATCCTTAAAGTTAGTTTCTTCATAATGATGCACTTTAGTGTACATAAAATAGTAAGATTTATTCTTATCCTTTACGCATTGAATTGTAAATGGTTCGCGTTCGGAACTTAATAAGTCATCAGGCTTGTCTAATTGTGCTAATATTTCTTCACAGTGAAGTATAGATGAGTCGAAATCTAAAGAGACGGGACATGCAATAGTTTTTAGTTTAGATAGGTGTAATCCTTGAGTACATTCTAAGATTATTGTATTTGAAATAAGAGTTTTATTAGTAAATTGGTCTTTAAAATATTTTTCATAACTAGAATTATTTAAAGTGTTAATATCTATAACATTAACGGGGCAGCGAGATAACGCATCGGCGTTAGAATTAAGACGGCCTGGTTTATAAACAATTTCGTAATCATATTCTTCGAGTTTTAAGCGCCAACGAATGAGTCTACTACCTGGGTCTTTGAAATTGAATAGCCATACCAATGGTCTATGATCGGTAACTATTTTGAATTTATTACCGTAGAGGTATGGACGAAACGTTTTGACTGCGAATAGAATAGCTAGAAGTTCTTTTTCGGTAGTTGAATAATTGCCTTCGGGACGGTTTAAAGTACGTGATGCATAAGCTATCGGCTTATCCTTGCCTACAGGACCTTGGGATAAGATTGCAACTACGGCGTAATTACTTGCATCCGTAGTTACTATGAATGGTTGAAAAAAGTATATTGGAGCAGCGGAGCAGTGATTAATTTTTCTTTTAAATCATCGAAAGCAATTTGTTGTTCTTGAGACCAGTGGAAAGTAGCGTCCTTTTTTAATAAAGAAGTAAGTGGTTTTGTCAATTTAGAATAATTATCAATGAATCGGCGATAGTAGCCTATTAGGCCTAGGAAAGATTTAATTTCTTTAGGACTCTTAGGAATTGAAAATTGTGACACTGCTTTTACTTTGTCTGGATTAGGAGAGACACCCATATCGGTGATAATATGACCAAGATAAGTTACTTCACGTCTTAAAAATTCGCACTTGTCTGGTTGCAATTTTAGATTGTATTCGCGGAGATTTTCGAATACTAGTTTTAATTTTTCCATATGTTCATTTAAATGATGACTATAAATTATGCAATCAGCTAGATAAACATAGCAGTGTAGACCTTGCAAACCTGATAAGACGGTGTTCATCAGCCTCTGGAAGGTAGAAGAAGCGTTCTTTAATCCAAAAGGCATTCTGGTGAATTCGTAGTGACCAGACATGCTCGAATTGGTACTTATAGTAAATCCCGTTTTTGGGGCATCTTTAGGATCCATCTTTATCTGGTGGAACCCACTAGCAAGATCAAGGGTTGTGAAATACTTGGAATGGCCTAATTGGTCTAGGATGTCAGTGATAAGAGGCAGGTGATAACTTTCGGAAACCGTGATGTCATTAAGACGGCGATAGAAGCGTCTAATTTTTTCGGTACTACCCATACAGGGGCGCTCCAAGGTGAAACAGAGGGACGAATTATGTTCTGATTTAGCATTTTGCGAATTTGTGTATCGACTTCTTCCTTGTGACACTCTTTGAAGTGATATGATTTTACGTGAACTGGGGCCGCGTTACCCGTATCTATGCAATATTGGATGCCATTCGTAAACGAAAGGGGTTCACCTTCTAGGTGAAAGATATCCGTATAATCGGAACAGCAATTTAAAAGTGCTTTCTTTTCTTCATAGTTGAGGTGAGAGCAGCGTAAAAGACTTAATACTCGATCTATTCGATTAGATTTAGAAGTAGAAATAGAATACAAAGATTTACTAGATATTGAATTTTCGCAGGAAATAACATTATTATAGTCAATAGTTGTCAGTTCTACGAAATAATCTTTAATTTCTAAGTCTGTGTCAGTAGTGTTTAAAACGGTGATGTTAACTTTTTTGTTTGGTTTTATTGATACAATACAATTCGCGACGTAAATACCCTTGCTTAAGCTATCATCTAGAACTAAGCCTTGATTATTATGATAAAGCTCGACCGAGTAATTTGATATAGCGCATTCAATGACGGCTTCTGAGCGTGCCGGAACGATGTAAGTCGGCTGATGAAATATAATAGGAACTTGATAACCGCACAGAGTCATTATCTTAGAACTATAATCTATATTAGCATTAAAATATTTAAGAAAGTCTGTGCCTATAATGCCGTCGTAATTAAGATTTATATTATCGTTAATAACGTAAAATTTATACTCGTAAGTTTCATCACTTAATAAAAATTGTAAATAGATTGAGCCTAACGTTTCGCAATATGTATCCGTGTCATTTATACTTTTGATTCTTATTTTGTCCTTAAGAATTTCATGTCTCATTTTGAAACATGAGTGTTTAATGACGCAAACACTCGCGCCGGTATCGATAAGAAGTTTGAGACACTTAGGAGAATATTTGGTAAATAGATTTGTATATGGTAACGAAACCTTGCATGTATTTATGCTCGTTTCAATAATAGGAATAGAATTGGAATAAGATCAATTAAGACTCGGCTTAACCTCTTTGGGTTTCTGAGATGAAGATATAGCAAACGATTTAGTAGGATTCGGTTGTACCCTTTTGGTCAACTGAGATTTATAAGAACTAGCAAGACTCAACTTTACCTCTTTGGGTTGCTGAAATGTAGATATAGTAAAGGATTTAGTAGGACTCGGTTGTACCTTTTTGGTCAACTGAGATGTAATAGACTTAGAATGACTCAGTTGCTCTTTGGGTAACTGAGATGTAAATGAACTAGAAGGGCTCGATTGCTTGCTAAAGCATTGCCAAGATGAATTAGAATTAGAATTAGAATAAGATTTAGTATAAGGATTTTTATAAGATTTAGTAGAAATTGTATTACTAATTGTTTTCGTGTCGTTACAATAGTACGATTTCGGCAGACACGCATCCGAAATCTTATTCAGTTTAAAGAGTTAAAGTTATCGACAGCATCGTCGTTGTCACATAACATGTGCATAGGCACAGAGTTAGAACTAGAATTAGGAATAGGGTTACGGCTTACAAAATTAGAATTATTATTTGAGCTACGATATAGTGTGCCCTATGTTTTTGCAATAGTTACACATTACTTTACCAGAATTAAAAGTAGATAAATGAGAAATTTGTTTATTATGATTATATTTGGAATGTTTTTTATTTTTAAAACATTGAGCAGCAACGTGGCCTACTTTATTACATATACTACACTGTTTTATCGAACTTTTTGAACACGTTTGCAGGTTTTGTAATTTTTCCTCTTCTATCGCTAATTGAACAGCTTCATTTAGAGTTTGAGGGTTCCTACATCTAACAATAGTGGAATTAGCAGGGTTTAACCTGGTCAATTCTGGTCTCTCGCCAAGGCTGTCCAAGGGAATTTCTGTAAGTCATCACTACCATCTCTGCACAGGGAGGACGACTCACTGGCTCAAGACGCAAAAGACAAAGCAGACGTTTTAGGCTCCCTTTTTGCGTCCAACTCGACTCTTGATGACGGGGGGAAAACACCGCCGAACATCCCGTGATGTGAGTGCTCCATGCCAAATGTGCTGTTCTCACAGCGCTCGGTTCGCAAAGCACTTCTCTCCCTAGACATCCAGAAGTCGAGTGGGCCTGACGGAATCCCCCCAATTGTGCTAAGGACGTATGCTCCGGAGTTGGCACCGGTCCTAACGCGTCTTTTCCGGTACTCCTACTCCCGAAGCGTAGTCCCGAATTCATGGAAGACAGCTTTTGTCCACCCGATCCCTAAAAGGGCGACCTCTTATACCCGTCCAACTATAGGCCTATCGCGATCACCTCCTTGTTCTCCAAAATAATGGAATCCATTATTAACTGCCAGCTCATCCGGTACCTTGAGGATCACCAGCTGATTAGTGACCGCCAATACGGTTTTCCACCGTGTAATGGCGGTCAAGAATATCCACTACCCCATATCCTCCCGTGGGTGTCGTAAAAGGCGACAAAGGGAAACAGGCGGAAGATGGGCAGCAGCATCTTCCTGATAATAGCCAAAGTTACAATAAAAAAACTGCGGTTGCCAACCCGCTCGCCAAGCGTGGCAACTATGGCAAATACCCCCCAATGACGAGAGTAACAAAGAGACGGCCCCCAGTCCCCGGCGGCCCCGCTATTCCTGGCTACGGTGGCGACCATGGTAACGGTTGGGGCAGGGGGTGCTAAGAATCTCCGGTGGAGGTTCGGTTGCCACCTACGACGACTCGACCTGGCAACATACAACGCACGCACCCTGAGGACTGACGAGAAGATCGTGGAGCTGGAAGAAGAGATAGACAAGTTGCGCTGGCATATTATAGGATTATCCGAAGTCCGAAGAGAGGGGGAGGACACGGTAATCCTCGAATCCGGCAACTTGCTCTATCACCGGGAGGGCGACCATCTGTCCCAAGGAGGTGTCGGATTTATCGTCCACAAGTCTCTCGTTAACAACGTTGTAAAGATCGGGAGTGTGTCGACGAGGGTTACGTACCTTATAGTCAGAATCACCAAACGGTATTCGCTAAAGGTCATACAGGTTTACGCACCAACTTCGGCACACCCCGATGACGAGGTGAAGGAAATGTATGAGGATATCTCTAGAGACATGCATTCCTCCAAAACCCAATATACGGTGTTAATGGGAGACTTCAATGCAAAACTAGGCACAAGAGAGAACGGTGAGCTGAAAGTAGGGAAATTTGGAATAGGGCAACGGAACCCAAGGGGCCAGCAGCTGGCCGACTTCATGGAGAAAGAGGGACTCTTTATGATGAACTCTTTCTTCAAGAAGCGGCCCCACAGGAAGTGGACCTGGTCGAGCCCCGACGGTTCGACAAAAAATTAGATTGACTTCATTATGACGACCAGACGACAACTGTTCAGTGATGTCTCAGTGATCGCGAGGGTGAAAACCGGTAGCGATCACCGAATGGTTAGAGGCCCACTGAACCTAAATGTTAAGTTGGAGAGGTCTCGTCTGATGAAGTCAACGCTCCGTCCCCCTCGTGCTCTAATCCAAAGTCCCGAAACCTTTCAGCTCGAGTTACAAAACCGTTTTCAGTGCCTAGAAGACTGCAATGAAGTGGACGATATGAATGATAAGCTCGTGGAAACTGTCCATGCAGTCAGAGTTAAGTTCTGCAAGACCCGCCGCAGAAGAACACAAAAACTCTCCGATCACACTCTTAATCTCATGGCTGTTAGACGGGAAATGAGGCTACATTCTTCAACAGATTTGACAGCATACAGGCAACTGAACAGACAGATCTCCAAATGCATACGGCGAGACTTACGCAACTCCAATACAGCTCGTATTGAAGAAGCGATCGAGCGGAACCAAGGCTCCAAAGTCTTTGCCAGAGATCTGTCTGCCAGAAAGAGCCAACTGTCAAAGCTGAAGACCGAATGTGGCAGCATCGTTTCCGGGGCACCTGAGATTTTGAGTGAGATTGAGAGGTTCTATGGGCAGCTGTACACGTCATCGTTGGAGCCACACGCAAGTGTGAGTAACGATCCAAGAGCGAGTCTTATTCGACACTATTCCGAAGATATCCCGGACGTCAGTCTGAGCGAGATTAGAATGGCTCTCCAGCACCTTAAAAACGGCAAGGCCCCAGGCGAGGATGGAATTACAGCGGAGCTCCTGAAAGCGGGTGGAAGACCGGTACTTGAAGTCCTTCAGAAGCTCTTTAATTCCGTCCTCCATGGTGACATTACACCGGAGGCGTGGAGCAGAAGTGCGGTGGTTTTGTTCTTCAAGAAAGGTGACAACGCTCTCTTGAAGAACTACAGACCGATTTCCCTTCTGAGCCGCGTCTACGTGCTGTTTTCGTGAGTCATTACGAATCGTCTCGCGCGCAGACTTGACGACTTTCAGCCTCCCGAACAAGCCGGTTTCCGAAAGGGCTTTAGCACCATAGACCACATACATACCCTACGGCAAATTGTACAGAAGTCCGAAGAGTACAATTTGCCACTATGTCTGGCGTATGTAGACTATGAGAAAGCCTTTGATTCCGTAGAAATTTGAGCGGTGCTGCAGTCCCTTCAGCGGTGCCAAGTTGACTGTCGGTATATCGAAGTGCTGAAGTGTTTGTACAATAGAGCTACGAGTACAGAACCAGAGTACGAAACCTATCCAATTGCAGAGAGGTGTAAGACAGGGTGACGTTATATCCCCGAAACTCTTCACCGCTGCATTGGAAGACGTTTTCAATCTTCTGGACTGGAAAGGATACGGAATTAACATCAATGGCGAGTACATCACTCACCTTCGATTTGCCGACGATATAGTCCTCATGGCAGAATCGCTGGAGGAACTAAGCACTATGCTCAATGACCTCAATAGTGTCTCCCAACGGATAGGTCTTAAGATGAACATGGACAAAACAAAGATTATGTTTGATGTCCATGTCACACCTATGCCGGTAGTTGTTGGGAGCACTAAGCTCGAAGTTGTTGACGAGTATGTTTACCTAGGACAAAAAGTCCGACTAGGTAAGTCCAACTTCGACCGAGAGGTCAATCGACGGATTCAACTCGGCTGGGCAGCGTTCGGGAAGCTACGACACATCTTCTCAACAGAAATACCTCAAAACCTTAAAACAAAATTGTACAACCAGTGCGTGTTGCCAGTGATGACTTACGGAACTGAGACGTGGTCCTTCACTGCTGGCCGTATGAGGAAGCTCAAGGTCGCTCAGCGAGCTATGGAGAGGGCTATGCTCGGAGTTTCTCTGCGTGATAAACTAAGGAATGAGGATATCCGCAGTAGAACCAGAGTAACCGACATAGCCCAACGGATTAGTAAGCTGAAGTGCCAGTGGGCCGGCCATATAGCTCGAAGAACCGACAACCGATGGGGAAGAAAGGTTCTCAAGTGGCAGCCTCGTACCGGTAGGCGAAGTGTAGGGCGTCGCCCCACAAGATGGAGTGACGACCTGGTAAGACATGCAGGAAGTCGATGGATGCAGGTGGCTCGGGACCGTGCTTTGTGGCATTCCTTGGGGGAGGCCTATGTTCAGCAGTGGACTTGTGAAGGGCTGTAATGATGATGATGATGATGAATACGGTTTTCGTCGGGGTCGATCAGCTGGTGATCTTCTGGTCTACCTGACCCATAGATGGGCGGAGGCAGTAGAGTTCAAAGAATAGGCGTTGGCCGTTAGTCTGGACATTGCGAAGGCCTTCGATCGGGTTTGGCACAAAGCGCTTCTTTTGAAGCTAAAAGCTAGAAGAAATTGTGCAATTGGATCACCAGCTTCCTTGCAGATCGGAGCATCAAGGTCGTTATAGACAGTGCATGTTGTGACTACAAGCCTATTAACGCTGGTGTTCCACAAGGCTGTGTGCTATCACCAACGCTGTTTCTTCTGCATATCAATGATATGTTGCTAACTGGTAGCATTCATTGTTATGCGGATGACTGCACTGGTGATGCTCTATAAACCGGCCATGCCAATATTTCTCGGGAAAACGTCGCCGAGTACCGGAACAAACTTGTGTCTGAAGTCGAGTCTTTGCTGGACAAAGTCTCGGATTGGGGGCGACTAAATCTAGTCCAGTTTAATCCTCAGAAGACACAAGTTTGCGCATTTACCGCTAAAAAGAACCCCTTTGTCGTATCTCCTCAGTTTCAAGGCACTTCCCTTCTTGCCGCAGTCAGTATCGGTATCCTCGGAGTCGACATATCGAATGACGTGCAGTTTTGTGGTCACTTGGAAGAGAAGGCCAAATTGGCCTCTAAAAAGCTTGGCGTGCTCAGCAGAGCGGGACAGTATTTCATGCCGGCACACTGCCTGCTACTTTACAAGGCGCAGGTTCGGCCTCACATGGAATACTGTTCCCATCTCTGGGCAGGGGCTCCCCAGTGCCAGCTCCTTCCACTTGACCGCATCCAGCGCAGAGCGGCTCGAATCATCGACGACCGAGCCCTTTCCGATCGGCTCGATTCATTGGCACTGCGAAGATATGTTGCATCCCTTTGCATTTTCTTTCGCATCTACCACGGGGAGTGCTCTGAGGAATTGTTCGGATTAATCCCAGCCGCCAAATTTCACGAACGCACATCGCGGCAGAATCCCGATACCATCCACACCATCTGGATGATTGGCGGTCCACCACTGTGCGATTTAGAAGATGTTTTCTTCCTCGCACGACTTGCTTGTGGAATCGATTACCGTCAGCGATTTTTCCGGACCGATACGACTTAGGGACCTTCAAGGAAAGAGCGTACTCCTTTTTAAAAGGCCGACAACGCATCTGCAATTCCCTCCCTGGTGTTGCGGTTGCGCATGGGCGGCGGTAGTCACTTACCATCAGGTGAGCCGCATGCTCGTTTGCCCCCTCTCCTATAAAAAAAAGTTTGATAAGCCGTATTAACATTAAAAAACCAGATAGAAATCATACGTCATTCTACGTACTTGTCAGATTTCAGACAGAAATCAATTGCCATATTTCCCGCAATTTGGACAATTTCCTGCAAGAAATAATGTATTCTCAGGAAGTGGTACAAAATGATTCATAGACTTCGTAGAGTTCAGAACAACAAAGTTCTATTGCCAAGGCATGAGTAACGTTTTCTTTAGACAGCAGAAATATAAAGGTCATCATCGTCTTCATCATTACAACCTTTCACAAGTCCACCCCTGAAAATAGGTTTTCCCCAAGGAATGCCACAAAGCACGCTCCTGAGCTGTCCTGTCCTTGTAGATAATGAAAGTTAATGAGTTAGATTTAATAAATATATAAAACCCTCTCAGAAATGAGAGTTGCCTGTGCCCAGCAGTGGGACGAAAATAGACTGCAATTTTACTTTACTTTTATAACATCCTAGAAATTCAAGTTTTTGAATTATTCAATATAAAACTCTTATACGCGGTAGAGCCATGCTGGAGCTATATTAGAAGTATAGTTGTAGCACGAATGGGTTGACTCGACTGGGGAAGGACCACGCTCTGACAGAATACCAGCGTAAAATAGCAGCTTAACTCTGCTGTGTTTCGTATGGTGAGTATAGAGAACCGGAGACCCTTTTAACTGGATTTAGTCTTTAGACTTTTTATTGGATAGTTTTAGCCTTGGAATTTAAGCATTGTGGTTTTTTGTACAGCCGTCGATTTTTCAACTCCTAAAGCAATGTCTCTAAACACGTGATAGTTCGAAAAAATCTAAATAAAAACTAATCTACGCAAAGAAATTGAAATAGGTGCCACTAAATTTTAACTCAAATATCAAGGAAACAATTTAATTTTATTGTATTTTATTTCCTAATATATTTCTTTTCCTTTTTTGTATTATGCATTTTCCATTTGCATATTATTTTAATTTTTCAAAAGAAAACAAGTACTGCTAATAATTTTACTAGTACTATTAATATTAAGATCACTGCCAAGGACCCTAAAAATGTTTATTTTAGGAATGGTTTGGTCCACAGTAGTGGAATGGTGGATGCGAACCCGCGACATTTCCAGTTTGCAGTCCGCATTTTTAACCATTAGGCTGCTGTCGTTGCGATTTGTATTTATATATTCATTTAATCGCTTTTTCTTAAAAAAAACTCCGTTACACCAACGTACTGGTAAATAATTAGATAAGGAAGTTAAATTACTTAGATACTTAATTTTAAGTAAAACATTTTTTTGTTTCTTAATCTCATGTTACCAAAAAATCAGTCAGCCAAGTCCGAGTTGCACCTTGCTCCATTATGGTTACGTACGTATTATGACCAATCAACTTTTTTTTAACTATAGACATCGCAACAAATTTTAACATACAAAATATCTAAAATAATCTTCGGTTGTTTCTATGACTTACAAAATACATTATGATGATGTTCTCAGTGTTTGAGCTTAATCTGTCAAGTTCTGGACTTATACATGAGATAATCCAAGGTCACCTTTGTAAAAACCTCCAAAGAGTATGGTAATATTTAGAAAGGACCCCTCAGAACCATAGAGTATATAATCACTACGTTTAATCAGAACCAGAGTTAAGAGTGCTCAGAACAATTATTTTTAAATGTTATTTATAAGAATTATACAACTGAAATTTTATTAGAATTAGTTTCGTTACTAAATTACGCGTCTCTAAATTAAGAGAATTTACTTCAAATAAAGAGTTTCCGCCTTTACCTTCGCGTTGCGTTTACTTCACATACTTTAGTCTTATTTTCTTCGCCGCGTGAGTACTGAGTATAATAGGCAACTACAAATTATAAAAAAAGTGGATACAAAAGAAAGTTTGTTGTTAATTTTTTATATAAACGGTAAGTAATTACACTGTTTTTAAAAGTTATTTGCTTATATTTTGCTTCGTAACAATTTTATACACTTTATAAAATTTCCATTTCTGACAATGACAGACCATTCAGACAAATACTGTGTCTTTCACGTATCACTTTATATTTAATAGTCAACATTAAATGAAAATTAAATATAAAGAGTGAGTTATCACTATAAATCATGTAAAAACACAAATTTTCATATTCTACAAAGTCCAATGTGCGAAAATTACGTTTTATATATTTATTAAAATTTAATAAAATTTTAAATTTTGTACAACCCACTTCAATATAAATTATTAAGAATAACTTAAAAACTATTGGTCAGACCTTGATCAAATTTATATGTGACCACATGTGAAGCACCAACTACTAAATAAAAAAAAATCAAAGAAATCATTATACCCAAAAAAAATTATGAGGTAACATAAATAAAATATACAGTCGAATTGAGTACCTCTTTCTGTTTGAAATTGGTAAAAAATGGCGTTGGTCAAAAATAGCGTAATAAAGTATATGCCTACGAGGGTACGTTTTTAAGTTCGCGGAATGGGTAGGTAGGTAATAAGTGGGGACGTCGTTGAATTACGTGCTAATTGAGAAACTCATTATTAGTACAAATACCGGGTTTTATTGTAATTAATCATTAGTCTTTGAGTGATCGTCAACCAAACAAGTAAATCGGGAAGAAATTGTGAAATATGGAGAAAATCGAGTTCTGTGCCGTTCTAAAGTTCCTTACCAAGCGCGGAAAATCAGTTCAGACTATACTGGAAGAGATGTCATCCGTTTACGAAGACTTTTTTCCAAGTAAAACTATGATTTATAAGTAGCATATCCTTTTTAAACAAGGCAGAGAGTCACTTGAAGACGACCCACGGCCAGGAAGGCCGATCGAGATAACCACTTCGGAAATTATTCAAAAAGCCGGAAAATTTATATAAGAAGATGCCCGCCTAAAGAAAAATCAGCTCGCATAAATGGTTGAAGTATCAGATACAACTATTTTCAAAATTCTTCCTTTCTTTATTATTCTTTCTTCCTAGAATACTCACGCCGCCTCAAAAGCAATAGCGCTTGAAGTGTTATCGTGCATTTTTGGACCTCTGTATGGAAGACAAAGATGGAGTGTTGGCTCGAATTGTTACTGGTGACGAAACTTGGGTTCACCATTATGAACTTGAGTCCAAACAAGACTATTAGCTCGCATAAATGGTTGAAGTATCAAATACAACTATTTTCAAAATTCTTCATTTCTTTATTATTCTTTCTTCCTAGAATGCTCACGCCGCCTCAAAAGCAATAGCGCGTGGAATGTTATCGTGCATTTTTGGACCTCTGTATGGAAGACAAAGATGGAGTGTTGGCTCGAATTGTTACTGGTGACGAAACTTGGGTTCACCATTATGAACTTGAGTCCAAACAGGACTCTATACAGTGGCACAATAAAGGCACACCACCAGACAAGAAATGTAAGGTGGCACAATCGCCTGCAAAAATTATGGCGACAGTTTTTGGGACTCAGAAGGAATCCTATTTATTATTTTTTTTTATTGTCAACAGAATCAACAGCATTTAATAACATTATAAAGTTAGTAAATATTTACATTTTTTAGTACCAATTACAGGTTCTTACTTCATATAAAAATAATCTTATATCGCTATAACTGTGTGAATATATTATAGAAACAACATTTGACAATTACCAACATATTTGAAGATATTTATGGGTATTTTAAGGTACGCATTTTACAAAACACATTGCATATGTGTATATCTAGTAGTGTATTGATTTAGTAAGTATAAGGTTTAGTGTATGTGTGTGTGTGTGATTTTTAAATGTAAGTAGTGAAGTGCAAGTAGTGTAGGGAAGGATGTGAAGAGGTGTGGCATGTTTGTGATTTGTGTGTGATGTTTTATTATTATTATTTATTTCTACTTATTTCTTAGAATTGAGATTATTTCTTTTTTTATGGAAGCGTTACTGTCGTGAAAAATATCAATATATGAAAAGTTTTTGTTATAGCAGTTAAGAGTACGACTAATCACAGAATTTTGAGTATATTTTGAGCGACTTAACGGAACATGAAATAGAGATGTGTGTCTGGTACGTTTCGAAGGAGTGTTGAGTTGTAGGAATTGAAATTTCAATTCAGGACTATTAATTTTATTACTACAGACGTCGTGCAGAAACAAAATTTGTAGAAGTGTACGTCGGTCCTTAAACGGTAATAAGTTATGATGTTCGCAAGATTCATTGTAACTGATTTTTTTATGTTGTGTGCGATAATTTAACGCCTTAATAAATTTACATTGTATTTGGTCTATATTCTCTATGTAAGACAAGTAATTTGGATTCCATTCCAAATTACAACAATACTCCAAAAACACTTCGTACATAAGAATAATATAGAACTTTAATACATTCAGAATCTGAGAATGGTAGGCACACTCTTAAAACAAATCCTAAGTTTTTATACGCTTTTGCAACCATTGTCGTGACATGATCAGACATGAGCATTTTGGAATCAAAAAAACACCAAGATCTTTGGTTTGGTATGCGTTCCAAAGTTATGTTATCTAATTTATATTGGTATTTTATTTGATGTCTTTTACGGGTGAAGCTAATTTGATAACATTTTGCAATATTAACATTAATACGGTTATCATGATAGTAAGAACAAAGCTGGTTCAAGCCTTTTTGAAGTTGGTGTGCATCTCCCTCAGACTTAATATATGCGTAAATTTTAATGTCATCTGCGTACAAGAGGAACTTGGAAAATTTAAAGCAGTCTCCTATATCATACAAGTATGATTCATACAGTAACGGTCCCAATATCGAGCCTTGTGGGACTCCAGATGGGACTTCCACGAAATCAGAGCGATGTCCAGCTATCATGACAGCCTGAGATCGGTTACGTAGATAGGACTCTATCCACCTAACCAGATTTTCATGAATTCCTAGCTCCTGGAGTTTACGCAAAAGTATAATGTGATCCACGCAATCAAAAGCCTTCTCAAAATCTGTATAAATGGCATCGATCTGAAAACCATCATCCATTCCTCGAAGAACATCATTGGAAAAAAAAGATTAATTAGTACTGGTTGAGCGATCACGAACGAATCCATGCTGTTGCGGAGGAATGCGACGAAAAATCGGGGGATACAAATGCATATGCGCAACTCTCTCCATCAGTTTACTCAACACATTAAGAATAGATATAGGTCTGTAATTTTCGATTGCTGTTTTGATTCCTTTTTTATGGACCGGTACGACATTAGCAGTTTTCAAAATCTTGGGAAAATAACCCTCAGCATAACACCGATAAAAAATTAATGTTATAGGAGCCGCTAGCGATTCTGCACACTTTACAAAGAAATATGGAGGGATTTCATCACATCCAGCGCCTTTAGAAAAATCGAGATTATCAAGAAGCTTTTTTATGTCTGTGACAGAAAGATATATCACTAATAACATCATTGCCAAGGAAATTGTTATGTATAAAGTTTCCATAATGTAATGCCGGTTGACTAAAATTACGACTAAAAAATTCATTGAAATCATTGCAAATATCATTTTGATTTGACAATTGTTTATTATTATATTGCATTATGTGAGGATAAGCTGATTTATTTTTCCTCTTGGATTTTATATAAGCCCATAACAATTTTGGTGCAGTTTTAATTTTTTCTTGTGGAAAATGTATATAAGACGAATAACATTCCCTTTCAAGTTTTTTTAATCGCGAACGCAGTATAGAAAAAGATTCGTAATCATTTGGGTTTCCATATTTTTTCCAGTAAGTGTGATACTTAGCTTTTTCTTTAATCAATTTTATTAAGGCATTACTATACCAAACAGGATAGTTGTAATATACGACACAATTTTTTGTGGCACAAAATTAGAGATGGCGGTATTTAAAGTTACAAATCATGAGATTTTAAAAAAGACCAATCGCAATTAGAGAAGAAAGTATTTAATTTATTATAATCAGCTTTCTTAAATAAGTTTCTTTTTCTAGTTTTTGGTTTAATCGTTGGTAATGTTATATCCTTCACATGAATATCGACTGACGGATGAAATACATCTTCATTTACTATTGGTACTTTAGATTTTACGATAGTTAATGATATATTAGAGAAAATTAAATCCAGTATATTACCATGTGAATTAGATAAATAATTGTGTTGAGATAAACCAAAATACGAAGTAGTATTAATTAGATCGATAGCAGAATTCTGCATATCGACATTTCCCTTTTTTGGTACTATAGGTTTCTTTAATTTCCAATCAATACAAGGCAAGTTAAAATCACCAATTACTATAAAATGATCATCTGGTTTTGA
This sequence comes from Parnassius glacialis, assembly GCA_033319125.1. Classification (NCBI taxonomy): domain Eukaryota; kingdom Metazoa; phylum Arthropoda; class Insecta; order Lepidoptera; family Papilionidae; genus Parnassius; species Parnassius glacialis. The sequence continues at coordinate 7,862,967 of JAVANC010000020.1, read as the reverse complement.
ACTAATCGCAGCAGTAAGGAATTGTATAAAATTTTGCATATTAAATGCAAGCGCACGGTTTGGCGGTATATAAGCACATATAATATTTAAATCATGCAGTAAGTCAAGCGCACGCGCCGGTGTTGTTATACATATGCACTCAATATTGTCGCGGTCAAGGTGAGAGCATCTGCACGCCCTAAGCCGGGAAGCGCACGCAATCATCACTTGTCGTGAAGCGACAATAAAAAAAGAACCTAACCTTACAACAACGAAACAACAAAAATAGAACAAAAAAATAATATATTTAAAATTTTTAAGAGATATTTACACTTTTATATAAAAAAATGAAGTATGATGATGGTGATGGGTGACGTGAATTACAATTAAATAGAAAATAAAGATAAGATGAATACTGAAGCGGAGCCTGAAGATCAAAGTGGCACACCGCGCTTGGCGGTGGTGGCACGCAGCGGCTCCCAAGTGAAGATAAAGATAAAGAAAATTAAGGGAGTAGTTAGCCGCTCCAGATAAAGAACTTAATCCCAAGCAAGCTTAGTCGAAGAGACCGAAGCCCATATCTTCATCGTCAGACTCAGATTCTTCCTTCTTGGTCTCTTTCTCTTCCTTCTTCTCCTCAGCTGCCGGCGCTGCAGCAGTGGCGACCGCGGCCACGGGCGCTGCTCCACCGACGGGCATGGTCGACAACTTCTCACGACCCTGCGCGATCAGCTCTTCACTCTTGCCATTGAGTTCCGAGATGACCTTCTTCAGTTTCTCGGAGTCTGTCTCAATACCCACAGAGCTGAGGATCTTCTCAACGTCAGCAGCGCCTGGCCTGCAGGATGCGCCTGGCCTGCAGGATCCCGGGGCAGTGCGGCCCCGGGATAAGGCCTTTAGGAGATGCTTCAAGTTTGGAAGCTGAAGCGAGACTCCCCGTATTGACCGATTGTTCGGCTTTTATACCTTTTTAGAGAGAACGGGAAATTATTCAAATTAAAAGCAAATTTTTGTAAATGGCCCAGAGGAAAAGAGTATTTATGTGGAAATATTGAAGTAAAAACATCAGACCGGTAACGAATTTGAATAAAAATTGCCATGACAACCAGATAAACAACGATGTCAAAACATGTCAATTTTTGGTTTCAGGCTCGTAATTGAGAAACGGCAAGATTTAAGTAAGAAATGAGATATTATTGATATAGGAAAAAAGGTAGCGCAACAGCGCGCACGAAACCCGAAATTGCAGAGTTACGGAGAACTAAATAAAAGATCGAAAAAGGTAGACTCCATTGACACCGATTTAAAAAGTGTTGGTAGCGTGAAAATACGAAGTGAAAATGATTTGTTATTGTGTTCTTATGGTCTAAAAACGTTACAGGATCCTATGGAAATAAAGGTGATGCAAAATATGAATGCAGAAAATCAAAAACAGAATGGAAAAATAGATGTAAAATGATATGTAAGTAGCATAACACTACACACTCCACCACCGAGAGCACCGCGGTCGCGACGGAACAGGTTGTATTTGTCAGAACTGCACAGTTTCGTATCAAGTATACTGTCGTATAACCATGTCTCTGTAATTAAAGCGATGTCAATATCAGATAGAAATAGATTGTTATTAAACTGGTCAGTCTTAGTCCGTAAGCCTCTATCATTCTGATAAAAAATTGTTAATCCACTATTGCACTTTTCCATTATAAGTTTTAAGTACACCGTTAGTTATAGATTGATACACATAAAGGATTCTAATAACTGCTATTATTTGTACCACACAAAAAATGAAATAAATAAATAAGTAGTGAATGCTAAATATCTTTTTCCTCGACAATAAGATATAATATAAAGTTTTACAAAGAAATAAAAAAGTGCAGTATGAGTAATAATAAATTGAAGTAGTGAATCATATGTGGTGTGATAATTTTGCAACTTGTTTCGTGTTAAACTGTAAAGAGGTATAATATAATGTATGTGAGTGAAAAATGTGTATTGTGTAAGAATGTGTAACATAACTAAGAATAACATCGTTATACAATCAGTAAAAATTAAATTATCTTTCTCAAATCGGCCGTCGTTATAATAGGTATACGGGGAGAAGTTTGGTTGCGACACACATAAATACGGCAATTTTTTGTCCAGATAAATTTAAAATTAATTTCCTTAGCCTTGATTTTACACTGTTTAAATAAATCCCGGTTATATGGTGTAAGATGCTCATTAATATAAATATTATTATTTCTAGCATTATCGTTCCTTGTCTTGTTCTCCATTCCGATGTCGGTTACTTTGATGCCGCTATGTTTACGCGATGCGACTACAATCGAGTCTTTTGTGATGCGGTGACGAAACCGGGCAATGATGGAACGGTGATTGATGGAACTGCTCGGCTTACGCGGCTGCACACGATGTGCAAACTCCACCTCAGTGTTGTCAATGGTGACACCTAATTTCTCGGCCAGCTTAACAATAATTCCAACAGTGTCCTCATCCTTGTACTCGGGAACACCTGTAATTTCTATATTCTGAAGGCGACTCCACTGCTGTTTCCTTGCAAACTCCTCTTACAAATGTTTAATACGTTTAGTATTAGCATATGTGTTGCTTTGGAGACGCGCATTTTCTTCCTTTAGACACTTAAGTTCAGCTCTGGTGGATGCTAGATTTTTCATGAGGTCATCGTATTGGGTACTAATATAATTAAGAGTAGTTTCCATTGTTGATATTTGCGATTTTAGCGAGCTTAACTCGCTTTTAACTGCCTCTCTCATAAGAACTTGGAGTTCACCTTTAAGAGAATTTAGGATGTCTGTTCGGAATTCAGATGATTCCTGTAGATAAGAGCTGACTGAAGAATTTTCTTCTAACGTAGATTTAAGTGGAGTGTTGCTATTGTCACCTGTTTTCGGTTGCTTGCTAATACAATACGGGCATGTCCAAGACGGTATTTTTTGGCACTTTCTGAAGTCAAACCTACACATAAATAGTGGTATGACTTAGCGCAATTACTGCGAGTGCAAATTATTTTCTCAGATTGCCGAACCGATTTCTTACAACCATTACAGCTGAACATTGTATTTAATTTGTTTTGGTTGGTTTTGTAGATCGTTAATAGAACGGTAGGTACGACAATTACTAATGCGGGTAGAAATTGGTTGGTACCTTTGTTTACTTCGACTTCGACTCGGTGTGGCGTGATTAGGTGCGACGAGTGCAGCTTTTCGACGTCTTTAAACACACGCAATAATTTTGGCCGTGTAAAGAGATGTATTTTTGCAGTCGTCCTTTTTGTACGGAGGTGAAGCAGGGGCGGGGTAGTTCTCACTGCACTTTCAACACGGTTATTACAACTTTAACAAACGATGTTTTGGCGGCAAAATAGTCTTTAAGATTACACTACACTTAGTGTGTTAATCGATTGAAGCGATAATTATATTTTTATAGCTAATGAGACACAGGTCTGCTCTGAGCGATAATCAGAAACGGAATATGATAAAGATAAAGGTGTCTCCATAACCGTAAATTACTACGCTTTAATCCTAAGACAATTGAAGGAAGGCATAAAGGAGAAAAGAAGTGGAAAATTGACCAAAGGGATCCTTCTTCTGCACGACAAATTCACAAGTGCCATGTTGCAATGGCTGCCCTGCAGAAGGTGGGCTTCAAAATTTTGCCACACCCACCCTATAGTCCTGACCTGGCCCCCAGTGATTATTATCTATTTCCAAATGTAAAAAAGAGAACTTCGTGGCAAAAAGTTTTTAAGTGATGAAAAAGTGAAGGAAGCAGTTTAAACGTATTTTTTAGGCAAAGACAAATCATTTTTTTGATGGTATATTATTTTATATATTTCTTTTCTTTATGAAAATCAAGTGTTTCTATGTCCTTGTTTCTTTCTTCATAGTACTTATTTGATTTAAACATATAGATATTGAATTTAAACATATGGGGATTCGTTAGAATTGCCTTAGTGGTAGAAGTAACATAATATAATATATGAATTTTTTTTCCAGTAGAATTGTTTGATTTCGTTTTTTATTACTGTTTTAACCATTGAACTTGTTTACGCAACTTTTGTTTAATAAATTATTTGATGTTGATGTTTGATGACTTTTTTTTACACACAAAAATATTTTTCAAATAATTAAACTACCCTACTACTGTTACTACTACTGTACTGTTAATACTACGCCTTCCCTCTCTTTACAGTTTCTTTCCACTGCTGGCCATGGGCCATGGAAATAAAGGGGAGCTTCTTTGCCATTCTCTGCCTTCGTTAAGTAAACGACCCTTATATTATTATTATTCATTGATTTCACCGGGATATTTTTACCTTTTTTTGGATCGCTAATTAAATTTTAACGGTGGTAGAGCCACGCGGCAGTTTTTGCTGCTGCACGTATGGACCGACTCGAGCCTGGTTGGTACCACGACCTCACAGAATACCGGCGTGAAGTAGAAGCTCTGCTTCTGCGTTTCGTCTGGTGAGTGCAGCTGGCTGGAGGACCGATTCCTCCCCCTCCCCCCATCAACATGATAGCGGAATTACACCAAAGACTACCCCAGGAGGGTACCAGCACACTTGGAGAATCCGTCGCTGAGCATCCACGACCATGTTATTCCACTCCTAAGCGTGGGTGCTCAGGCTGCCCTGCGTATTCTGGAGGGGCGCAAAATTCCGCTCAATAACATAACTGCTCGGGGCAAACTGAGCAACAATACCAAGGTGACCCCTGCCACGCTATCCATGAATTTCTGCAACATCAGGGAACTTCACTCGAACCTAAACGCCGTCCACTACCATCTCGAGACGGCGAAGCCGGCCTTGCTCTTTCTGACTGAGACGCATGTGTCATCTCCGACTGATACTTCGTATCTCTCCTACCCGGAGTACAAATTAGAGCACTCTTTTGTGCCTCGGGCTGGAGTTTACGTGTATGTAAGAGAGGACATCTTTTCTCGACGCCTCAGCAGTCTTAAAGATTCGGACCTGTCGATCCTTTGGCTACGCGTAGACAGCGACGACCATCCGCGCGTCTACGGGTGCCTCTATAGGTCCCATAGCGGTAATGCCGAAACAGACCGACTTATCGACCACGTCCAAATGGCTACAGATTCCTTGCTATAACAGCTCCCATGCGCAGATATCGTGATCCTTGGCGATTTTAACGCCCACCACGCTGAATGGCTCGGTTCACGTTTAACCGATCATGCTGGGAGATCTGTTTATGATTTTGCCTTGGCATATGGTCTGACACAACTGGTTACTTCGCCTACGCAGATTCCAGATATGGAAGATCATACACCTTCCCTGTTGGATCTTCTGCTGGCCTCTCATCCGGACGGATATCAGGTCTTCATCGATGCCCCTCTCGGCTCTTCGGATCATTGTCTGATCTGGAGTGTGGTGCCACTCACGCTCCCCTCGCGGTTGCGTTCTGCACGTTGCCGCCATGTTTGGCATTACAGGTAGGCGGATTAGGACAGAATGCGGTCTTTCTTTGCATCCTACCCATGGGGGCGCTTTGCTTCTCGCCGGATGATCCTAGCGCTATTACTGATGTGGTACTACAGGAAATGGAACTATTTATTCCATCATCTGTGATACCCATCGGAGGCAGATTTCAGCCTTGGTTTGGTCGCTCCTGTAAGACTGCATTACGCAGTAAGCAGGAGAATTATCAAGCCTGGGCTGCGGCTTCGGCGAATAGGGATGTAAACACCAGCATGCTCAAAAAGAAGTATAACTTCGCCTCCAGGTCCTTCAAAAGAGTTATTGCCAAGGCAAAGTCAGAGCACATAGGCAGAATTGGCGAGAAACTAGTTCGCTTTCCTTCGGGAACCCATGCATTCTGGTCTCTCCCCAAGGCTGTCCAAGGGAATTTCTGTAAGCCATCACTACCATCTTTGCACAGGGAGGACGACTCACTGGCCCAAGCCACAAAAGACAAAGCCGACCTTTTAGGCTCTCTGTTTGCATCTAACTCGACTCTTGATGACGGAGGGAAAACACCGCCGACCATCCCACGGTGTGAGTGCTCCATGCCAGATGTGCTGTTCTCACAGCGCTCGGTTCGCAAAGCACTCCTCTCCCTGGACATCCAGAAGTCGAGTGGGCCTGACAGATTCCCCTCAATTGTGCTGAGGACGTGTGATCCGGAGTTGGCACCGATCCTAACGCGTCTTTTCCGGTACTCTTACTCCCAAGGCATAGTCCCGAAATCATGGAATACAGCTTTTGTCCACCCGATCCCTAAAAAGGCGACCGCTCAGACCCGTCCAACTACAGGCTTGTCACCATCATCTCCTTGTTCTCCAAAATAATGGGATCCATTATTAACTGCCAGCTCATGCGGTACCTTGAGGATCACCAGCTGATTAGTGACCGTCAATACGGTTTTCGCCGGGGTCGATCAGCTGGTGATCTTCTGGTCTACCTGACTCATAGATGGGCGGAGCCAGTAGAGTCCAAGGTCCAACGCCTCCCGTTGGCCGTTAGTTTGAACATTGCGAAGGCCTTCTATCGGGTTTTGCACAAAGCGCTTCTTGCGAAGCTCCCTTCCTATGAGCTTCCTGAGAAATGGAGCGATTGGATCACCAGCTTCCTTGCAGATCGTAGCATCAAGGCTGTTGTAGACGGTGCATGCTCCGACTACAAGCCTATTAACGCTGGTGTTTTACAAGGCTATCATATCAAGTCTCTTCTGCATATCAATGATATATTGTGAACTGGTAACATTCATTGCTATGCGGATGACAGCACTGGTGATGCTCTATACACTGGCCGTGCCAATATTTCTCGGGAAAACGTCGCCGAGTACTGGAACAAACTTGTGTCTGAAGTCGAGTCTTTGTTGAACAAAGTCTCGAATTGGAGGTGACTAAATCTAGTTCAGTTTAATCCTCAAGTTTGCGCGTTTACCGCTAAAAAGAAACTCTTTGTCGTATCTCCTCAGTTTCAAGGCACTCCTCTCCTTGCCTCAGCCAGTATCGGAATCCTCGGAGTCGACATATCGAGTGACGTGCAGTTTCGTGGTCACTTGGAAGAGAAGACCAAATTGGCCTCTAAAAAGCTTGACGTTTTCAGCAGATCGGGACAGTATTTCATGGCATGGTATAACTTTACAAGGCGCAGGTTCGGCCTCACATGGAATACTGTTCCCATCTCTGGGCAGGGGCTCCCCAGTGCCAGCTCCTTTCACTTGGCCGCATCCAGCGTAGAGCGGCTCGATTCGTTGACAACCGAGTCCTTTCCCATCGGCTGGATTCATTGGCACTGCGAAGAATATTGCATCCCTTTGCATTTTCTTTCGCATCTACCACGGGGAGTGCTCTGAGGAATTGTTCGGATTAATCCCAGCCACCAAATTTCACGAACGCAAATCGCGGCAGAACTCCCAATACCATCCACACCATCTGGATGATTGGCGGTCCACCACTGTGTGATTTTATTTTATTTTTTATTTTATTTATTTATTTAACACCAACAAGATATACACTAACAAAAGCATAATATTTTTGCAACAAATCATACAAACTAAGTGTTGACTTAATTACAGGTGTTACACACATTTCATTAAAAAAAAATAGACACAAGTAAACATTTGCAGTGAATTAAATTGTATACAAAAATTAAGACTTTAGTAAATATATCAGAATTTAGTATTATATAATTATTTAAATTAAATCATGCATAATCCACAATTGTTATTAACATTAGAAATTTTATAAACGTTAAACATAACAAAAAAAATCATTAATAAATTATAATATACAATTATTACCTAATCACAATTCAGCTTCAAGAAAAATAATATAATTTTACTGTGAATTACAATCATTTGAGGAATATAAATGTAATAAATCACGTTTAAATTTCCAAAGATTATCTGAAAATATGTCAATATCAACTTTTCTATCTTTATGTTTATTATCAGTAGTCATTATGGCACTAATACAATTCTTATGTGATAATTTATATATAGCATTAAAACTCAACATCAATCTATTAATCGGAGAATAGCGCGCTTGACGAGAACGTGTGCTCTTTTCTACGAATGGTATAAAAGACAACGGCCTTTTTGACTTCAATGGGGTACGAAAATTTAATTTGGCTTTTCATTAAAAACTCACTTAGCAACGCAATTAAAGTCGCTAACATAAATACTTTGTCGCGTTAGAAAACAGCAACATTGTACTCGTAATAAAAGTTAATGACGATGTCATTCAATTAAGCTACGGTCGTTTTCAACTTTAAAAACATTTCAGAATAAATTATAATATACAATTATTACCTAATCACAATTCAGCTTCAAGAAAAATAATATAATTTTACTGTGAATTACAATCATTTGAGGAATATAAATGTAATAAATCACGTTTAAATTTCCAAAGATTATCTGAAAATATGTCAATATCAACTTTTCTATCTTTATGTTTATTATCAGTAGTCATTATGGCACTAATACAATTCTTATGTGATAATTTATATATAGCATTAAAACTCAACATCAATCTATTAATCGGAGAATAGCGCGCTTGACGAGAACGTGTGCTCTTTTCTACGAATGGTATAAAAGACAACGGCCTTTTTGACTTCAATGGGGTACGAAAATTTAATTTGGCTAGTAAGTAAGAACTATCAATGACGCCATTCACCAACTTATACAAGAAAATAAGGTCAAGGAGCTGTCTTCGATTCGAAAGTGGCTGAAGTTTAAAGTAATTTAGCTTATCTTTGTAAGTTCTAAGAGTTTTAACTAGGTTATGATCGTAAGATAAATGCAAAAGAAATCTCTTTTGTATCCTTTCAATTCTATGTGAGTAAATATTAAAGTGGGGATTCCATACTACGCTGCAGTATTCCAAGATACTTCGTACCAAAGCTGAGTAAATAATTATTTTAGTGCGAGTATCCCTGAATTGCTTACAGTTACGGAAGAGGAAGCCAAGAGTCCTAAAACCCTTGTTGACAACATTATCTATGTGGATATTATAACGAAGCTTATTGTCAAGCATAACTCCTAAATCGCGTATGTGAGAAACTTCAGACAGAATACGACCATCAATGTAATATGTTGTTGCAAGAGATGTTTTCTTTCTAGAAAATTTTATAACATGACACTTGTCAGCATTTAGTGTCATACCGTTGCTACGACACCATAATGTCAAGTTATTTAAGTCTTCCTGTAAGATTTCTGCATCAGAATTTGAGGAGACAGGTCTTTAGATCGTAAGCAAATAAATAAAATTTAGAATTCTTAAAGCAAATACTGATGTCGTTGATGAAAATGTTAAACAACAAAGGTCCAAGATGAGATCCTTGAGGTTTTTTTTTTTTATAGAATAGGGGGCAAACGAGCATGCGGCTCACCTGATGGTAAGTGACTACCGCCGCCCATGAACAACCGCAACACCAGGGGAATTGCAGATGCGTTGCCGACCTTTTAGAAAGGTGTAAGCTCTTTTCTTGAAGGTTCCTAAGTCGTATCGGTCCGGAAAATTCGCTGGTGGTAATTGATTCCACAAGGAAGTCGTGCGAGGGAGAAAACTTCTTCTAAATCGCACAGTCGTGGACCGCCAATCATCCAGATGGTATGGATGGTAACGCGAGTTTTGTCGCGATGTGCGATGGTGAAATTGAGCGGCTGGAATTAGTCCGAACAATTCCTCAGAGCACTCCCCGTGATAAATGCGATAAAATACGCAAAGAGATGCAACATCTCTACGCAGTGCCAGTGTATCGAGCCGATCAGAAAGAACTCGGTCGTCGACGATTCGAACCGCTCTGCGCTGGATGCGGTCAAGTGGAAGGAGCTGGCACTGGGGTGCCCCGGCCCAGAGATGAGAACAGTATTCCATGTGGGGCCGAACTTGCGCTTTGTAAAGTTGCAAGCGATGTGCCGGCATGAAATACTGTCTCGCTCTGCTGAGCACGTCAAGCTTTTTAGAGGCCAATTTGGCCTTCCCTTCCAAGTGACCACGAAACTGCACACTATTCGATATGTCGACGCCAAGGATTCCGATACTGGCTGAGGCAGTAAGGGGAGTGCCTTGAAACTGAGGAGATACGACAAAGGGGTTCTTTTTAGCGGTAAACGCGCAAACTTGTGTCTTCTGGGGATTGAACTGGACTAGATTTAGTCGCCCCCAATCCGAGACTTTGTTAAGCAAAGACTCGACTTCAGACACAAGTTTGTCCCGGTACTCGGCGACGTTTTCCCGAGAAATATTGGCACGGCCGGTATATAAGGCATCACCAGTGCTGTCGTCCGCATAGCAATGAATGCTGCCAGTTAGCAACATATCATTGATATGCAGGAGAAACAGCGTTGGTGATAGCACGCAGCCTTGTGGAACACCAGCGTTGATAGGCTTGAAATCAGAGCATTCACCGTCTACTACGACCTTGATGCTCCGATCAGCAAGGAAACTGGTGATCCATTTGCACAATTTCTCGGGAAGCCCATAGGAAGGAAGCTTCGAAAGAAGCGCTTTGTGCCAGACCCGATCAAAGGCCTTCGCTACGTCCAAACTAACGGCTAATACCTCCCCCTTGGACTCTACTGCCTCCGCCCATCTATGAGTTAAGTAGACTAGAAGATCACCAGCTGATCGACCCCGACGAAAACCGTACTGGCGGTCACTAATCAGCTGGTGATCCTCAAGGTACCTCATGAGCTGGCAGTTTATAATGGCTTACATTATTTTGGAGAACAAGGAGGTGATGGCGATAGGCCTGTAGTTGGACGGGTCTGAGCGGTCGCCTTTTTTAGGGATCGGGTGCACCAAAGCTGTCTTCCATGAGTTCGGGACTACGCCTTGGGAGTAGGAGTACCGGAAAAGACGCGTTAAAACCGGTGCCAACTCCGGAGCACACGTCTTCAGCACAATGGGAGGGACTCTATCGGGCCCACTCGACTTGTTGACGTCCAGGGAGAAGAGTGCTTTGCGGATCGAGCGCTGTGTAAATCGCACATCCGGCATGGAGCACTCACATCGCGGGATGGTCGGCGGTGTGTTCCCCCCGTCATCTAGAGTCGAGTTGGACGCAAAAAGAGAGCTCAACAGATCGGCTTTCTCCTTTGCGGCATGGGCCAGTGAGTCGTCCTCTCTGTGCAGAGATGGAAGAGATGGCTGACAGAAGTTCCCTTGGACAGCCTTGGCGAGAGACCAGAATGCACGGGTTCCCGAAGGAAGGCGAACTAGCTTCTCGCCAATTCTGCCGATGTGCTCAGACCTTGCCTTGGCAATGACGCTTTTGAAGGACCTGGAGGCGGAATTATACTTCTTTTTAAGTGCGCTGGTGTTTACATCCCGAGACGTTGATGCGTCAGCCCAGGCCTGGTAGCACTCCTGCTTATAGCGTGATGCTATTTTACAGGAGCGACCAAACCATGGCTGGGATCTGCCTCCGATGGGCATCACAGAGGATGGAATAAAAAGTTCCATACCCTGAAGTACCACATCAGCAACAGAATCGGCAACAACGCTGGGATCTTCCGGCGAGAAGCAACCCGCCCCCAAGGGTAGGATGCAAAAAAAGACCGCATCCCGTCCCAATCAGCTGACCTATAGTGCCAAACATGGCGGCAAGCTGTAGATCGCAACTGCGATTGGAGCGTGAGTGGCACCGTACTCCGGATCAGACAATGGTCCGAAGAGCCCAGAGGGGCATCGACGGAGACCTGATATCCGTCCGGATGAGAGGTCAGCAGAAGGTCCAACAGGGAAGGTACATGGTCTTCCACATCTGGGATTCGCGTAGGCGAAGTAACGAGTTGTGTTAGACCATATGCCAAAGCAAAGTCATAGACAGATCTACCTGCATGATCGGTTAAACGAGAACCAAGCCATTCAGCGTGGTGGGCGTTGAAATCACCGAGTATCACGATCTCTGCGGATGGGACCTGTTGTAGCACGGAGTCTGCAGCCATTTGGACGTGGTCTATGAGTCGGTCTGTGTCGGCATTACCGCTATGGGACCTATAGAGGCACCCGTAGACGCGGGGATGGTCGTCGCTGTCTACGCGCAGCCATAGGATGTACAGGTCCGTACCTTCAAGGCTGCCGAGGCGTCGAAAACAGATATCCTCTCTGACATACACGCAAACTCCAGCCCGGGGCACAAACGAGTGTTCTAATTTGTACCCCGGGTAGGAGAGATACGAAGTATCAGCCGGAGAGGACACCTGTGTCTCGGTAAGAAAGAGCAAGGCCGGCTTAGCTATCTCCAGATGGTAGTGGTCGGCGTTTAGGTTTGAATGAAGTCCCCTGATATTGCAGAAATCCACGGTAAGCGTGGCAGGGGTTGCCTTTGTCTTCTTGCTCCGCTTGCCCCGAGCAGGTTTCGTCTTGAGCGGAATTTCGCCCCCCCCAGAATACGCGGGGCAGCCTGAGCACCCACGCCCAGGAGTGGAGTAGTTTGGTCGTGGATGCTCAGCGAGGGATTTTCCAGGGGTGCTGGTACCCTCCTGGGGTAGTCTTTCATTTAATTCCACTACCATGTTGATGGGGGGGGGGGGAATTGGGCCTCCGGCCACCTGCACTCACCAAGCGCAACGCAGAGGTAAACCTCTACTTCACGCTGGTATTCTGTGAGGTCGTGGTACCACCCCGGTTCGAGCTGGCCCATCCGTGCGACAGCAAAAGCCACCGCTTAGCTCTACCACTGTTAAAAAGGTATTAGGTACGCCAGTATAGGCAAAAAACGGCTCAGAAGCATAACCATCAACAACAACAGTTGACGACCGATTGGCAAGATATGACTTAAACCAGTCCAGCAAAGGGTTTGCTATACCTATCCTTTTGAGTTTGACAAGTAAAATAGAGTGATCAACCTTGTCAAAGGCCTTACTGAAATCTGTGTAGATTGCATCAACGGATTGGCCAGTATCAAGAGATTCAGTAATGTCTTCCACAAAGGAAACTAGGTTAGTTACTGTTGATCGAGCTTTCACAAACCCATGCTGTTCAGATGTAACAAATTGCTTAAAGTGTCATGAAACAACGGGACATATAAGTTTCTCAAACACTTTTGCAAAAACAGAAATAATGGAAATAGGTCTATAATTTTTAGCTTCCTCTTTGTCTCCGGTTTTGAACAAAGGCAACACTAGGCTTGGCTAGTGGCACTAGGGCTTCTTTCCATAAGGTTGGATATGTACTAGTCCTATGAGATCTATTGATTATCAGTGCAATAGGCAAGGCCAATGCGTTAGCGCAATTGCGTACAAATATTGATGGAATGCCATCTGCTCCAGCTCCTTTCCTAATGTCAAGTCTTTTTAAAACATTGTAAACCTGGTCCACTGTATAAGATATATAATCAAGGTACACATTGCAACAAGGGTTCATGAGATTAGGACTAGTATTGAAGTTTTGGATATTATTATTGCGACTGTATACTGACGAAAAATGACTAGCGAAAACATTACAAATGTCTATTCCATTGGAAACAAATTTATTCTCGTCTTTAATTTTAGAAGGATACGAACTTTTACCTTTCTTTTGTTTTAGGAATGACCAAATCAACTTTGGGTTTGACTTTAAAGAGAGTTCAAGGCATTCTATATACTTAGCGTAGGAGTATGCTAGCATCTCCTCACATCTTCTTTTCAGTAAGTCAAAACAGAGTTTATCACGGGGATTGTCATATTTACGAACTTTCATCCTATATTTATATTTTTCTTTAATACATTTTATCAGACACGGAGTAAACCAAACTGGGTATTTATGACTACGTGGTTTAGCCTTAGGTACATATTTACATATTAACTTACGAATTATGTCATAAAATACTGCAACCATATCATCAACACAAAGACATTCACCCAAAATTTCCCTCCAATCAATTTCATTTAGATCCTTCCTTATATTTTCATAATCAGCCTTGTGGAAGCAAAATTTTGTAATTGTGTTATTAGGGACTAGTGGTGCCGGATCTGTAAAATCTATGGAAAAAACTAATGGCGGATGAAGGGCATCAACACATGTGAAAGGATCAGGACATGACAGAATATCAACAATGTTAGTATTAGACAAGACAAGATCGAGCATTTTATTTTTAGAGTTCTTTATTAGATTAAATTGGTTCAATTCATTGCACGAGAGAAAGTCTGTTAAGAGATTCTGTAGATAGCTGTTGGAGTATTTTGCACAAAGATGCCCGTGGGGCTCTAAAGACCATGTTATACTACTTAGATTAAAATCTCCAGCAACAATTATATTTTCATCGAGTGATTCCAATACTCGACTCGAGTTATTAATAAAATGCTCAAAAATGTGTTTTTGGATGGGTGGGGGAATATACACAGCACATATATAAAGACTTTCAGACTTGCCTTGGACGTTTTCTACTTCTACGCAGACCCAAAGATCCTCGCACTTGGACTCGAAACTTAAGAGCCGCTCCGAATTTATTTGCTTAGATACAGCTATAAGTACACCCCCGCCATTCTTTGAAGCGTGAAAACCACTACTCTCCCGATCACGTCTATAAACATTATAACGATCATCAAAAATTTCAGAATCGAAAACACTTCTATTTAACCACGTTTCCGTCATAATTACAATATCGTATGAATTACAGACTATGTTATTAAATAGATCAATTGTTTTTGATCTTAGACCTCGAACATTTTGGTAGTAGATGGAAATTTTATTCTGTAAAGTGCCTTTATGTAATAAAAAAACCAATTTAGCGAATTTAGCGCCACTCTATGACAAATTATTCACAGTATCATGATTTCGTATATGAATGTAGTTTGATCCTTCACATTTTCTGACAAAAATCTTTCCATCACGAACCGAAACAAAACGGAAACCGAGCTCTTTCGCCTTACGGCGAGCTGCAGCATGTAAGATTTTTCCCTCTGGCGTAAGATTTTCAGCAACGTATATTGGAGTATTCTTCGCGCTTGCGATTCCCAAATGGCTAGTGTTAAGCTTATCCGTAATATTTTTTTTATTATATTTAATGGTAGCTGCTAAAAATTCGTCACGTAGTCTTGGACTACTGAACTTTACTAATATCGATCTCGGTCGAGGGCTTTTAGTATTCATTTTCGCTAGTCTTGCACAAAAATGTATATTTTCTGGGGATATAGGGCATTTTATGATATTGCTTAGTTGTTGTACTGTGTTAACTATATTCTCTTGTCTATTCTCTGGAACACATTGGATCTCAATATTTGAAGCTCGTGTCTGCTGTTCAAGTTGCGTAAAGCTAGGGTCCCACGGCCTGCCAGGCGACAGGCCGCGCCAGGCGTTGTCCCGCCTGTATGGGCCTGTCGCGGCCCGTACTGAGCGTTCCCACGGCGTGTGCCGGCCTGGTGCGGCCTGTCAACTGACATTCCAACATGTTAAGTGATACGGAGCGCAAGTCTGCGTGTGCAGCCGCTGTGGTTTTATTCAGTGGTGAACGATTGATAAACCAAGCAAAAAGAAAGCAGAGGAAACGACTCTGGTGGGTGTCGTCATTCAACAAAAGCCGTTCTTGTTTTTATGTTGAGGCGACGAAATATTCCAAAGCGCTGGTTCATTTTCATAAAGAGTTAAAAACTCGAATATAAGCTCGTTCGTCCATTCCATCATGAGCATGTACGCGCAAGCGCCACCGCAGTTGAAATGAACGATTGCAACCGACGCAGACGCGCCTGTACAGGCCGCGACAGGCGCCGTCGCGCCGCGCCGCGCCGCGCCTTTGATCTTACCGACTCCCGATGGATCGGACGGGCGCCAACAGGCCACCACAGGCCTCATCGGATGCGATGGTTCCCACGGCCTGTTGTCCGGCCTGGCGCGGTCTGACCTGTGACAAAACAGGCCGTGGGACCCTAGCTTAAGACGAGTTATGATACTCGTATTAGCTGCACGCAGAGTTTCGTTCTCCTTAGTAATGTGTTGCATTTGTGCAGATTGGTTAGCATGATCGGATTTAATTTTATCTATATCTTGGTTTAAAGACAACAAAGAAGTTTGAAATGAGGCAAGTGTATTTTTTATTTCGTGAATTTTAGGATGTAAATCGTTACTAAAAATGTTGCGCAATTCTTCTCTAATTATTTCACGTATATTACTAGCCGATAAACAAGAGCAATTAGAACGACTTTTTACACGTTGAGTTACGTATTCCATTTCCACCGGTGAGTTTCGAACTGGAGTGTTGGAATGATCACCTCTTGGTTGTTTACACCTGCAAACGTCACATATCCAGAAACTCTTCATTTCCGAGCTCATCACGTTGAAATCTTGCATCGTGATTCGCGTGCATGCTACATGATATTTGTCATTGCATCGGTGACATTGCAATGACATGGAGTTATCCAGTGCGTTAGGGCACCCAGCACATTCAAAGTTAGCCATGATTTAATGATACAAATTGTCTACAAAAAAAAACTAAATAAACCAAAAAAAAATATAAAAAAAAAATTGTTTTGGATTTGAACCCACGACGCTCAGCGTATTGCCACTTGCTTTGTTGTTGCGCTACAGTCTATGTTATTTTAGGTGGCGAAATTAGTCACTAATATTTACGTTAGCGACGATCTGTAGTAAATGTGGTCAACGTACTAATGTTTTTTATAAGATGTTTAGAAGATGTTTTCCTTCTCGCTCAACTTCCTAGTGGAATCGATTACCATCAGCGATTTTTCCGGACCGATACGACTTAGGGACCTTCAATAAAAGAGCCTACTCCTTTTTAAAAGTCCGGCAACGCATCTGCAATTCCCCTGGTTCCCCTGGTGTTGCAGTTGTTCATGGGTGGAGGTAATCACTTACCATCAGGTGAGTTGCACGCTCGTTTGGCCCCTCTCCTATAAAAACATGGCTATATTAAAAAAATATTTTTACGTTTCTAAAGTGTAAAAATAGAAAAAAAATTATTAAATCCCATAATTTTTTACGTTTCTTTGTACGTTTTATGATCGTATTCGCTTGGTTGAAGCTTCAAGCAAATAAATAAACTTAAAAGAAAGCATACAAAAAAAGGTTATTTTTATTAAGAATTTAATACGAAATTCTGGGTGATTATTGGAAAACCTTTAAAATCCTTTTATCACAATACCTGTTCATTTTCGGCCAGACATCATATATGGTGGATCAAATTTGTGGCATCGTGACTCCCCTATATCATGCCCTGCCAGGCAGTTGTCAAGTTTCCAGTAACCCTGTATAATATGGTTTTTAAGGGGGAGTAAATTAATTAGATTTTTGTGTTTGATTAATAAACATCGTATCATAAATTCGTACCTATGTTTTATTGAGCTAAAACATACTTTATAATTATCGCTTACCTAATATTTACAAGTAATTACATAATCAAATTAATAACTTAAGTATCATAACGCATAGGCTTCAATCTTGGCGCATCACTATTCAACCACTCTCAACTATGTATTAGTATTTATCTTATATACTCGTATATAACATCATTATTTATATAACATCTGGTTACGCTTGGCGTAATGGGCATTGAGCGATACGCGCACTCTATACCTTGCTTATGTGTACTCTAAGTTCTAAACACTCTTATCTATTGTTCTAAGAGGTCCTTTCTGTATATTACTCATTACTATACTCTTTAGTGGTGTCTATAACTTTGACAAGTAAATAACCATTCGGTTACGGGTTACGGCACATTGTCAGGGGCTTAGATTATTAATAGGTCTTCGCGGTCAGAGCGCGCGATATATAATATAATATGATACGAGTATATAAGATAAATACTAATACATAGTTGAGAGTGGTTGAATAGTGATGCGCCAAGATTGAAGCCTATGCGTTATGATACTTAAGTTATTAATTTGATTATGTAATTACTTGTAAATATTAGGTAAGCGATAATTATAAAGTATGTTTTAGCTCAATAAAACATAGGTACGAATTTATGATACGATGTTTATTAATCAAACACAAAAATCTAATTAATTTACTCCCCCTTAAAAACCATATTATACAGGGTTACTGGAAACTTGACAACTGCCTGGCAGGGCATGATATAGGGGAGTCACGATGCCACAAATTTGATCCACCATATATGATGTCTGGCCGAAAATGAACAGGTATTGTGATAAAAGGATTTTAAAGGTTTTCCAATAATCACCCAGAATTTCGTATTAAATTCTTAATAAAAATAACCTTTTTTTGTATGCTTTCTTTTAAGTTTATTTATTTGCTTGAAGCTTCAACCAAGCGAATACGATCATAAAACGTACAAAGAAACGTAAAAAATTATGGGATTTAATAATTTTTTTTCTATTTTTACACTTTAGAAACGTAAAAATATTTTTTTAATATAGCCATGTTTTTATAGGAGAGGGGCCAAACGAGCGTGCAACTCACCTGATGGTAAGTGATTACCTCCACCCATGAACAACTGCAACACCAGGGGAACCAGGGGAATTGCAGATGCGTTGCCGGACTTTTAAAAAGGAGTAGGCTCTTTTATTGAAGGTCCCTAAGTCGTATCGGTCCGGAAAAATCGCTGATGGTAATCGATTCCACTAGGAAGTTGAGCGAGAAGGAAAACATCTTCTAAACATCTTATAAAAAACATTAGTACGTTGACCACATTTACTACAGATCGTCGCTAACGTAAATATTAGTGACTAATTTCGCCACCTAAAATAACATAGACTGTAGCGCAACAACAAAGCAAGTGGCAATACGCTGAGCGTCGTGGGTTCAAATCCAAAACAAATTTTTTTTTATATTTTTTTTTGGTTTATTTAGTTTTTTTTTGTAGACAATTTGTATCATTAAATCATGGCTAACTTTGAATGTGCTGGGTGCCCTAACGCACTGGATAACTCCATGTCATTGCAATGTCACCGATGCAATGACAAATATCATGTAGCATGCACGCGAATCACGATGCAAGATTTCAACGTGATGAGCTCGGAAATGAAGAGTTTCTGGATATGTGACGTTTGCAGGTGTAAACAACCAAGAGGTGATCATTCCAACACTCCAGTTCGAAACTCACCGGTGGAAATGGAATACGTAACTCAACGTGTAAAAAGTCGTTCTAATTGCTCTTGTTTATCGGCTAGTAATATACGTGAAATAATTAGAGAAGAATTGCGCAACATTTTTAGTAACGATTTACATCCTAAAATTCACGAAATAAAAAATACACTTGCCTCATTTCAAACTTCTTTGTTGTCTTTAAACCAAGATATAGATAAAATTAAATCCGATCATGCTAACCAATCTGCACAAATGCAACACATTACTAAGGAGAACGAAACTCTGCGTGCAGCTAATACGAGTATCATAACTCGTCTTAAGCTAGGGTCCCACGGCCTGTTTTGTCACAGGTCAGACCGCGCCAGGCCGGACAACAGGCCGTGGGAACCATCGCATCCGATGAGGCCTATGGTGGCCTGTTGGCGCCCGTCCGATCCATCGGGAGTCGGTAAGATCAAAGGCGCGGCGCGGCGCGGCGCGACGGCGCCTGTCGCGGCCTGTACAGGCGCGTCTGCGTCGGTTGCAATCGTTCATTTCAACTGCGGTGGCGCTTGCGCGTACATGCTCATGATGGAATGGACGAACGAGCTTATATTCGAGTTTTTAACTCTTTATGAAAATGAACCAGCGCTTTGGAATATTTCGTCGCCTCAACATAAAAACAAGAACGGCTTTTGTTGAATGACGACACCCACCAGAGTCGTTTCCTCTGCTTTCTTTTTGCTTGGTTTATCAAACGTTCACCACTGAATAAAACCACAGCGGCTGCACACGCAGACTTGCGCTCCGTATCACTTAACATGTTGGAATGTCAGTTGACAGGCCGCACCAGGCCGGCACACGCCGTGGGAACGCTCAGTACGGGCCGCGACAGGCCCATACAGGCGGGACAACGCCTGGCGCGGCCTGTCGCCTGGCAGGCCGTGGGACCCTAGCTTTACGCAACTTGAACAGCAGACACGAGCTTCAAATATTGAGATCCAATGTGTTCCAGAGAATAGACAAGAGAATTTAGTTAACACAGTACAACAACTAAGCAATATCATAAAATGCCCTATATCCCCAGAAAATATACATTTTTGTGCAAGACTAGCGAAAATGAATACTAAAAGCCCTCGACCGAGATCGATATTAGTAAAGTTCAGTAGTCCAAGACTACGTGACGAATTTTTAGCAGCTACCATTAAATATAATAAAAAAAATATTACGGATA
This sequence comes from Parnassius glacialis, assembly GCA_033319125.1. Taxonomy (NCBI): domain Eukaryota; kingdom Metazoa; phylum Arthropoda; class Insecta; order Lepidoptera; family Papilionidae; genus Parnassius; species Parnassius glacialis. The sequence goes on along the minus strand of JAVANC010000020.1, from coordinate 7,842,803 downwards.
AGCTTAACACTAGCCATTTGGGAATCGCAAGCGCGAAGAATACTCCAATATACGTTGCTGAAAATCTTACGCCAGAGGGAAAAATCTTACATGCTGCAGCTCGCCGTAAGGCGAAAGAGCTCGGTTTCCGTTTTGTTTCGGTTCGTGATGGAAAGATTTTTGTCAGAAAATGTGAAGGATCAAACTACATTCATATACGAAATCATGATACTGTGAATAATTTGTCATAGAGTGGCGCTAAATTCGCTAAATTGGTTTTTTTATTACATAAAGGCACTTTACAGAATAAAATTTCCATCTACTACCAAAATGTTCGAGGTCTAAGATCAAAAACAATTGATCTATTTAATAACATAGTCTGTAATTCATACGATATTGTAATTATGACGGAAACGTGGTTAAATAGAAGTGTTTTCGATTCTGAAATTTTTGATGATCGTTATAATGTTTATAGACGTGATCGGGAGAGTAGTGGTTTTCACGCTTCAAAGAATGGCGGGGGTGTACTTATAGCTGTATCTAAGCAAATAAATTCGGAGCGGCTCTTAAGTTTCGAGTCCAAGTGCGAGGATCTTTGGGTCTGCGTAGAAGTAGAAAACGTCCAAGGCAAGTCTGAAAGTCTTTATATATGTGCTGTGTATATTCCCCCACCCGTCCAAAAACACATTTTTGAGCATTTTATTAATAACTCGAGTCGAGTATTGGAATCACTCGATGAAAATATAATTGTTGCTGGAGATTTTAATCTAAGTAGTATAACATGGTCTTTAGAGCCCCACGGGCATCTTTGTGCAAAATACTCCAACAGCTATCTACAGAATCTCTTAACAGACTTTCTCTCGTGCAATGAATTGAACCAATTTAATCTAATAAAGAACTCTAAAAATAAAATGCTCGATCTTGTCTTGTCTAATACTAACATTGTTGATATTCTGTCATGTCCTGATCCTTTCACATGTGTTGATGCCCTTCATCCGCCATTAGTTTTTTCCATAGATTTTACAGATCCGGCACCACTAGTCCCTAATAACACAATTACAAAATTTTGCTTCCACAAGGCTGATTATGAAAATATAAGGAAGGATCTAAATGAAATTGATTGGAGGGAAATTTTGGGTGAATGTCTTTGTGTTGATGATATGGTTGCAGTATTTTATGACATAATTCGTAAGTTAATATGTAAATATGTACCTAAGGCTAAACCACGTAGTCATAAATACCCAGTTTGGTTTACTCCGTGTCTGATAAAATGTATTAAAGAAAAATATAAATATAGGATGAAAGTTCGTAAATATGACAATCCCCGCGATAAACTCTGTTTTGACTTACTGAAAAGAAGATGTGAGGAGATGCTAGCATACTCCTACGCTAAGTATATAGAATGCCTTGAACTCTCTTTAAAGTCAAACCCAAAGTTGATTTGGTCATTCCTAAAACAAAAGAAAGGTAAAAGTTCGTATCCTTCTAAAATTAAAGACGAGAATAAATTTGTTTCCAATGGAACAGACATTTGTAATGTTTTCGCTAGTCATTTTTCGTCAGTATACAGTCGCAATAATAATATCCAAAACTTCAATACTAGTCCTAATCTCATGAACCCTTGTTGCAATGTGTACCTTGATTATATATCTTATACAGTGGACCAGGTTTACAATGTTTTAAAAAGACTTGACATTAGGAAAGTAGCTGGAGCAGATGGCATTCCATCAATATTTGTACGCAATTGCGCTAACGCATTGGCCTTGCCTATTGCACTGATAATCAATAGATCTCATAGGACTAGTACATATCCAACCTTATGGAAAGAAGCCCTAGTGCCACTAGCCAAGCCTAGTGTTGCCTTTGTTCAAAACCGGAGACAAAGAGGAAGCTAAAAATTATAGACCTATTTCCATTATTTCTGTTTTTGCAAAAGTGTTTGAGAAACTTATATGTCCCGTTGTTTCATGACACTTTAAGCAATTTGTTACATCTGAACAGCATGGGTTTGTGAAAGCTCGATCAACAGTAACTAACCTAGTTTCCTTTGTGGAAGACATTACTGAATCTCTTGATACTGGCCAATCCGTTGATGCAATCTACACAGATTTCAGTAAGGCCTTTGACAAGGTTGATCACTCTATTTTACTTGTCAAACTCAAAAGGATAGGTATAGCAAACCCTTTGCTGGACTGGTTTAAGTCATATCTTGCCAATCGGTCGTCAACTGTTGTTGTTGATGGTTATGCTTCTGAGCCGTTTTTTGCCTATACTGGCGTACCTAATACCTTTTTAACAGTGGTAGAGCTAAGCGGTGGCTTTTGCTGTCGCACGGATGGGCCAGCTCGAACCGGGGTGGTACCACGACCTCACAGAATACCAGCGTGAAGTAGAGGTTTACCTCTGCGTTGCGCTTGGTGAGTGCAGGTGGCCGGAGGCCCAATTCCCCCCCCCCCCCCATCAACATGGTAGTGGAATTAAATGAAAGACTACCCCAGGAGGGTACCAGCACCCCTGGAAAATCCCTCGCTGAGCATCCACGACCAAACTACTCCACTCCTGGGCGTGGGTGCTCAGGCTGCCCCGCGTATTCTGGGGGGGGCGAAATTCCGCTCAAGACGAAACCTGCTCGGGGCAAGCGGAGCAAGAAGACAAAGGCAACCCCTGCCACGCTTACCGTGGATTTCTGCAATATCAGGGGACTTCATTCAAACCTAAACGCCGACCACTACCATCTGGAGATAGCTAAGCCGGCCTTGCTCTTTCTTACCGAGAAATCAAATTAATAACTTAAGTATCATAACGCATAGGCTTCAATCTTGGCGCATCACTATTCAACCACTCTCAACTATGTATTAGTATTTATCTTATATACTCGTATATAACATCATTATTTATATAACATCTGGTTACGCTTGGCGTAATGGGCATTGAGCGATACGCGCACTCTATACCTTGCTTATGTGTACTCTAAGTTCTAAACACTCTTATCTATTGTTCTAAGAGGTCCTTTCTGTATATTACTCATTACTATACTCTTTAGTGGTGTCTATAACTTTGACAAGTAAATAACCATTCGGTTACGGGTTACGGCACATTGTCAGGGGCTTAGATTATTAATAGGTCATCGCGCGCTCTGACCGCGAAGACCTATTAATAATCTAAGGTCAGGGGTTAATGAAATCCCAGTCGTGATCTCATCTTCCGTAAACAACGTGGGATATGCATCCTGGTGAATACGAGATGTATTCATGATAACGAATCAAAGCTCAAGTTTTGTGGCACGCATGCAACTTATTATATAAGTTCTGGAACACATGTTCTTTAAATTAAAATTAATTAATTATAATAAATTAAAGGTTTAATAATGGCATCAGCGCTTACCGTGTCACGTGGGTGGACAGCAAAGAGTTTTAAATATATAGGTATACTACTTAAATGTTTTTGGTGGGCAGCAACGTCAATATCAAAATCAAACGTCAAAACTACTTTGTTCAATAGCTGTTGAAATCAATTCTCGAGGGCCATAGACATAAGGTTAGGAATATTTATATAGAGATTATCACCCGTACGCAACAACTATTCTGTAAGAATGGGCAGTAATCTCCATAGTGAAAATATTGGACATAGGAAACGTCGTAGCAAAATGATATATGACAACTAACATCACACCTCGCCTCTCGACAACTCGAGTTTAAACTCGAGATAGCAGTACGAAACAGAGTAAACGATTTGTTACAAATTATTTTTTTATAAAAAACCATGCCCACTTCTCATACATTTAAAAACCTAAAGAGTAAAAGTTTATGTATAGTTATAGGTACAGTAGAAAAACATCCTGTAAGTTTAGAAAATAATGTCATGTAGTAATTTTTACGATTTAAACGCTACGAAGCCCAAAAATATTAATGTTACTCTTTAGGTTAGGATTTGCCGTAACCAAATACTTAATTTTTCTGTGTCTTATTAAGGTTCTATCACCACTTCCTCTGAGATTATGCTGAGAAAAATCTTGTGTATCCCTACATATTTCTATTCTATATGATCCATGAAAAACACACATAATGGCACAATACACAACGAGACGCAAATACAAGTGATTATATTCTCTTTGGCAACAACGAAGAACTGCGCCGATGCCAATTGTAGAACTGTCAAATGTCAAAAAAAAACTTTTCACTCGTGTGCACTCAATGACATACTGCATAATTAATTTATTTAATTATTATGTTATTTTTAAATCATCTGTATTATACAAAGAGTAATAAAAAATAATATATAAATATTGTACACGTACCTAGCTGTCCAACCCAAGGTCGATTCTCTCGGGGCCCATAAGCGGGAGATCCAACGGACGACTAAGTGTGGGGCCGATGCCTTATGGTAAAATGGCCTGAACAATAGATAATCCTAGATAGCTAATAGTACTTACCTGCTTCAGAAGCGGAGACTGGTCACCAGTATCGGTCAGGCTGAAGGTGTAGTGCATGTAAGTGGTGTTTGTGAGTGTGTGTGTGTTTAGGTGGCCTGAGCCAGATGGCACGATGCTGCCCCGGAGGTGGTATTCTCCTGCGGCGTCCCCGGTGGCAATTTCTTTCTTCAAGGCACTAGGGCAGTCTATCCACGTTATTGTACATTTAAATAACTTCAAAGAGAGAACTAAATTCCGTTAATCACAATCAAAGACCCAACACGTGGCACGACTGACGACAGTGGTACAAAGTTCACCTTCGTTCGCTCCGCGGCAAATTAAGCAAAAAAAACAAACGTCCGTTACGATTGGCAGATTTTTACAATGAATTGCTCGACGTGTCCCGAATGGAATGCGAGCGGACGGGGGGCGGTGCGATCTTGCTACGATTCTATACGCTTCGAGTGTGCGTTAAGAAGTCAATTTTTAAATGGTTAATATTTTGCCTAAACAAACCCCTGCCCCGGACATAAGGAATTATGCCCGCGAGTAGATTGGCAAACGGAACAAGGTCGCGACGGCACGTTGCAAGACCGAATCTTCGACCAAAACCTCGGCCACCCTAGGCACCCCTCCGATCCATACGACAACTTAACAAAGCGCCCACGGCGCGAATACAAAGGCAGATCGTTGAGTTCTTTAACCAACACGAGGTCTCCAACCCAAGGAGGATCCATCTTATCAGACCACTTAATACGCAGCTGCAAAAGATGTAGGTACTCCAGAGACTATCGGTGCCAAAAACTCTGAGTCATCTGTTGCATCAGGTCAAACCTGCTCAACCGCGAAGAGTTCGTTTCCCTGAAGTGGTGCTCGGGCAGGGCGTTAAGCGGCTGGCCAATCAGGAAGTGTCCCGGGGTTAGAACCTCCAAATCATTCGGATCGGACGAGAGGGGACAGAGGGGCCGAGAGTTGAGTACCGCCTCAATTTTACAGAACACAGTGGCGAGCTCCTCAAATGTCAAAATAGTTTCGCCAATAACGTGACGGAGATGCGTTTTTGTAACCTTAACCACCGCCTCAAAAATACCGCCCCAGTGGGAACAAGCCGGAGGGTCGAATTTCCACTGGATGCCCTTCTCGGACATCGCATTACCTAAATAAGTCCTGTTGCTGGACAGAAATTCGACGACCTCTTTCTAATATCTATCCGTGCCCTTATAATTCGTTCCGCAATCAGATCGGATCAGGTCCGGCAAACCGCGCCGCGATACGAAATGGCCCAGCGTGGCCAAAAAGGCTTCCGTGCTGAGGGCACTTACAAGTTCTAAGTGAACGGCCTTTAGTGGAGAGGCACACAAAGACGCAAAGATAGGCCTTATGTGAACGCGCGTTACGAAGGTTAGAGGACTTGACGAGGAAGGGGCCAGCAAAGTCTGTTCCGACTCCAGCGAATGGTCGGATGGCACTGACGCGGTCGGGTGGCAAGTCACCCATCATAGGCTGCTATAGAGTGGCCTTCAGTTTATAACAAGATATGCACTTAAAGATGACGCTCCGAATGGTGCGTCGGCCAGCCAAAATCCAAAACTCCCGCTGAAGAATAGCCGAAAGAGCGTTACACCCAGCGTGGGCGTTCTTAATATGATGGTGGGTTACCAGCAACCGGACAAATGTGCCGTCCTTGGGGAGCAGTAACGGGTGTCGAGACCCGTACGGCAGTTGGAAATTTCTCAAACGTCCACCAACGCGCAGCATCCCAGCGTCGTCCAGAAAGAGGTTCAGATGGGCCAGAGCGCCCTTGACAACGTAGCCCCGCTTCAAGTTTTCAATTACGGGCTCAAAATGTTTCGCTTGGACCATACGGGTCCAATGCATCAAAGCTTCACGACGCTCGCTAGGGGACAAAACGAAGTCAGAGATTCGGTTGGACGGGTCTCTCGAATTGCGGACAAATCGGCACAACCAAGCAGTCACTCCTAAGAGCTTATCGAGAAAGCTGTACCGTCCCAGAAGAGAGAGATCCCGAGTGGGCTTATCCTTGCCCACTCCTACTCGGGCTCGTAGGCTAGGCAATTCAATCGGTTCGGAGTAATTACCCTGGGGTCAGAATGACTGAGACTCAGATAACCAACCGGGACCCCACCACAGCGGGTGGTTAACCAACGAGGGGGCCTCACAGCCGCGAAAAGCGCAGTCTGCGGGATTCAACTCCCCTGGGACATGTCTCCAGTTTAGAGAAGTATCAGAACTCTGGATTTGAGACACGCGGTTCGCCACAAAGACCTCAAGATTGTGAGGGGCAGCTCTGAGCCAACTAAGTACTATGTCACTGTCCGCGTAGGCGACCGTAATGTTGATTACAGAGTCAAAGACGAGTGAACGTGGTTGAGGAGTCGCGTGAGAAGAGCGGCTCCGGACAGTTCCAATTTAAGGATAGTTAAGCGGGACCTAATGGGAGCAACCTTACTTTTAGCAAGTACGAGATGGACTGCAGTATGACCAGAAGAGCTCACAGTCCGCAAGTATACAACAGCAGCATAGCCTTTCTCAGAGGCGTCGCAATACCCATGTAGGGTAGCCCTGCATTTCCCTGCAGCTGGAGGAAGCACCGTGGCATGGAGACCCGGTTGATGTTCGGAAGGGAGGAGACCTTGGAGAGCCACCCTCGCAAGAGGGTTCCGCTAATAGGTTCGTTCCAACCCAACCCGGATATCCAGAGCTTTTGAAGAAAGCACTTAGCCAAAAAGATGACCGGGGTGATCCATCCTTTAGGCTCGAAGGTGCGGGCTACTGTAGACAGCACGGAGCGTTTGGTCCATGCTTTGGGAGGAGGATCAAGTTTTACTCGATACGTGAAGGTATCCTGAACAGGCTGATATAGAATGCCCAGCACAGTCAACAAATTAGGATTTTCAGGGTGCTCGAATAGATGAGGGTCTTGTTGATCCTCTCCTGGGAGGTAAATAATTCATTAAAATCAAATAAGGTCAAATAAGGTAAATATTCTAGGTTGACTCATTCTTTTAAGTGCATTTGCATCTGTGTCAAAAGGAGCCACTCTTCCATATCATTAGTGTAGTATAGTAGTTATTATATTAGTGGTACTTACGAGTATCAATGAAGTATTAAGTAACAAATACAACTTATCTTTATCATATGTATGTAAATTATGACTTATACTAAATACTATATATATAAATTACGTGTCACATTGTTTGTCCGCGATATGGTTTGGGAATTCCCGACTTTTTCAAAGTCCCGGGACACGGGACAGCCTATAATCAAGGTCTCGAGAATTCCCGAGACTTCGACACTTTTAAGAAAAAATTTTTTAGATTTTTAAGATGGGTAAGCCTTTTTTGAAGAATTTTAATTGAGTTAATTTCTGGTGAAACGTATAAAAAAGAGGCAATTTTTTGTAAAATCAACATTTATTAAACAATTAAACAGAAAATTAAATAACTTTAACGTTAATTTCAATCTTAATAATTGTTTAGTTTGTTTCTTTCAGTCACACAGAAGCACTTCTAAACAGTTAAATCTTATAGTTATGAAACGAAATTAGTTAAAAATCATACTAATTCTTAATAACTTTACTATTATCTAGTAATTCTAGTATCTAATCTCATTGTTAATTCTCATAATCACATATTTGTTTCATTTATTGTGTTGCGTTGTAGACCAAGTAATTATTAATTAAACTAACACATGGCGCTAGGCTCCTTCAATTATCTATACAAATAAATAAAATTGAAGTGTCTGTTTGCAATGTTAAAATAACAGCTTTTTACTCAACGCATATAAATGTATATACGGTACTTATAACATAAACACAATTTTTGTCTGTCTGTCGGTCTGTCTGTTTGTCTGTCTGTTTGTTCCGGCTAATCTACGAAACGGCTGGACCGATTTTGACGGGACATTCACTGGCAGATAGCCGATGTTCTAAAGAGTAACTTAGGCTACTTATATTTTAGAAAAATAATTAGGGTTCTGAGCAATATAATTAAAACCCTCAATTACACGCGGGCGAAGTCACGACGCACAGCTAGTATGAAAATGAAAATTATTACATAACAATTTCGACTAGAGACAACTAAAATTACGGTAAGTTATTTTACCAATTACCCAAACCGCGATGAACTCCGAAACCACTAAACCGAATTTAATGAAATTTTGTAAAAGTGTATTGCTCGCTCCAAGTTGAGAGATAGGATAGTTATTATGCCGCTAAGTGATCCTCAATTTTTTTTTATTGTGTATTTACTGATTTTTTATAGGAACAGGAACAGGATATGAGTGTAGGTATGTATTTTGCGTGTGTGTGTGTGTATGTTTGCGTGTGTGCGTGTGTGTGTGTGTGTGTCGGTGTGTATGTGGTGTATGTGTGTATGTGTGTGTGTGTGTGTGTGTGTGTGTGTGTGTGTGTGTGTGTGTGTAAGCGTGATTACATGGATGTGTGTGGTATGTGTGTATGATTTTTAATCAAAATACCTAGATAAATTTATCATTTAAGAAGAAGTTCAGTTTCTGTGTATTGTAGTGTTTTAAGCCAAACAGTCAAATTTATTTTACATTCCCTGCTCGTCACTGGATATAGATTTAAATTTTGATTGGAGCGGTTATATAATAACGATGACAAATACTGAAATTGATTTCTTGCAAATAGAGTATGAGTACGAGTAAGTTTAACTGTGGCCACATTATTATGTCTTCTTTTATGCAATATGCTCGGATCAAATTTTAATCACTTGTGTTTTTTTACTACAGTATGGAGAATATATAGTTATCTAATTGTTAGGATATCAGCAACGGAATATAGAGCTTGTGTTGCAAATCTACGATTTTTAAAATACATCACCTTTAGTAACGCTCTTTGAGCCCGTTCAACCACGAGAAATTTAGTTTTTAGAGCCCCTCCCCAAACTGTCAGACAGTAAGTTAATATGGGTTGAGCTAATGCCATATACACTTGGTTGATAAGTTTCTTGTCGGCAACATGTCTCAGCATTTTAAAAATCCACATCAGCTTACGTGTTCTAGTCGCGACGAGATCGATATGCGACCGCAAGGAAAGTCTTTGGTCTAGCATAATACCAAGATATTTAGTTGATGCTACCTTAGATATAGAGGGTCAGCGACAGTTAGCATCCCTACCACAATCATAAATATGTATTTGAATGTTTAAATCATTACTGGGTTGATTACTGTCTAAAATTGAAAAACACATGTAATTAGTCTTTTGTGTGTTTAGTGTCAACAGATTAGTTCTAAGCCACTCACCAATTTCTGATAACCCATTTTCAACCTCAGTTTCCACTGCAGTCCAAGATAACCCATTAAAAACCACAGCAGTGTCATCTGCATAAGAAAAGATCCTAGCATCCCCATTTTTTATGTTACAGGGGTCATTAATGTAGATAAGGAAAAGGGTTGGGCCCAAGACACTGCCCTGCGGAACACCGTAAGCCACATTCATTCGACCGCTTATAGTATGACCCACTTTTACTCTCTGTGCCCTCCCCATAAGGTAGTCTTTAAGTAGCTTAAGTAGAATACCTCGTATACCCACATCTTCCATTTTGTGTACAAGGATGGGGATAGAGACAGTGTCAAACGCTTTTTTCAAATCCAAAAATACTGCCAGACATTTTGCTTTATTATCCAGTTTATCAACAATTTCAGAAGTTACTGCAGTCACCGCATCTTCTGTATTTTTTCCACTACGGAAACCATATTGTGATTCAGACAGGATGTTAAAATCATTGAGGTAACACAGAAGTCTTTTGTTGATGATTTTTTTAATAATTTTGGATATTGCAGTACAGAGATAGGTCTATAATTATAAAACATCTTATCCATCCCCATTATTGTACACTGGAGTGATGATTGATTCTTTAGAGTTTTGGAAATACTTCTTTAGTAATACATAAGTTGGACAAATGTGTGATAATTAGTACAACTTCGTTTCCAGCAAGTTTTAGGAAACTAGTTAGAATATTATCCCAACTGAGAGCGCCTTTAGTTTTTAGTCCCATCAAGATAAAGTAAACCTCCTCCCGGTCAGCATCAAGAAGCACAAATGAGGACAATTGAGACTTTCTTTGGGAAACGCTCACAGTCTAGTACCATTTGGTAATCCATGGGGTTGAGATATAGAATTAGCTAGATTTTTGGCTATATTCCCAAAAAAGGTATTTATGAAATCAACAGAATGTTGCGGGGATGTTTCAATATTAAGTAGCTATGTGTTGTCTGATCTCTGTCTAAGATGTAACTTAGCTATTATAAAATTCTAAACAACAAATTGTTTTGGTTGTAGCTAAATACTCTTTAATACACAAAGCGCGCACATAACGAATGAATCGCGCTCTTACTTTTTTGCTGGCTCACTTGATCCGTTCATGTACAGCAGCCCAAACTCGAGTTACGGAGATCCGACTCGAGTTAACTCGAGTTAGTAACTCAAGTTGACCCATCATTACTTCAATGCAAGCTGTTAAAGGGTCGTAGGAAGCCTTATATTGTTTGTTTTGTCACTGATTTATTATGTCACTGAGTGATATTACCGATTTACTGATAAATTTCCATTTGTTTGCGTTGAGCTATTTCCGCCTATTTTCCCACTTTACTTTGCATTCACTTGTATAAACCGATTGCTTTTTACTATTGTTAGGGATCAACATCTACTATTGAAGTGAAAAATACTTTAAAAAAAATTGTTGTGGCTGTTGGTGAGACGGGACTTATTCCACTAACATTAGTCTCAGATTAAGGGTTTACATTCAGATCTGTTCTCAAACTACTGCAAGAGAAAACTAGAGCAGTTCATAGAAGAGAAAATAAAAACACAGGTACAATTAATCAAAACTCTACCGCCATGTTTACTTTTAATAGAATTGCCTTATTATTAATATGTTTTATATTTTTAGATGACCTGATACATATGTTTTTATATTCTTGTCATATTTGATCCACCACATCTAATCAAAGTAATGTGAAACAGTTAATGAACAAAAAATATATAATACCACCGAGAAAAGATTTCTACATGGACAGATAAGAGAGGCTATGAACATGCAGAAACGCGGTTATTACACAAACTTCTTATCATGTTGAATTCTATAAAAAACACAATCTTCTTCTGTTACTTAAAAATATTATACAGAGTAGTTAATAATTTAATAATATTTCAAATATTTATTACAGCTCATTATTCGGATGTACGGCCAGTGTGGAAAACAGAAAAATACTGTAGAAATAGTATCTTTTATGGAGTACCTATTTGACAGTCCGAATGGAAGTGCGGTGATAAATAAAACTAAGAAGAGGGAAAGATTTAAGAATTTTGGCATTCTAGCAGCAAGCTTTGTTAAAACTACAAAATATAAAATTTATTAATAAAAATGGTCATGAATGTACAGTACCCAGTATAAAGAACTGAATAAGTGCCATAAAAATTTTCATAAAATTGTGGCAGTTTTTGTCCAAGAAAAACATAAAAATTATGATCCCTGCTATATAAATTCCTATGCAATTGAAAACTTTTTCGGTAAAATAAGGTCATACAATTTTAGGGATAATAACCCGACTTGCCACAATTATATATATGTGTTTAAATCTTTATTTATTACAGGAATTTATTAAGTTTTACTGCTCATCTTTTAATCGTGAAGATGATGTTATGGCACAATTATTAAAAATAAATAGCATGTAATATAGAAAATACTAAAGACATGAAAGAAGTGAGTAGGTAGCGAAAGTAGGTGTCCCCATATGACGTTGACTGACTATCATAATTTTAATTTACATATAAAAAAACAAAAGTTCATAAAGTTTCAGCCTTAAGAAATTGATTTTATTATGTCGGTGGTCACGACATGTTTGACCGCGCACCTGAGACACCTGTTCTAATATCCGCTTGACTAACCGTAGCATTTTCTTGTAAATTATGATTATAATCACCTGAGAAAAAAACAGGATTAATAAATTAAGAGACTTTTTTGGCACTGCCTCTCCGTCTATTACGCTGCAGAGTTGGTCATAGGAAAGCTTGTTTCAAAAATCAAATGAAATTTATGCAGGAAAGACCTCACCACAAAAGAAAATACCGAGGTTCATAAGTGGATAACACAGAGAGTAAAAATATAGCAAGAAAATGTATTCTGTAGCATAGGTCAACTTTTTTCTTTATTTGCCAATGTTAGATGTTTTGGTGATGTTTTAAAGAAACTTATAATTATCTCGAAAAATCCCCATTTTAAAAACATTGGTCGTAAAATAAAGAATGCAATATTAAATAAATATCAGCACATTACATGCCGAAAGCGTAGGACTGTAGTAATAGGCGCCTTTTTATCGATACTAATAAAACTAATAAATAAATAAATATTTTTTTACTCATGGTTTACAAAATAAATATTTTTATAACTAGTGCACTATTATCAATAAAAATTTAAAAGGTGTAGATATTGTTAACTTAGAAAGAAGGCAGCTTCCAGAAATGCAAAGTAAAGCTTTCTTAAAATATAAAAAAGCTGAAAAATAAAGTGAATAAATATATTTCATCAACAAGTATATTTCAATATTGTTTCATTTGTATTTAACTCGTTTTATTTTCAACATAATAAATTAAATTTTGCAAGTAATTAATAAAATAAACTTATTTGGCGTCCTTGATTCGTGTAGCTGCTTGAATTAAAAAAAATCATATAATTTTAGTACAACCAATCGGGATGCAGAAGCTAAGTCGTGTAAGTTTAGTTCATGAGATGTCCGTCTGTTTCGGTAAAATCTACTAGTTAAGTTAGTACAGATGCGCAAAACAGTGCGTTTTAAAGTGATGTAATATGACATTACATTTCGTACCGAGGAATGTTACGTTATACCATGACTCCAAACATGACGCGAAATGACGCTCCAGGATGGCTATATTAATGAAATGATCGCGTTGTAAAAGGTATGCTTGCATTGTGATGTGACAATCGCCAATCGCAATGTCCTCGCTACTCGCTGCGCCGGAATGTATACTTGATTTTGTTATCATATTCATAAAGTCAAACTGTGTCAGTCAAACAGTATCAGTCAAACAGTAAGTTCAAACAGTGGTAGAGCCACGCGGCAGCTTTTGCTGTCGAAAACCAGCGTGAAGTAGAGGTTTACCTCTGCGTTTCGCTTGGTGAGTGCAGGTGGCCGGAGGCCCTTTTTACTGGAAATGAGGCATTCCATCTTAGTCCTCACGGGTGACAACGCATCTACATTTTGATTTGTAATAGAGGATAGATGTGGATGTCTATGGGCCACAGCAACCACTTAACATCAGGTGGACTGTGTGCTCGTTTGTCACCCTTATCCTATAAAAAAGTCGATTTTTCTTCACATTTTATCCCAATCTACTGAACTATTCAATCAAAATGCCATTCTGGGCTTATGACTGGTAATAAACATTGATTGCAATATTGAATTTTGACCAATACTTTGAATATTGGCGTATTTAAAAAGATTTGTTTTACATTATGTTTTTTATTACTAATGGTTTTGTTCTTATTTACATGGTATTTACATTTTTAATTACAACTAATAAATAATAATTGTAATAGTTTTTTGTCTTCAGACAATCAAGAAAGTGATAGAGACAGCATGAGACTTAACGGCATCATAAAAACATAAAATTGAGTAGCGTTTGAATATAACAATAGAGTCATAAAGTGCGAGAGTCACGATTTAAACATCACTAGGCCTTCCGCGGTGTCAATAAAACGTTAACTTTATTACATGAGTGATACGGTTCCAATTCTAAATAATAGTTTACTTATTTCTTAGCCAGCCGATCGGGTGCATGCTCCTTCTCACTTACACACACAGCGAAAATTAACGAGGTTATATGGACACCAAACAAAGCGCTGCGCGTCATGTTTGAGTATCATGTGCCATGTTTGATTTGGTCGTGTTATATTAAATGCTACAATACGCGGTCGGGTTATATGACGCGTAATGCAACAATCGCATTACCTACACAAGTCTACGTAGTTAGTCTGTGGTAAGAACTTAAAGTGGAAACTATTGTAAATTTGTAATTGTTAGAAAAGAAATTCTAATATCATGTGGTATATATTATTTTTTGTTATCCTAAAAGAGTGCCATGCTGTTATCACCCGGTTGAATGGTGAGTATTTCGCTTATATTTTTAAGCCCGCTGCAGGGCATATGATTGGCAATCGCTCTTTCATGCGAAAATAATTTGCATGGTCTTTATCCTCTTTTGGAATAATGTCACTCAATAAGTTAATATGGATATAGAAATCCCTTTTTACCGTCTGGCAAGGAAGGGTTATGTATGTCGCGCGTATCTTGTAAGTTTGTTAATTTCTTTATTACCTCGTATCTTCTAAACATCTGGATAGATTTCGACAATTAAGGTATCGTTTTATTCGTCTTAGAAACCCAAGTGTTCTTAGATAGCTTTTTGAACAAAATAAACAAATTGGTGGATTTTGGCGCAAAATAGTAATACATAAATTAAAAAAATAATAGGAAATCTATCGAGTAGGGTATCAAAATAAAGGAAATTAAAAGGCGATAAATATTATACATAAGTTATAAGTTTAAATATAATTAGGAATAATCAATCGGTCTAAAATTTTTGAAAAAATGGTAAAAACGTAAAATGGAACTGTTTGTGTCGGATATGGTGCTGTCATATGAAATTTAGTTCATAAGAGTGAGTCAGGGCACTAATAAGTCTAAAATAAAATAAATAATTAACAAAATCAAAAACCCGACTGCAAAAAAGACAATTTAAAAGTAATTCACTAAAACGATTGAAACAAGATTGAGAATGGAATACATAATTGAAATAAAGTATTGACAAATTAAACTCTTCTTCATTTTAACAGACTATACTATGAGCTGAAAGCCTAAGTTAAATACCCAAATAAAGCTTAGTAGCAGGCGGGACCCAGTTGCAAATTATAAACCGAAAGAAAATAAAATTAATAACCCATTAATTCTAATAGTGGTAGAGCCACGTGGCAGCTTTTGCTGTCGAACGAATGGGCCGGCTCGAACCGGGGTGGTACCACGACCTCACAGAAAACCAGCGTGAAGTAGAGGTTTACCTCTGCGTTTCGCTTGGTGAGTGCAGGTAGCCGGAGGCCCTTTTTACTGGAAATGAGGCATTCCATCTTAGTCCTCACGGGTGACAACGCATCTACATTTTGATTTGGAATAGATGTAGATGTCTATGGGCCGCAGCAACCACTTACCATCAGGTGGACTGTGTGCTCGTTTGTCACCCTTATCCTATAAAAAAAAAATCTTGTTTCGGTCGTTTTAGTGCATCACTTTTAAATTGTCTTTTTTGCAGTCGGGTTTTTTATTTTTTTTTATTATTTATTTCATTAAAAGGCAGTCTTTTACCTAGCCCCTTCTTTTTATACGTTTTTACACAAAATTTCAGCACAGGCTTTTTTTATAAATATCCATACTTTCCTTCTGAAATTTTGGTTTTGACTGAGGATCACTCAGAATGAGCGTGTAAGGTCGAAATTATTCTGTCATTCTAACATCAATCATGATTGATCGAAATGATTGACGCTTGCCTAGGTATGTAATGGCCGCTTAAAGACCATTGACGCAGGTCCTGGTCATCGTACCGTAACGTGGCGTGGACGAGGCGTGTGCGTTTGATCGTCGATAAATGCAATTTCAGATTTACTGATTTGTCATAAGACTCAAATTATATGCAACAAATTTCAAAGCGAGTTAGACGCGGGTGCTGACGCGCATGGCGTGCGCGTAGCGGGTGCGTGTCGTCGGAACGCGGCCTTATGGAAATATAAATCAATGGAAATAAAGCAAGCTTCACGTGTTCAAATGCTTAATTGTTAATCCATTGCAATCACAAGGTATTTAACAAAGTGAACTGTAAGATCCGATGACACTAATTTTATTAAAAATGAATAAACATTTCTATTACATTCGTACATACATATATAATACAATTCAAGCTAATTTAACCGAGTAGTGGTGGTACAAGAGTATTCACTATCTCATATCGCCCCGTAGGTGTCGTAAGACGCGACATAGAGAAATTGAAACAGTTGATGGCAGCATCTTGACAAAAAACCAAAATAATAAAAAACTATTGTTGCCAACCTGCCTACCAAGCCTGGAAATTATGACAAAATCGCCCCTATGAGGCAATCTATGGGGGAGGTCTATGTTGAGCAGCGGACTTTTATAGGCTGTAAGTAATTAAGCTAATTTAAAATGTGTAAGAAGATATCAGCTTATAATCCATAGTGATACAATTAAACATCAAAACGAAGCCAATTACGATTCCATCATACACTTGAGGCGAGGCCATAAAGGGTTGAAAGGTGATTGGTGAAAAATACGCAACACACAATAAATTGACTTTTTTTGTAAAAATGCTTTTAGACTGGTAAACTTGCGTTCTTGACCCCTTACGTAATTACATTTTGCTTTATCATTGTTTAGCATTTGTTAAAAACTATTTGTCAATAAATATATTTTATACATTTATTCACCTTACCTTGTAGGTGACAATCACGAATTTAGTATTGTTTATTGATGGTACCTCATTAATTTTCAAGCTCAAGCGGCAATCATTAAATTACCTCGAATTGATTAATGTTCTATCGAAAGTATTACATTGCTTTAACGGCAACAAAACTTTTTGTTTTGTTAACAATAGCGGATGTTAACATTTGTTACTGTTAAAACTCATAACCAGTCAAAACCACTTTAGACTGTAAAAAATCAGGCAAAAGTAGTTTTGAATAAAGATGTTTGTCAATACCACTTTTAACTGATTTTTTGCAGTCAAAAGTAGTTTTGACTAAGGCCGTTGGTCAAATCCACTGTTAACTGTAAAAATAGCCATTTTTAACCAATGTAATAGTGATTTAACCAAAGTACATCGGTTAAAAGTGGTTTTGACCTACAACTTTAGTCAAAACTTCTTTTGAGTTATAGTTTTTGAATTTCTGAAATAAAAAATTCGATTTCTTCAATTTTATATTTTATATCATTATAATGTACGCGGGTTTAAGGTTCAACCGCACCTTAACCTACTTTTACTGATGTTGTGAGTTTTAACCGATAGTCTGAGGTTTAAATCAGATAAAACAACTTTTGACTAAGAACGTTGGTTAAAACCACTTTCGACTACAAAAATCAGTCAAAACTCTTTTTGACTAAGGGCATCAGTCAAAACCATTTTTGCCTGATTTTTGCAGTCAAAAGTGGTTATGACCGGTTATGAGTTTTGACTGTGACATATACATAATATTTTAATGTTAGGTGAAGCCCTTCTTTTTTGAAAAAATGAGTCTGGACAGTTTGGGTTGCGAACCCTATCGCCCTATGGGCGATTTATAACTAAAATTGTAGTCTCTCAGAGAAAATTTTATAGAAATAAACATATTAACTTTGGGTTCGCAATATATTTATAAAAATATAATATTTGTCCACAAAAAAGTGAATAGCTTTGATAAGAATAAAGATGTTCATAATTTAAATACTAGGAACAAATATAACTTGTAGTGCCAGTTAATAGACTCCACAGAATCAGTATTTATGGAGCAATGTATAATAATACGCTTTTACAACAAAATCCCAGAAAATGTCAAAGTTTGTCAATAAACAAGGTTAAAAGTTTTATGAAAGAAAAATTGTACAAAATGATTGTAAAGTGATATGCGTTTAAAAAATAATCCCGATGGGCTTCTTGCTAGTTCTTTCCAGGACAGAAGTATTTTCCGAACCAGTTGTAACTTAAAAAATATTTTCAATAAGCTTTATGTAATAAGAATCATTCTATTCTATTCTATTCTTACTTACTATAACTTTTTATTCTATGTATTAATCTATATCGAATAAAAATACCCTATTTTATTCTATTCGAAAGGTAAAAAAGTTTTATGTCTTATTTATGTTTTGTAACTAGGAGTGTGACTTGTGGCTTGTGATTTTTGTGTGCACTTGTGTCTACTCGTACGTGAAGGTGAGGTTGGCATCGGGAAAATAAGTCAGTAGTACCAAGACAACCGAGATTTGTTCAGCGTTAGAAAAAAATATAATTATCTCAGTGATTATACCTACTTATAAGTTTTTCTAGGTAGGTGTAATCGTTGAAGTAAAACATTTTCCAAGTACAAAATTTAATCCAAATCGTTGGAGCCGTTTCGGACAAACTAGTTACATATAACGACATATTGTATTTTTCTTTTATATTTTAACTATTCAAAAATTATTAAATAGTGGTGTATACCATTTACACGATGCAAGGTTCCCGTATCAAAAAATACTATATAAGAGTTTAAAGTAAATGTTTACATAAGGTTGATATTGATACACTTTATTGTATGCTAGTATTGTACACAAGTTTTGACAAGTAGTTATTGCAATATCTATTAGTTTCATCATTGAACGGAGAGAATTACTACCAATTTTTTTAATTTTCTAAACATTTACTTATAACATTTTTATTAATTTCATGTCCCCAATAACTATAAGTAGGTTTCGTTAAGTGACGTTTACACTAGTGATAGTTTGCAATTCAATATCCGATTCCCCCTTCAGAGCAAGAATATTCAATAGTTCGGACGGAGCATGTTAAATATCAAAAAATTTGTACAATGTAAATGGGCCTTTACTTTTAAATATTGAATAATATTATTGCGCGAGATTAATAGCATTCAATTACTGCCATTTTTTGGTAAAAGAAACTCGCACAGCGTAAGTGGTGCTTTAGATAAGTATTGTCGTAACCACTCCTAACACATATATTTTAGCTTAATTGGAATGAAAGTAATGTTAATAATACTTTTAAACTTTTTCTATAAACCAAATAAACTCTATGAGAATTCAAAATAATTAAATGGCTTTAAACTATTTTGTTAGTAATCGATGTATGTCTTTTTTCAGATACTGACTATAGACGAATGCCGCCCTTGTTTGAACTAGATGACTACGACACGTGCTTACGAAAATTAAACAGCGTGTATTGCTTAGCAAGACTAGATTTATTCGCTGATCCGCCAAATGATCTCATCACAATCATTAAAGTAAGTACATTCGCAATTGCACCATCTTTGTCAAATAAAAAATAATAATTATTAGATATCTTAATTTTACAGAAGCAAGGAATGTCATATAAAACTATAAATGATTTGAGTATGGCAGCACTTAGATTTTACAATATTGATTTACAAGGAGACTAAAAGTAATCATAGTTTCTCTCAAAAGTTAAACAAAACCTTGTTAAACCATAAAAAAGGTGGTAGCGTTCATATTGTAGCGGAACGTAACATGGAGGTTCCAGCTGTCAGTATCAGCAGTTGTAACTCTTCATTCATTAGACAATAGTAAAAGCAAAAGTCCCTAATATGTTAACTCCATATTAAATGAAAGTAATTTTACGCATTTTGTGCGCTTAATTTTTTTTTATTCACGATGTTTCAGGTCCTTTATAGTACCCATGGTCACGGGGGGGACTGAGGGGGAGACTGACTGACTGTTAGCCCGGTCACCTTCAGTTTTTGAATATTAATTTTTGGTCCGATCTACGCAGAACGAGCTTACAATATCTCGAAGTCTCGTAAAATTAAATCCAAACCTTTTTGCTTTGGATTTAATTTTGTTCATTGTATTAGTTCTTAATTTAAACTTGTCTATTGAAATTAGGTGTTTTTTAATTTCAATAACCTCGATAATCATCCGCGGTAGGGATCGGTGTTCTTTTGCAAGGTTTTGTAGTTTACCAAATCTGATGCAATAGCGGGGACGATGTTAAACATCTTCAAAAACGGTTTAGTTCCCGATATTAAAAATTAGTTTAATTTAATGTGTAACTTTTGCGTACATATAAGAAATCACTATGTAAACTCCCTCCTCATAAACGCGTGCAAGAGTCATAGATATATCCCTAAAGTAACTCTATACAGCTTCATTCGCAGAGCACCGGGGCTCGGTGATATGAGGGTAACTCTGACCAACAAAAGTGGCTTTTTAGGCCGCGAGCTCTGAGTCCGATGAAGCTGTGATAGCCAAATGACCTAACACCACTATAAAAAAAATATTAGCACAAAGTAATACTTACATTATTTTACATTAATATATTTATTGAAGATAGGCAACAACATATTCTTAAAATCATGGAATAATAATAATCTGCGATTAGTCAACCCACCTGTCATGTGTGTATTGCAAATGGAAAGTAATGTTCAGTTTTGTACTTTCGACGGACTCTATAAAAGAATGAACGATGTACACATTTTAACAAAAGATTATAAATCAATTATAACTTACACAATTTTGTACAATAGCGTCTAAACTAAGCCGAGTGTTATATGTCAGGGACAAAAACTCTTTTAAAAATAAATTTATTTAATACTTTTGAACTAACTTAAAATATAGTAGGTGATACAGAGAACTTGGTAATGAAATTATATTGAGGGATCGAAAGATTTCGTTTAAATAGTGTAGGAAGCTAGGAGGTGTGGCTAAACATAAGGGAACAACATTGTTCTTGGTGTTATGCTTAACTTATGATAAACTATAAACATTAGCATATAATTTTAAAATAGAATTAGTGTAGCTTCTAAGGAAGTAAACAATATGATTTATAAATTATACAGGTCTTATTACATAAAGTAAATAGTATCCTATGATATAATATTCGTTTGGCTTCTAAGAAAGTAATTTAGCTTCTAAGTAAATAAACAATATAAACTATACAGGTTTTATAATATAAAATTAATAGTATCCTATGACATAACATTAGTTTGGCTTCTAAGAAAGTAATTTATTAAATAAACAATATAAAGTGTACAGGACTTATAATATAAATTAAATAGTATCCTATGACATAACACCTCCCCCCTTAGAACAAAGATTGAGCGGTTTTGCTCGATTTTTGAGTGTAGTCAGCAGCTTCGTCTTCGCCTTCACTCTTGAATCTCGACGTGTTGTCGGTGACGAGAACGGGCAAAACAATTATTAAAAATTTGTATACAGTTACCATGTGGATTTGTAGGTATGTTATTCCATGGCAAGCGTTTGTAACATTTATAACAAAAATACGAGTATGTTAGCATAATGATGCCAGTAATCGTACTTAATATGGAAAATTTTGTTACATGTTTTTCTAAGAATGTAGGTATCTTCAAGCAATTTTGTGTGAGTTTTTATTTGTTCTCTAACCGAGTTAAGAGAGTCAAGTTGAATGTTGTCGAGCTGGATTGGTGCAAGTTCTAGTTGTTACAGCTTAATTTCATCTGGGATGCAAATGTGTTCAATATCCACATAGATAAAAGGATGGCTGATGTTGATCGATTTTGTATCCTCATCTAGGAGTGTAACAAACGCGGTGTACATTTTACATCCTTGATCTAGAGTGATGATACCTGTTCCAGAGATTTCGCCGTTAGTCGTTTTGCTTTCGCATTCTAAGGCATACGGAGTCTTGCATTGAAGTATGTAGATCCAGTTGTTGTTTCTAAGAGCTTGGAAAGTGTTGATGTGTGCAGAAAACGTAGTTACATCACAAACTTCAGGAACTTATTGACTCGTCGTTGTAAGATGACAACTTCGCATATGGGTCTGGTGTTGATGTTGTAGATGAGAAGATCCTGGCAGACTTCGGATTCCATTGCAAAGTCTTTGCATTTGTCGTATTTGACGTATTGCTGTCTAGTGGTACTCATTGCAAGATATGTTTGTTCGGGAAGGATAGTAGAATATAAGGAATAGTCAGGATGTAGCATAGGGATAGAATATAAATGGTATAATGTAAATTTTTCGTTTTTTACTAAAGGGAATTCTAAGATATATATATAATTTTATTCATATAAATATAGGAAATAATAGATGCAGATTCAAGTATTTTGTGTAAATTAGGTAATGCTATTCGGGCAACTAAGTTTTTATTGAGCCTAGCGGAATTAGAAGACAGTAATTCTTTGAATAGGCACATAGTGGATATTATAGAAGGGTGTATTACATTTCATTTGTACTCGTAATGACATCATCGATATCTCGTTCCAAAGAAACTATAGCTTCTAGAATTTGAATTGAAATGGTGGATATTTCTTCAAGAATAATTAAATTAAATATAAATTTGTTTATTGAGGTAAAGTATGAATTTATTTTTCTAATATCTTCGTTAAAAACGTATTCATCATAAGAGATTTTATGCAATGTTTCATTAAAATTCGTGATCGTTGAATAAGTAATTTGTAATTGTTGTTTAAAAAAATCATTAGTAGATATTTGCTGTTCCTCTAATTGTTAAATACATTCGCTATAATGTTTGGCATCTTTTGCGTCTGGAACACCAATGAGCCATTTCAAAATTGAACCTAAGCCGTCTAGTATTTCGCGTTTGGATCGCTTGTTGTCAGTGTAAGAATTAAGTTCGTCGAGTCTAGAATCTATTCTGTCTATGTTTATTTTTATAAATCAAGTAGTATTTATAACGGTAGGTAAATTTGAATGTGTGGTAATGAAAGATTGATAGTTATTTATAAGTCGTTTGATAGAGTTGCGAGCTAGGAATAAAGGTTCAAGATAGGTTATTAAAGGGATTTGACTACTGTAGTTGCTTGTTTTTCTTAAATGGGGTATGCTTGAACAAAACGAGTTAAGTCATCTTGTAACGTGAGTATATATGTATTAAAGTCATTAGTTATGTCTGAATAAGAGACTTAGTCAATAGTTACGCGTTCAAAAGGTTCAGTAGAAGAAGAAGTAATAACCATTGGAGCTTTATATGTTTTACGTTGAATTTTGTTTCGTTGATATATTTGGCAAATATATATATATATATATATATATATATATATATATATATATATATATATAGCTTTTAATAGATTCTGTCTTTCCTTTCCAGAAATATTCATATCGTATTTTGTGTGTTGTTTCAATAATGCCACGATGTCCTGATAGGGGATCATCATGGAAGGTTTTCAGGATTGATGCTGTCTCTTCTGGAGCTGGAGTTTTAACTTTATTTTCATATATGGTGAATTTGCATTCGTAAAGTTCTGCTAAATAAGCTGTGATGTATAACTGTTCGTTTGCTTTAAGATTACAAGTGGGGTCGTTTTTTAGATTTGGAATGTAAAGTGATTTTAATTTATGTTTGTGTAGACAAGCGACTAATATTTTAAAATAGCTTTCAAAATCCCAAGGATCGAAGTGAGTGGGTCCCGAACAGCGAAATATAATATTTTGTTTCTTATCTGAAACAAATAAATCGGTTTCGTAAAGTGTTTTTGGTTTATTTAAATATGGGTCCACTTGAGAGCAAGTGGAAATTGCTTGGTTGAAAAGGGTATTTTTATCGGAAAGTTGACAAGAGACTGGGATAATAATGTTTTTGTGACGTTCGTTTAAGAGGCAGTCTGGTGAAATATGGAGATATGGAGTATTAAAAGTGTAAGAGTCGATTTCTAAGTAGTGTTGAAAGTTTAGTTGTAAATAGTCTCCTGAAGTGTTTGAGTCAAGATGTGTGTTTTTGTCGATATTTGTTGGATTATTTAAGTTCGTGTGAAGAATTGGTGGTCGTGAGAGAGCGTCTGCATTAGTATTGTTCTTACCTGCCTTATATACTATTTCGTATTCGTATTCTTCGAGTTTAAGTCGCCAACTCACTAACCGACTACCAGGGTCTTTTATCGAGAAAAATCATGTTAGTGGTTTGTGGTCAGTTACAATTTTAAATTTCCTACCAAACAAATAGGGTCTAAAATGTTTGACTGCCCAAACGATAGCTAATAACGCTCTTTCGATAGTGGAATAGTTGGATTCAGCTATATTGAGTGTTCGAAATGCATATGCTATAGGCAAGTCCTTGCCTATTTCGCCTTGCGATAGCACAGCTCCTAAGGCGTTTATCGAAGCGTCTGTGGTTAGTATGAATTCCTTTGTGAATTTAGGATATTGTAAGATTGGAGTGTTAGTAAGATGTTTACATTCTTTGAAGGATTGTTGTTGGGTTTCACCCCATATGAAATGGGGTGAAACCCAACAACAAGTCCTGTCAACAGCAGGGTCCTTTTTAAAAAGGCCAGTTAAAAGTTTAGTAAGTTTACTGAAGTTAGGAATAAACTGACGGTAGTATCCTGTAAAACCTAGAAATGCTTTTATATCTTTACACGATTAAGGAATAGGGAATTCTTGAATTGCTCGTATTTTATCAGTGTTCGGCTTAATGCCTTCCTTGGAAATGATATGGCCAAGATAAGCAACTTCGCGTCTAAGAAATTCACATTTGTCTGGTTGGATTTTTATTCGTTCATATTTTCTAAGTCTAGAGAAAACTTCTTCAAGTTTTTGTTCAGGTTCTTGAAGGCTAGAAGCAAATACTATTATGTTGTTAAGGTAAACAAAACATCTTTCCCCTTGTAAGCCACACAAAACAGAGTCCATTACATCCTGAAACGTCTCTGGCGCGTTTTTCAGGCCAAATGGCATTTTTTTATATTCGTAATGACCATATGGAATACTAAAAGCTGTTTTAGAAATATCTTTCTGATGTACTTCCAACTGATGAAAACCTGAGGCGATATCCAATGTAGTAAAATATTGAGAACGACCTAATTTCTCTAGAATGTCAGTGATGTTGGGAAGAGGATAACTGTCTCCTACTGTGACTTCATTTAACTTCAATAACTAATCGCCATTTCTGTTTCCCAGCTGCGTCTAGTTTTTGGAACAACACAGATGGGGCTACTCCAAGGAGATGAGCTAGGTCTTATAATGTCTTGGCCTAACATTTTTTGGACTTGTGATTTTACTTCTTGTTCTTGTACTTGAGGAAAGCGATAGGTTTTTGTGTGAATTGGAGTGTTAGTAGTAGTAGGTATTTAATGTTTTGTATGATTGCTAAATGTAAGTCAGTCGCCTTCGATGAAAAATATGTCGTTATATTTGGAAACAATTTTATCTAATGTGTTCGACTCTTCTTCGTTTAAATGTTCGCGTCTAATAAGGGTGAGTACTTGGTTTTGACTATCTGTGTCAGATGTGTGATTGAGACTGTTAATTAAATGGTTGTGAATTTTGTTTGTTTGTTGATTTTGTTGTTAAGGGAGAACTTCGATATTTGGAATGCTAATTACTTTGTCGGATTTATTTGTATCTACACAAGTGATAATAAATGAATTGTTTTTGACTTCGACTAATGCATTGGGAATAACAATATCTTATTATATCTATATTGAATTTATTAGATCATATTTAAGGGGTCGCATACAGAAGGTGGAAATAATTGGAATAAAATCGTTCAGGTCATTTGTTCAAATGGGTGTACCGCAACTACCAGTTCTATTATTGGTCCTTATCTATTTTTGACATATATTAACGATTTGCAGTCTTTTGTATTCAAATTTTACAAAATAGTGTTATTTGCAGATGACACTTCTTCTTATATTCGGTGTAGATAGAAACAAAACTAACTTTCATGATGTAAATGTTGCTCTTTCGCAAATGCAGCGGTGGTTTACGGTTAATAATCGTCTATTGAATGCAAAAAAGACTAAATTCATTGAATTTACACTGTCTAACGTAAAAAATGTAACTAATATATATATATATATATATATATTAAAATGTAACGCCTAAACAATGTAATTTAATATAATATGTATTATTTGTGAGATATATTATGTTTTCATGCGATTGCCAAGTCAATCTATGTATCAATCTATGGACTGAATAAATTAACTGACTTGGTATTACATGGATCTCACAACCTTTTACGGTAGAAGAACTGAGTTGCGAGACTTGGCTTTTTTTACAAGTTATGTTTTTGATGGCATTATATTTTGAAGATTTTCGTTTATATGATGTATGTTGTAGGATCTGTCATGTATTCTCATAGTTTTGGATTGAATATAAATGCTGCAATTATTCTTTATCATAAAATCGTTACCCAGTATACCGTCTGCTTTAATGTTAAGGGAAGCAATATGGAAACGATATTTAGGTAGGTAATCTAGATATATGTCGGTGGTGTCTGAGGTTGTAATTGAGTTTTGGTTACCGGAAATGCCTACGATTGACACGATGTTTAATTTATTTAAGGGTGACGAACCTATTTTATCCTTTTTTATAATGGAGATCCCTGCTCCGATATGTATGAGAAATGTGACTAGTTTGCCTTCTATGTGAAAAGTACAGTGTAAGAGGTTATCGGGTGGTACATCATTTAATATATGCGGATATGGCAAAAGATTTTGTATTAGATTTGAATTTAGGAGGTTTTGATTTAGGCTTTTTAGTTTTGGGTTTTGATTTCAAACGTGGTTTATTGGAAACAGTGGAATCAGTGGATATAGTGGGTGCAGTGGTCTTGAAAGAGTCAGTGTATGTAGTAGAAATAGTAATAATAGAGTCAGTGGATGTAGAAGGAATAATAAGCTTTGAAAAACCAAGGGTTTGGGGCTGGCTACCCTGTCAGTAGGTTTCCATTTGAGAACTAGAACTTGTGAGTACTGAATGATGTGTAGTAACTAAGTCGCTAGTTTTTGTAGACGCATTTTTCAATTGTGTTTGATACTTAAGCGGTGATTTGGAAGGTACATTGTTTGTTTGTGTAGTGTGGTCTCGATGGTTTGGCGGTTGAGGACGCCTTCGAGAAATAGGATTCAATTTTGCTAGAATTTATATTTGTAGTTTCTCGATATCCTGAGTCGGAATCGGTGAGCAGGATACTGAAGCGATTTCCAACGAGTTGCTCGTCTCGTTGGTCGCTTGGTAGTTTAAATGGTTAACTGAGATAGGAGGCGCAGGAAGTGCGCGCTGGGCTTGATTATATCTTAAATTGTTATTGTAAACTCTTTTACGGCATTCTGTAATATTATGCTCAATAATTTTAAAATAACTACATAGTTTCGTAATTTGTTGTGGTGTGTTTGCGTTATTGTACATGGTGTGTGTAAACGGTAGATGAGTTTGACTCATAGGCTTATTTGTATTATTATAATAATAATGATTATGGTTATGGTATGGTGGTTTTGTAAAAGTTGGAGGACGCATTGTGTTCAGTTTAAATAAACATTGCCATGCTTTGTTCTTTTGCTCTGCTTTGTTTATTTAATACTTTTGAACTAACTTAAAATATAGGTGGTGATACAGAGAACTTGGTAATGGAATTGTAATGAGGGATCGAAAGATTTCGTTTAAATAGTGTAGGAAGCTAGGAGGTGGGGGTTAACATAAGGGAACAACATTGTTCTTGGTGTTATGCTTAGTTTATGGTAAACTATAAACATTAGGATATAATATTACAATCGAATTAGTGTAGCTTCTAAGGAAGTAAACAATATGATTTATAAAGTATACAGGTCTTATTACATAAAGTAAATAGTATCCTATGATATAACATTCGTTTGACTTCTAAGAATTTTTTTATTAAATAAACAATATAAAGTGTACATGACTTATTAAATTGAGAATACATCTGTTTCCCAAGCTTACAAATGTGAACCGCTCAATTGCCAAAAGTACATTAATTACAGCTCAAAATCTTTGTCCCTTCTGCATGTCAACATTAGAATCATCAATAAAAACTTTAATGAATTCCGTTTGCTATTATATGCACTAAATATAACCTGCGATGTTTTGATTATTTCTGAATGCTGGTTGTCTAAAATATATACCTAACCGCAGCTTGAGGTCTATTTATCATATAGTACGAACTCCATCCGCAACCAAAACGATGGCGTTGTGATCTACATTAAGAACTCCATCACACATACAGTATATCAACCTAACTTTAATGACGCTAACTGTTTAATCTGAACTTTAAATAAAAATCTAGCTAAAGTATGCTTATATAGATTCCCTTCATTTCGAAACACCGATATATTTATGGACAGCCTGAATACTGCGTTAAATAATTTATCAGCAATAAATAATATCATCGTAATTGGCGACATAAACATAGATATTAAAGTAAATAATTGTGACACAAACTCAAATGATTATTTAAATCTTATGGCATCTCATGGAATGTTACCAGCACACCAGATTCCGACTAGATTAGATAACTGCTTAGACCACGTCATATTAAAAACAAGGCTTCGATCCACAACTCTCGTTATAGACACATCAGTAACTGACCATTTTCCAAACCTCTTAAACTTAAATCTATATCCTGTAAACCGTCGAATAAACCAAATTGGCAATAAAATTAATTTTCCTCAAGTTGCACATGAAATAACTAACACAGACTTTTCTAAAAAAAATTCGTTCAACGATGTCAATAAGGCGACCGATCTATTCCTAGACACGTTAATGTCTATAATGAATAGAAATACCATTTGTTTTACAACTCCATGCAGACAGCGAGCTATAAAGCCCTGGATAACCGCAGGAGTATTGAGGTGCCTAAGAAACAGGGACCGTATGCATAAAAACGTCAAACGTAACCCAAACAACGTTATACTGGAAAAAACTTATAAACGTTACAGAATTTTTTGTACTAATCTTGTTAAAAATCTCAAAAGAGACTACGAGAGATCTGAATTTGCTAAGGCTAAGAAAATTCCTAAAGAAACTGGGAGATCATTAAAAACGTTACTTATACAAATAAAGTAACCGATCCACCATTAGAACTTTTAAATTTGCACGACGATGCTAAAGTATCTGGTGATGCCGTAAATTCATTTTTCGCAAATATAGGGAAAGAACTTGCAAATAAAATGAAATCAAATTTAAAATTAACTGACTTACCATCTAATTTCTTGCACTCTCCTTCACATTCTATGGTTATCCTCGATATTGATGAAGACAAAGTACATGATGCTATTATGAGCCTACGAAATGAGAGTGCTGTAGGGTGGGCTGGTATACCAGCCCAAATTTTAAAATCCAGCCCAGATCTTACACCTATCATTACCCACCTATGTAACTTAGTGGTATCCACTGGTAAGTTTCCTACCGCCTTGAAAAGGCAATTGTACATCCCATTTATAAAAGTGGGGGCAGAGGCAGTGTTACAAATTATCGCCCAATTTCTGTCTTGCCAACCCTGTCTAAAGTATTTGAGCATATCATAAATCGCCATTTAGTTCGCTTCCTCGAATCAAATAGCTTAATCTCCAAAAATCAATTTGGCTTTAGAAGGGGTAGGTCTACCGAGGATGCTGTTGCTTCCTTAGTTGGGCATGTAGTCACCGAACTCGACGAAGGTAGGAAATATCTGGGTATTTTCCTAGACCTTTCTAAGGCATTCGACACTGTCTCTGTCCTACTACTGTTAAATAAGTTGGAAACGCTGGGTGTCAGGGGTCATATCCTGGAAATATTTGCTGATTACTTATCAGGTCGGACGCAGTGAACAAAGATAGGCTCTTTCGTCAGCAAACAAGAATCCCTTGTATTTGGTGTCCCTCAGGGTAGCATTTTAGGGCCCATGTTATTCCTGTCCTACGTAAACGAGCTTTGTGACTTACCTCTATCTCATTGCCGCATTGTCACTTATGCTGATGACACGGTCCTTGTTGTTTCTGGGAACAACTGGTCCGAAACAATTAACATAGCAGAGAATAATTTTAGAATTACTATGACGTGGCTAAGTCGTAATCTTCTAACCTTAAACATAGATAAGACTAAATTAATAACCTTCTCTATAAAACCCTCTGAACAACCATCAAGCGAGTGTTTCGATATGCGTGCTCACAATTGCTCCAGTGGGACTTCTCACTGTATTTGCCCAAAATTGCAAAGAACCCATACTATTAAAGGTATGCAAGTGGATAATTGTTTGAACTGGTATAGTTAAGTAGAATCCGTAGCAGGTCGGTTACGCAACCTAATCTATATATTTAAAACATTACGTAGCTCCGCGGATGCCGGCATCCTGTCATCTGTGTACACCGCCCTTTATGAGTCAATCATAACATACTGCATCCCGATATGGGATTGTGCTTCCAAGACTACCTTCATTAAAATTGAGCGCGAACAGAGGGCAGTGCTAAAGGTAATACATAGGCGGCCTTGGATATACCCGACCACACAAATTTATATGGATTGTAATGTACCTACAGTTAGGCAACTTTACATTCTTCGCACGATTTTGCGTCTACATTCAACTGTACCTTCAAATAGTTCATCCACGCCAAGGAGGCGTCAAAAAGCAGCATGTCCTGTCAAAACATGTAGGACTTCTTTTGCTTAAAAGCAATTATCCTTCTCAAGCTCGCGATTATACAATAAACTCGACAAAAAGTTACAGATAAATAAGTTCAATGCCTATGAAGTTAAAAAAAATGTATTTCGTAACTTCATGAATTAAATTATAATGTCACTGAAGCTTTAATATCCTAAACCTACAAACTGTACCCACAAACACGCACACAAGACACGCAATCCCATAGAATATCTTATAAAGAGCCGAACCACTATCTTTCTACCCTAGCATGAAAGTCAGGGGATCAACTTATTTCTAGGTTATTTAGGCTAGCCATCATGTTACAATTTATCTACAAAAACTTTGTATTAAGTTTAAGGCTTTATTTGTCAATAAAAAAATATTATTATGAATATAAAGTAAGTAGTATCCTATGACAAAACACCTCCCCCCTTTGAACAAATATTGAGCGGTTTTGCTCGATTTTTGAGTGTAGTCAGCAGCTTCGTCTTTGTCTTCTGATATACAGGATATTGTAGCAGTGGTGTTTAGTGATCATATGGGAATCTCCACATGTTGGCGGCGACGAGAATGGTCAAAGCAATTATTAAAAATTTGTATACAGTTAACGTGGGGATTTGTAGGTATATTATTCCATGGCAAGCGTTTATAACATTTATAACAAAATTCGTCTTTGTTATAAATGTTATATTTCGTTTGGCTTCTAAGAAAGTAATTTAGCTTTTAAGTAAAAAAAGAAATTTAAACTATACAGGTCTTATAATATAAAGTAAATAGTGTCCTATAACATTACATTAGTTTGACTTCTAAGAAAGTAATTTATTAAATAACTAAATCTGTATCTTAGGAACTATGTTCCACTAACATTACAGAAAATGTAGGATAAAAATATGTTAAGTTGTTTAGAGATTTGGCAGTTTGACCGCTGACGGATTGTTGTTGTTAGGGTTTAAAATGGAGTTTAAAGAGTGTAAGTGGTACATTTCGTCTTTTCATCTTCTGAACCATCGTCCGTGTCTGGTGATTTTGGACCATTGGAGCCAAAGATGCATACACTTATGTTCAAATTTAGAGGAACTCAAAAAAAGTGTGTATAAATTTGAAATATAATAGATACACGTGTCAATTAAGTTTATTAGTTTGGATTTTGCTTATTATTCGAAAATTTTAAATTGCTAACGTTGAAAAAACAAATGATCAATTGACAAAAATTAACCAAAAAAAAAATTAGAAGGAAAAATATTTGTGTACTTATATTTTATTAGCTTTTTTCATAAATGCTTATGAAAGGCTTTTGATAACGTAGGCTATAATTAGTATTTAGTGTTGACCCTTCTAGTTTTTCGAACTACATTAAATTTCCTTAGCATACTCCCACTCAAGATATCAATGAAATCTTGAGAGACAGCGTTTCATTCTTCCTGTAATGTGTTTTTAAGATCCCTCAAATTAACCGATGCAGGATTTCTTTGCTTATTTTGTCTTTCAAGCTTTTCTCAAACAGGCTCTATAGAGTGAAAGTCGGACGAACGAGCTAGCCATTCCATAGCATTGATTTTAAAGGTATTGTCAACTATACAAAATATATATCCTATAAAAGTCAGTCGCGATTCTACTACCGGTTAGTGCAGTCGCTTCATAATGATGTGACGGCTCTAATGCCGAACCTACAATATTTTCGTAGCGTAAGCATACCTACGGCACGAAATTATCTGTCAGCGGGTTGATGATAGTGAAACTAGGGCGTCCTCAGTCGTCATTGCATCACCACCTCAGCCCTTAACTGAACACATGAGAACTCCTCCGCCGAAGCCAACCTCACAACAAGGAAAGACTTTTGCGGATGTTGCCCGAAAATCTTCACAACCGTAACCTCTTGTGGTCGAAAGCGAAAGAATGTGGAAATAAAATCAGTTTCAATGGTGACTCGAAATGAGATTGATAATGACGGATTTACTCTTGTTGAGAAGAGACGTCGGTCGAGACTGGTCTGTAACCAGCGTGGGACCGCCAAAATAAACTCGAGTACAACTCTGCGTGTTGTGGAGTCAACCATACAGCTCTACATGTCCCGTTTAGACAAAAGTACGTCGGGAGAAGACGTCCTGCGTTTCGTGGAATAACGAAGCCGTGGAGGAGGATCCGATCTTTTTACATTTGCAGCGTGTGGAGTCTAATAGGTCAACAAACTTCAAATCCTACGTACTCCAGGTTCCTGCAAAATACAAAGAGACATTCATGGCTCTCGATTTCTGGCCCTCTGGGGTAGTGTTTCGCCGGTAGAGGGACGCGCCAAAGAAGAAAGTTCCCTAAATAGTGTTATGTTTATATTTTATATATAATTTAAGGTTAAGGTATATATTGCTATGGGCCAATGTTCTTAATGTTTAAGTCCTTGATGCCTGAAATAAAGTTATTGTATTGTATAAAAGGGGCACTACAATTTCTCCCAAAATCTCCGTTACATATCGTGCCGCTATTAGTGACCCATTCTCAATGATGCAGAGTTCCATACGTCCCCCATACAAATACCCCCCCGTACCATAACTGACCTTCCACCACATGCCTCTTTTCCAATGATGTTGCACTGAGCGTAACTCTCTCCCGAACGTCTCCATTCTTTAATGCTTTCATCATCTGGTTTCAGACAAAATCTGCACTCGTTTGTGAATAGAACTTGACTTCAAGCTCCAACATTCCAATTTTCGTGGTATTCCGAGCAAAATTAAATCGGGAAATAAATTGCACCGGCTGTAGTTATACCGGCTCTCTTTACCCTACAGATTGAAGCACAGCAAGTACTGCTATGTGGTGGTAGAAATAAGAGGTTGTACTTACCCAGACTTACAAGGTCCTACTACAAGGGCACGGGGGACTGAGGTTCAACGTCCTAATGTCATAGTTAACCATAGCTATCTTCAGCTTAAATTTTTGATTATTGAACCGATATATGCGGAAAGAACATAAATTTTTCTTGATATCATATAAGATAATATCTTTGACACATAAATTTGATGAAAAAGTTCCACCCTTAAGGGCGTAAAATAGGGGATGAAGCTTATAATGTAACTATTGAGACGACATTCTAGTTGTTACTGAAAATGGTCAAAAAATAAAATAAAAGGTTTCTTCAAAGAATTAAAAAGAATAAAATAATTTTCACCGACTTATATAAGTCGTTCGCGTCCCTAGGCTTTGACCACCTAACCCTAGGCCCACCCTACACGTGTCTCCCGGGTGGTGCTAAACGAGCGACAAAGCCGAAATGACAGACTCGGCTTCTCGCCGTGTGGTAGCGGCGTAAAATCTACCACCCCCTTTTGTCGCACCATGAGCCAAAAATTGAAAGAAATGGCCCCGAGTTCCCGGCGCCCCTTTAATGGGGCAGGGGTGCGAAGAATCTCCGGGAGAAAAACCGGCGACGAGGTTCGCCACCCGTCACGTCCTGTCTCCTGGAGGGGCGAAAACTGGATTGCGGAAGCCCGTCTGGCTACGCTGAATGTATGTGGAGCAATGAATGATAAGATGGATGAAATATGCGAAATGATGAATGATAGAAGAATAGATGTGTTATGTGTGAATGAGACGAAACGAAAGGGAAGATATGTCACTGCACATGGCATGTATACCGCTTACTGGTCTGGTGTAGACGAGACCGAGCGGGCATGCCAGGGAGTCGGTGTCATCCTTTCAGAAAGAATGGGTCAATGTGTGAAAGAGTATGAATGTGTAAGCCCAAGGCTGCTGTGGATACGAATAAAAGTGGGCTTAAAAAAGTTGTTTGTGCTTAGGGTGTACGCCCTAGATATGTCTAAGCCCACTTATATCCGCGAGCAGTTTTGGGACATGGTAAGGCTGGTGTTGACGAAATGCAAGGAAAATGAAAGTATTATTATGTTAGGAGATTTTAATGGAAGGGTTGGAGTGAAGAGGTCTGGTTATGAAAGGATATTAGGAGCGTTTGGCGATGAAAGAATAAATGAGAATGGTGAAGACCTCCTCACCATATGTGTGGAAAATAATCTTTTTGTGGCGAACACTTTCTTTCGCCATAAGAAGATTCACATGTATACATGGGAAAGAGGGGATGATAGAAGCATGATAGATTTCATAATTGTGGATGGAAGAATGAGGAGCGCAGTGGTAGATACAAGGGTTTACCGGGGGTCCAACGTAGGGACGGATCATTACTTGGTCTTATGCCGAATTAATGATCTGTTCAAGCGTTGGCGCCATCGGACATCTGTGTCTACTACTGCGTTACAGCGTATAAGAATAGAGAGGCTACAAGATGAAGATGTGAAAGAAAAGTATAAATGCAGACTGATGGAAAATATAAGTGTGTTGAATGAATTTTGTTTTGTTTTGTATGAATGATTTAGACTTGAAGAATGTATGGAATAATGTTAAGAAAGTTTTGGTGGATACAGCCACCGAAATATGTGGTGTAAGTAAGAGAACGAATTAAAGGAAAAGTAATACGTTGTGGTGGGATGATGAGGTACGGATGGAAGTTGAAGCAAAGAAGAGGGCATGGCTAGATTTACTAGCAACCAAAGCTGGTAATTCTGGCGGTATGAATGATGAGATTGAAAAAAAAAAGGCAGACTTTAGACGTATAAATAAGAGAGTAAAAGAAGTTGTTGAAAGGAAAAAGCAAGAAAGGATAGATAAGAATGATAGAAGAATATCTGATAACTTCCAGGCAAATATCAAAATGTTCTGGAAGCTCGTAAGATTTGCCAGGGGAAATCCAAAACAGCCTAAAATGAATGCTATACGAGACGAGAATGGCTGCATGCTGAATGATGAAGTTTTGAATTTAAAGAGATGGAAGGAATACTTTGAAAGCGTGTTTAAGAGTGAAGAGTCGTCTGAAGTAAGTGAAATAGAAATTCCGGAAGAAGTGGAGATAGGTAGAGAGATAAGTGTAGATGAAATAGTGAAAGCAATGAAAAGCATGAAAGCAGGTAAGGCAGCCGGATATGATAGAGTATCACTCGAAATGCTAAGGGCTGGAGAGGGGGTGGTTGCAGGCCTGCTGTACACCTTGTTTAATTTATGTTGGGAACTGAAGCGGGTACCGGAAGACTGGTGCAAAGCCGTTATAGTCCCAATATATAAGGGAAAGGGGTCGCTTGCTTAGCATTGTGGGTAAACTGTATGCTAAGGTGTTAAGTGAAAGAGTTATGGAAGAAACTGATGGAAAAATTTGGGATGTGCAAGCTGGATTTAGAAAGGGGATGGGGTGTACGGATCAAGTCTTTTCCATGCGCATGATTGCGGAGAAATTTTTGGCCAAAAATCAGAAAGTTTTTTGTGCATTCATGGACTTGGAAAAGGCTTATGACAGAGTGGACAGGAACGTGTTATGGCAAACACTGACCTCATTTGGGTTGAGCGCTGGTCTGATACGGGCATTGAAGTCTCTATATAGGGACTCTAGTGCCTTTGTCAGGATCAACGGGGCCTACTCGGACTGGTTTGGCATCCATAAAGGTGTCAGACAGGGCTGTATGGCTTCCCAGTGGCTGTTCAACCTATTTATGGACAGTTGTTTGGAAAATTTGAAAGTAGAAGAATGCGGGTTAAGAATGGGTGAGTTAACCGTCAAATGCCTTTTGTACGCCGATGATCAAGTCATACTTGCGTCTTCGGCAGCCGAGTTGCAAATGATGGTTACATTAATGAACAGGACATTAAAAGAAAAGGGAATGAAAGTGAACGCAAGTAAGACGAAAGTTATGGTTTTTGAAAGAGAAGAAAGTAAAACGATATGTGAAATAAGAATAGAAGGGGAGTTGGTAGAGCAAGTAGATGAGTTTGTGTATTTGGGATGTGTGTTTAGCAAGGATGGTAGATATGATAAGGATATAAAACGACGAGTGAATGCAGGAAATAGAGTGAATGGGGCTCTACACTCTATAGTGAAAAGTCAGAATGTGTCCAAAAAGGCACGTACGGCAATTCACAATGCTGTGTTAATGCCTACTTTAATGTATGGTAGTGAGTGTTGGGTGTGGCAGAAGAAGCACGAGAGTAGAATAAATGCTGTAGAAATGCGGGCATTAAGGAGTATGTTAGGGATGAATCTGAAGGACAGAGTGAGAAATTGTTTAATAAGAGAAGAGTGTGGTTTGCAAGATGATGTTGTGACCAGGATTAAGAAAGGAATGCTTCGGTGGTTTGTTCATGTAGAAAGAATGAATGAGGATAGAGTGACAAAGCAAATTTATGTTGCAGAGGTGAACGGCAGAGTCGGAGAGGGTCGCCCTAGGCGAAAGTTTATCGACCAAATTGACGATATATTGAAAATGGGCCAAATCAAGAGTACCTTTAACCGACGAGCGTGTATGCGTAGGTATATGGATGTGGACGAAGCGAGAGGGGTCTGTGTCAGGATCGTGCCAAATGGAAGTCCATAGTCTCTGCCTACCCCTCTGGGTGACAGGCGTGAGTGTTTATGTATATATGTATGTAATTATATGGTAATTTTTTTTAAAAACGTTACCCCCACACTAAGATTTTCTCCAGTATCGTGGAGGCAGTTTACAAACATAAATCGCACGAGGACAAACATCCAGACCAGGAACAATTATTTGTAGGCCATACAAATACTTGTGCCGTGCGGGATTCGAACCCGCGGCCCCCAGCGCAACAACTCATTGCTAAGCCACTGCGCCACATAGCCGTCATTTATTAATTAATTATTTATATATTTATATAATTAATTATTTCACTTACTTAACTTTTCATAAAAATACTATTCTTTTTTCTTTAAATTTTATGTATTGTGTTTTCTATGAATAGAATTTGTTTTTGCTATTTGTAAATCCTTGTGTTTTTACCTTACAATACTAATATTTTTTATAGTACAAAATTATATTTTCGTGACCTTCGACGTTCTTGTCCCTGATTACTTGAGTATGTTATTCAAGTAATCTAATATAATATGCTATGTTCAAATTCCAAATCAGGCCGCAAAAAATATCAGTTATTGGGGTTTTCCGTCAAAAAATTCTCAGTAGCTGCCCATCATCATCATCATCATCATTACAGCCTTTCATAAGTCCACTGCTGAACATAGACCTCCCCCAAGGAATGCCACAAAGCACGGTCCTGAGCCACGTGCATCCATCGACTTCCTGCATGTCTTACCAGGTCGTCACTCCGTCTAGTGGGGGGTCGCCCTACACTTTGCCTACCGGTACGAGGCTGCCACTCAAGAACCTTTCTTCCCCATCGGTTGTCGGTTCTTCGAGCTATATGGCCGGCCCACTGCCACTTCAGCTTACTAATCCATTGGGCTATGTCGGTTACTCTGGTTCTACTGCGGATATACTCATTTCTAAGTGTATCACGCAGAGAAACCCCGAGCATAGCCCTCTCCATAGCTCGCTGAGCGACCTTGAGCTTCTTCATACGGCCAGCAGTGAAGGACCACGTCTCAGATCCGTAAGTCATCACTGGCAACACGCACTGGTTGTACAGTTTCGTTTTAAGGTTTTGAGGTATGTCTGACGAGAAGATGTGTCGTAGTTTCCCGAACGCTGCCCAGCCGGGTTGAATCCGTCGATTGACCTCTCGGTCGAAGTTGGTCCCAGGTAAACATACTCGTCAACAACTTCGAGTTTAGTGCTCCCAACAACGACCGGCATAGGTGTGACATGGACATTAAACATAATCTTTGTTTTGTCCATGTTCATCCTAAGACCTATTCGTTGGGAGACATTATTGAGGTCATTGAGCATGGTGCTTAGGTCCTCCATCAATTCTGCCATAAGGACTATATCGTCGGCAAATCGAAGGTGAGTGATGTATTCACCATTGATGTTAATACCGTATCCTTTCCAGTCCAGAAGCTTGAAAACGTCGCCGTACGACGACGACGAACGAATCGTACGCCAGACATAAAGGCAAATTGTACTCCTCGGACTTCTGTACAATTTGCCGAAGGGTATGTATGTGGTCTATGGTGCTAAAGCCCTTTCGGTAACCGGCTTGTTCGGGAGGCTGG
Source organism: Parnassius glacialis (assembly GCA_033319125.1). Classification (NCBI taxonomy): domain Eukaryota; kingdom Metazoa; phylum Arthropoda; class Insecta; order Lepidoptera; family Papilionidae; genus Parnassius; species Parnassius glacialis. The sequence goes on along the minus strand of JAVANC010000020.1, from coordinate 7,804,205 downwards.
AAGTCGTCAAGTCTGCGCGCGAGATGATTCGTAATGACTCTCGAAAACAGCACTTAGACGCGGCTCAGAAGAGAAATCGGTCTGTAGTTCTTCAAGAGAGCGTTGTCACCTTTCTTGAAGAACAAGACCACCGCACTTTTGCTCCACGCCTACGGTGTAACGCCACCATGGAGGACGGAATTAAAGAGCCTCTGAAGGACTTTCAGTACCGGTCTTCCACCTGCTTTCAGAAGCTCCGCTGTAATTCCATCCTCGCCTGGGGCCTTGCCGTTTTTAAGGTGCTGGAGAGCCATTCTAATCTCGCTCAGACTGACGTCAGGGATATCTTCGGAATAGTGTCGGATAAAATTCGCTCTTGGATCGTTACTTACACTTACGTGTGGCTCCAACGATGACGTGTACAGCTGCCCATAGAACCTCTCAATCTCACTCAAAATCTCAGATGCCCGGAAACGATGCTGCCACATTCGGTCTTCAGCTTTGACAGTTGGCTCTTTCTGGCAGACAGATCTCTGGCAAGACTTTGGAGCCTTGCTTTCGCTCGATCGCTTCTTCAATACAAGCTGTATTGAAGTTGCGTAAGTCCTGCCATATGCATTTGGAGATCTGTCTGTTCATTTGCCTGCATGCTGTCAAATCTGTTGAAGAATGTAACTTCATCCCCCGTCTAACAGCCATGAGATTGAGAGTGTGATCGGAGAGTTTTTGTGTTCATCTACGGCGGGTCTTGCAGAACTTAGCTCCGACCGCATGGACAGTTTCCACGAGCTTGTCATTCATATCATCCACTTCATTGCAGTCTTCTAGGCACTGAAAACGGTTTTGTAACTCGAGCTGAAAGGTTTCGGGACTTTGGAACAGAACAAGAGGGGGACGGAACGTTGACTTCATTAGACGAGACCTCTCCAACTTAACGTTTAGGTTCAGTGTGCCTCTAACCATTCAGTGATCGCTACCAGTTTTCACCCTCGCGATCACGGAGACATCACTGAACAGTTGTCGTCTGGTCATCATAATGAAGTCAATCACATTTTTTGTGGAACCGTCGGGGCTCGACCAGGTCCACTTCCTGTGGGGCCACTTCTGGAAGAGGAGTTCATCATTAAGAGTCCCTCTTTCTCCATGAAGTCGGCCAGCTGCTGGCCCCTTGGGTTCCGTTGCCCTATTCCGAATTTCCCTACTTTCAGAGGTTTCAGAGGTTGATGCGTAGACCTGTATGACCTTCAGCGAATACGTTTGGTAATTCTGAGTATAAGGTACGCAACCCTCGTCACACACTCTCGATCTTTACAACGTAGTTAACGAGAGACTTGTGCAGACGATACCAATTACGACCTGCTTCATAATATAGATATGTATGTTCTTAGTGAGACAGTTTGTAGGAAACAATTGTAATTACCATTGTCTTATTTTACTTGTATGTTTTTCTTTCATATCTTTTGTTTCTGTTTTGTCTCCAATAAAGTAAATAAAAATAAAAGATAAATCCGACACCTCCTTGGGACAGATGGTCGACCTACCGGTGATAGAGCAAGTTGCCGCATTCGAGGATTACCGTGTCCTCCGCCTCTCTTCGGACTTCGGATAATCCTATAAGTAGCTGCCCGGAATCATGAAATTGGCGGTGTCTAACCGTCGTGCCTCAGACAGCACGTAAAGCCGTTGATCCTGCGCCTGATCTCTACGGTCGTATCGGTTTACCATCCCATTGGATTATGAGAGTGAGGGAATAGAGAGTGCACATTTTCTTGTGCATACACTTGGGCACTATAATCCTATCCTGCGCCGATGACTAATCTCGGTTGAGGCTGGCCGCCGTGACTGAAATTTGGTCTGGAGGACATTAATTAATTAATTAGCCACTAATCATTAGAAGATTTTAGGCTAGTTAGTCACTCAATGTTATAAAAAACAATAAAAGTATGTGTTTAAACTCTTCAATCCGCCTGCCCAGTATTGTACGAGTATGTAAGGAAAAACCTTAGTTAACGCATATTTTAAAAGGCCTAATTATAGGAATTAATGTATTTTTTAAATTATTTATTAATTAACTTTTACAAAAACATTACTTATCATTATAACTTCGCCAAACTACTCATATCAAGATAGTCTGTTGGCGAATGCACTCTTATTTACAAGGCATCTTTTTAAGAAAGTACACCTCACGTGGGTACGTGAGCTGTACTTTCTTAACATTGCAACTAGGGACCGACCGAAGGTTCAGTTTCGGTTTCGGTTTCGGCAAAGTTTCGGCAAAAACTCCAGTTTCGGTAATAGTTTCGGTTTTGGCAAAAAATCTGCCGAACCTTCGGCGGCGCCGAAACTCAGTGTTCTTGGATTATCGTGCGTCGTTCGGATGAGTTCGTGATTCGTATATCATTCATAATTATACAGAAACAGAATCTTTTTTATTCAATATAGATTGTAAATAATACTTATAAAAAGTCACTCTTTTGTTTAATTACCACTGGTTCGAAAAAAACCTCTGTCCTTGGAAGAACCAGCAAGAAACCCAGCGGGACTTTTTTTTAAACAACAGCTTACAATCAGAGGTGTAGCCTGGACTAATATAAACGTGCGCGAAGTTGCGTCAGCGAGGCCCCTTTTCTTTCGTTCCATGGGTCTACCGAATAGATCTATCCTACCTATCATGCATTGACACGACATACGAGGGCAACACTAAAAGTTTTTAGAACTGGCCACTTGTAAATGATATAATAAAAAAATAAGTTCAAATCTTGAAAATGGACTCTTTGCCAATATTATTGTGTATGTATTTTATTTATTGTTATTTGTTTACGATTTGGCGGCAAATTGAAAATTGTCTGTGTCACATCAGCATGAATTTAACGCGAGAAAATTTTCGTACACTGATTTTTTATGAATTTCGATGTTATTTAAGTCAACAAGAAAGATATGATAGACTTCGATTGAATTTTCTCTTCCTTTCACGATGCAGCCCCATCTCATGCCACTGTTTATAACTGGTTTAATGAGTTTAAACGTGGTCGCACTAATCTCACCGATGATCTGCGTGATGGACGGCCATTGATTTAGTCTTGCATAACTCAATGGAGACGGCCTTCTACGGCGACGACTAAAGATAACATCAGTGTTGTGCGGCGTGTGATAGTGACTGACAAACAAGTGACTTATCGGCAGATACAGACAAGATAAGGCATCGGTATGAGTCAAGTGCACAAAATCCTTCATGAATATTTAGCAGTCAGGAAGCTTTTTGCTGGGTGGATACCTCAAAACTTGATAGAGGCCTAAAAACTCCGTCGTGTTGATTGCTGTCGTGAAATGATTCAAACATTTAATGGAGGTGACTCAAATGCTGTGTTCGACATACTTACAGGTGACGAAAGCTGGATTTATTGTTATGATCCTGAAACTAAGAGACAGTGCTGTCTGGGTCTTTCCTTCCGAGGAGTTACCAACTAAAGTAAAGAGAAGTCGAAGCGTGGGGAAAAAAGATGGTGGCCTCGTTCTTCGGAAGGACAGGTCATTAGGCAACAATTGTTTTAGCGGATTGAAAAACAGTTACTGCAGAGTGCTACACTAACCGTCCCGCTGGGTTTCTTGCTGGTTCTTCCCAGGACAGAGGTTTTTTGCTCGAACCAGTGGTAATTATATAAAAGAGTGACTTTTAATAAGTATTATTTATAATCTATATTGAAAAAAAAAGTTTCTGTTTCTGTAACAATTGTTTGCTATTTGTCTTGAAAAAAGTTCGTGAGAAACGACCTCGCAGTAGGATCTTCCTTCACTACGACAACGCCTCGTCGTACACTGCCATGCAAACAATGGAATACTTGGCAACGTCAGACGTGGAATTACTGGGTCACCTGCCCTATAGTACCGACCTCGCATTTTGCGATTTTTATTTATTTCCGAAAATAAAAGAAAAATTTCTTAAAAAAGATGTATATGGACACTATTTTGAAAAGATATAATAATAGTAATAACATGCTAGCTAGTTTGTTCAGTTTTTAATTTTTTAGAACTTTTAGTGTTACCCTCGTACCTACCGATATCTATTAATTCCTGACAAATCTCGTATTCCGTCAATGTAACAATGACGGTCTTTGAAGGTAGTTTTAAAGGCCTCGCAGTCGCATTTAAGGCGGGCTTCTTGCGGAGCCCCAAATAAACACACTTTCACTTTTTCAAGGGTAAAAGTGATCAAATTAATTAGTCATCTGTGGTAAATTCTGGGGGCATCGCATTTTAGGGGGTCTCGCGAGGCCCCTTTAAGTGCGAGGCCATGGGCGAGGGCCAACTTCGCCCACACGTAGCTACGCCATTCTTACAATCATGTATGTAACACAATTAACAACAAAAAAGAAATTAGAAATAGCTTGGTTGTGATCACCATAGTGGGGTTATTATAATCCATAAATTCCTTAATATTATAATAACCCTTTTTATACAAACTTAGTTTATTAAAGTTTTTGAACTTTGAGCAGGTTTTGTATATTTTCTGGGATTTTGTTAAGGTGTGTGTATGTATATTGTGTGTGAATGTGATATTATATTAAGTTAATGCTCTCATTGAATAATATTAACAATATTGTGAACACAATAAAATATGTATAAATAAAAAGAAGTATAACTTCGCCTCCAGGTCTTTCAAAAGAGTTATTGCCAAGGCAAAGTCAGAGCACATAGGCAGAATTGGCGAGAAACTAGTTCGCCTTCCTTCGGGAACCCGTGCATTCTGGTCTCTCGCCAAGGCTGTCCAAGGGAATTTCTGTAAGCCATCACTACCATCTTTGCACAGGGAGGACGACTCACTGGCCCATGACGCAAAAGACAAAGCCGACCTTTTAGGCTCCCTTTTTGCGTCCAACTCGACTCTTGATGACGGGAGGAAAACACCGCCGACCATCCCGCGGTGTGAGTGCTCCATACCGGATGTGCTGTTCTCACAGCGCTCGATTCGCAAAGCACTTCTCTCCCTGGACATCCAGAAGTCGAGTGGGCCTGACGGAATCCCCCCAATTGTGCTGAGGACGTGTGCTCCGGAGTTGGCACCGGTCCTAACGCGTCTTTTCCGGTACTCCTACTCCCAAGGCGTAGTCCCGAATTCATGGAAGACAGCTTTTGTCCACCCGATCCCTAAAAAAGGCGACCGCTCAGACCCGTCCAACTATAGGCCTATCGCGATCACCTCCTTGTTCTCCAAATTAATGGAATCCATTGTTAACTGCCAGCTCATCCGGTACCTTGAGGATCACCAGCTGATTAGTGACCGCCAGTACGGTTTTCGTCGGGGTCGATCAGCTGGTGATCTTCTGGTCTACCTGACCCATAGATGGGCGGAGGCAGTAGAGTCCAAGGGGGAGGCGTTGGCCGTTAGTTTGGACATTGCGAAGGCCTTCGATCGGGTTTGGCACAAAGCGCTTCTTTCGAAGCTCCCTTCCTATGGGCTTCCCGAGAAATTGTGCAATTGGATCACCAGCTTCCTTGCAGATCGGAGCATCAAGGTCGTTGTAGACGGTGCATGTTCTGACTGCAAGCCTATTAACGCTGGTGTTCCACAAGGCTGTGTGCTATCACCAACGCTGTTTCTTCTGCATATCAATGATATGTTGCTAACTGGTAACAGAAACAGAAACAGAAACAGAAACTTTTTTATTCAATATAGATTATAAATAATACTTATTGAAAGTCACTCTTTTGTATAATTACCACTGGTTCGAAAAAAACCTCTGTCCTGGGAAGAACCAGCAAGAAACCCAGCGGGACTTTTTTTTTTAAATAACAGCTTACAATCATGTATGTTACACAAATTCACCACACAACAAATTAGAAATAGCTTGGGAGCGATCACCTCACTTCCAGGGGTTATTATCATCTATAAATTCTTTAATATTATAATAACCCTTTTTATACAAACTTAGTTTAATAAAGTTTTTGAACTTTGAGCAGGTCAAATTTTGTATATTTTCTGGAATTTTGTTGTAAAAGCGTATACATCGCCCCAAGAATGAATTACTGACTCGATGGAGTCGAGTAACTGGTACTACTAGCTTGTGTCTGTTCCTAGTATTTACAGAATGAATATCACTTATTTTTGTAAAACTACTTTTATTTTTGTGTACGTACATTACATTTTCATAAATGTATTGAGAGGCCAAAGTTAATATATTAATTTCCTTAAATTTTTGTCGCAGCGACTCTTTAGGCTTTAAATCATAAATTGCTCTTATGGCCCTCTTCTGCAAAACAAATATAATTTCAGTGTCAGCTGCGTGTCCCCATAGCAAAATACCATACGACATTATGCTATGGAAATAGCTAAAGTAAACTAGTCTAGCTGTTTCAACACTAGTTAGACTTCTAATCTTTTTTACAGCATATGCTGCAGAACTAAGTCTGCTTGCTAGCTTTGATATATGGGGGCTCCATTGAAGCTTCGCGTCTAGTGTGATTCCAAGAAAAATGGTGGTATCTACAAGACTCAGTTTCTCCCCATTTAAAATTACATTAGTATTTAATTGTTTGACATTTGGAGTCATAAATTTCATACATTTTGTTTTAGTGCCATTTAAATGCAAATTATTGACATTGAACCAATTCACTAATTTAGATATAACATTATTTACTTCGTCATATTTTAGCAAATGTCGACTTAATTTGAAAATTAAAGAAGTGTCATCTGCAAATAATACTATATCATGGTTATCTCCTACTATGTAAGGTAAGTCATTAATATATACAAGAAACAGAAAGGGGCCGAGAATTGAGCCTTGAGGCACGCCCATCTGTACCATCGACCCGGAAGAACTCGTACTGTTGATGACAACTTTTTGCGTTCTCTTACTTAAATATGAAATAATTAATTTTAGAGCATCACTTCTTACACCGTAGTGTTGAAGTTTCCTGATTAATGTTTCATAGTGAACACAATCGAAGGCTTTGGATAGGTCACAAAATATACCCAAAGCATCCTGTGAATTCTCCCATGCATTAAATATATATTTAATCAGCTCAACACCGGCATCAGTTGTCGAGCGACCCCTTGTAAAACCAAATTAATTTTTATGAAGTAAATTATTTATATTAAAGAAATTTAACATTTGATCAAGAATAATTTTTTCAAAAATCTTACTAAGTTTTGGTAGTACAGAAATAGGTCTAGGTCTAGGTAACATTCATTGCTATGCGGATGACAGCACTGGTGATGCTCTATACACCGGCCGTGCTAATATTTCTCGGGAAAACGTCTCCGAGTACCAAAATAAACTTGTGTCTGAAGTCAAGTCTTTGCTGGACAAAGTCTCGGACTGGGGGCGACTAAATCTAGTCCAGTTTAATCCTCAGAAGACACAAGTTTGCGCGTTTACCGCTAAAAAGAACCCCTTTGTCGTATCTCCTCAGTTTCAAGGCACTCCCCTGGTTGCCTCAGCCAGTATCGGAATCCTTGGCGTCGACATATCGAGTGACGTGCAGTTTCGTGGTCACTTGGAAGAGAAGGCCAAATTAGCCTCTAAAAAGCTTGGCGTGCTCAGCAGAGCGGGACAGTATTTCATGCCGGCACACCGCCTGCAACTTTACAAGGCGCAGGTTAGGCCTCACATGGAATACTGTTCCCATCTCTGGGCAGGGGCTCCCCAGTGCCAGCTCCTTCCACTTGACCGCATCCAGCGCAGAGCGGCTCGAATCGTCAACGACCGAGCCCTTTCCGATCGGCTCGATTCATTGGCACTGCGAAGAGATGTTGCATCTCTTTGCATTTTCTTTCGCATCTACCATGGGGAGTGCTCTGAGGAATTGTTCGGATTAATCCCAGCCGCCAAATTTCACGAACGCACATCGCGGCAGAACTCCCGATACCATCCACACCATCTGGATGATTGGCGGTCCACCACTGTGCGATTTAGAAGATGTTTTCTTCCTCGCACGACTTCCTTGTGGAATCGATTACCATCAGCGATTTTTCCGGACCGATACGACTTAGGGACCTTCAAGAAAAGAGCGTACTCCTTTTTAAAAGGCCGGCAACGCATCTGCAATTCCCTCCCTGGTGTTGCAGTTGCTCATGGGCGGCGGTAGTCACTTACCATCAGGTGAGCCGCATGCTCGTTTGCCCCCTCTCCTATAAAAAAAAATGTTTTCAATTAGCGAGCAACTTTTTATGGATGTAAGTGTTAATTTTTTTACAAAATTGAATAAAAACTTATTGCTTAACGTTAATTTGTTGATTTTTACTTGAAAATAAATGATTAATAATAATAATAACTAACTAATTGCTGCATGACTATTACAGTTACTGTTTTTGATTAACATGCATTACCTATCTGTATATGTATAAAAAATATTCCAGATTCCAGTATACAATCAAAAAAAGAACATGTCTTAATAACGTTCGGTTTCGGTTTCACTTTCAGCCGAAACTGACACCCAGACCGAAGGTTCGTTTCGGTTTCGGTTGAAAATCCTGTTTCGGTCGGACACTAATTGCAACCAAATATGGAACGTAATACGGTATTTGATCACTTCGTTATTGTTATTAAATTGTGAATATTACCAATTTATATTTTTCAAATAATATAAATGAATATTGGAGTTTCACAAATTGTCAAATACCCTATCACATACTTTCTATTTGATCTAGAAAAAAAATCTTAAGTTTCTTTTTAATTGTTAATTTACAATCAAGTTTACCTTGCCTTATCATATCGTATTTAATATTTTATATATCCTTTACCATAGTAGTTCTTTACACTAGGCACAACTAATTTCACTTCTCTAACTCTCCTGGTTCTATATTTATTATCATTTTTTTCTTTACAATGATTTTTAATTATATAATTAATTATATCTACAGGAATATTCGGAATACACAGAAAGACATTATAATTACTCATACATAGATAGAGGAGTGTGTATAGCTAAAACATGTAAGAAGTACATAAATAATACCAATTCTAATACCTTCGACCTAAATGGAGGCCTCGAGGCATGCCTTAACGAAACAATTTGGAATAACTACGGTCTTCAAGCTAAACTCACACATATATTCTATTGCAATAAACAAGATGAAAAAATAAAATACGACTGGAGTGATTGGTTGTTTGGTGGAATTTTGCTGATTTTAGTATCTATCAATATTATAGGAAGCTTTTACGATTTCATATTGGAACAATATTTTCACAAGAAAAAAAGTGACAAAGACATTAACGGTAAGTGTATTTTGTTTATCACAATTTGTAATATCATGATGACATGATTAACGTGTTTCAACAATATTGTTTTATTTGAATACGTGTGTCCGCAGCAACTTTTACGGGTTAATAAAGAAAGAAGAAAGATGTGTGTGTTAAGAAATTGAGCTGAAATATTAGTAGTGTTCCGTGTATCTTAATTTGTTGTTCTAGAACTAGAACTTAACTTTGTGAGAGACTTGTAGAGACTTACCAGGTAGACTGTAATGCTTATTTGTCACTGCATTAAATTATTATAAAAATCTATAATTTTAATTAACTTAACATTGATGTATTTCTTAAGAGATGAAAAACTTATGTACCTTTTCAGGAAATCCTTACATATTATGTTTTTCCTTACGAAGAAATTGGGAAAGCTTGAGCTCAATCAAAGTGAAAGATCATCGACTTGCACGAATTAAGGGATTACATGGATTACGGTAAATATACTCTTTATGTTTTATTAAAAGCCCGAAAGCAACAAACAGCCTATATTATACGTCTCACCGCTGACAACAAGCTTCCTCCCATGGTTAAGAAAGCGATGGGTAAGGAAGAATTCGCCATGCCCTCTAAGCATTGACAAACTTCATATGCTCCGTAGTGTTCTATCTGTTATAGTTATTAACAGTGTAATTATAGTAATTATACCTTTTAACAGTGGTAGAGCCACGCGGCAGCTTTTGCTGTCACACGGATGGCCCGGCTCGAACCGGGGTGGTACCACGACCTCACAGAATACCAGCGTGAAGTAGAGGTTTAACTCTGCGTTTCGCTTGGTGAGTGCAGGTGACCGGAGGCCCTTTTTACTGGAAATGAGGCATTCCATCTTAGTCCTCACGGGTGACAAAGCATCTGCATTTTGATTCGCAAGCGAGGATAAATGTAGATGTCTATGGGCCGCAGCAACCACTTACCATCAGGTGGACTGTGTGCTCGTTTGTCACCCTTATCCTATAAAAAAAAGTAAACAAAAGAAATGGAACCTTACAGCTGAATCTATAGCAAGCTTTTTACCAAATATATTATAACTTTTGTCCTTTTTTGGCTTGTAATCTATAAATTGCTAAGTTTTATCAATACCTATTCAATATTTTATGCGTCATTGAGTAATGACATCAGAGTAATAGGAAGAATTAATCTACGAAGGTAAATAAAGAGTGCCTTCTTTTTTCTAACTTTTACATTCCTCACTCTAAGTACCATTAATGTAAAGTAAGATTCTTAGTAATAATAAAAAACATTCGAAATATATAACTTTTTTTCTTAAGTATATAATTTGCAACATTTACTCTACTTTAAAAACCGATTACAAGTCATTAAAATCGTAATTAAACTTTTCAGAGTTCTGACAAGTTTCTTCATACCAATAGCGCATGTGATGTGGCTTATCGGAACCGGCTTCACTGATAACCCGCAGGAATTTGAAAAGGTGAGATTACAACATAAGCATATGTTATCGAAATGCATACCAAATTTAATTAGCTATAAATAAAGTCATTGACGATGATATCTTAGATCATACACAAGACTTTGGTCCATTTGGTCCAGTGGTTGTAAGCGCGATTGCTGAGCGAATCATGGGTCGGGCTTAAATCAGTAATTGGGTTTAATAAATAAAAAGCAATAAAATAAAATAACCATAAATGAATGATACTAATGAATGAACATGAATAATACTAACACTAATAAATTTATTTTTAGGGCTCCGAAAGTACTCACTATCAACTGATATTCAATGGTATGATGATAGTGCAGATTTTTTTAGTAATGTCTGGCTTTCTTATGGTATACAACTTGGAAATTTTGTCGGAAATTGTACCAATAACATGGTCGATGTGGCTTAATATATTTATTAATAGATTTTGGAGGTATGTTAAAAATAGTTGTTTCATTTGTTGCTTCATACAGTTTTATTTAATATTTTTGTAATAAAACATAACTAGTTTTTCTTCTTAATCATCACCATTTACTAAAAGTCTGTTAATGGACATGAGTCTTCCCTATTCTAGGAAGAATTTGCCATAATTGTCTTGCTTGCCGGGCCGATAAGCTTTATCTTAAACAAAAACGTTAGCTGTATTGTGGAGGCAGTATACACACATAAATTGCACAAGGACAAATACGGAGACCCGAAACAATTACTTGTAGGTTATATATGTACTTGTTTCACAACTGCACGTTCATGCGTATTCAATGCTGCTCTCCGTCATCGGTTTGTGAATTTTACGACTGACGTACGATGATGATACTTATATTATAGAGTTTATGCCCAAAAATGGGCATTTTGAGAAGGCACCCAATCACCTTCGACTTTATCAAGTCACCCGATGGTGCCGAGGTGAGGTAATGCCGACGGCGGGGAGAGGCGGCCGCGTGCCGCGGGCTGTCGCTCACCGCGCTGGCTAAAGTTGGCAGAGTAGCTCGCTGGCAGCGATGTAGTTAATTAGCATACCTCGGATGCCGCTGCCGAGGTTTCGCGCGACCGATTTTGGGGTTACGGTTTAGATTTTTAGGATTTGTACACGTGACTTCGCTACGTAATTGTGTTTCGTGAAAACCGCCTCGTTTTAGGTTGTCTAAGGCTTAAGTTCTTGACAAGAGTCTTGTATTGTGTTTGACTGATTAAAGTAACTTCTTTGAAAATAGTTGTGCAAATTAAATAGTGAATGCGTGTTGAAGTGCATTTTGTAATATTTAACTTGTTCGGGTGACGTGGAATTTTGCGCACGCGCCGATTAGAGATACGGTTTAGAATTTGGACAGCACAGTCCCTTATCGAGGGCGTCTCCCTGTTGATTGTTTATAATCATCATTGTAATTGTGCCGTCGCGTTAAGTGCCCTTTTCGTGTATTGACTGTTTTGTTAGTTTTACGTGTCAATGAGGCGTATTTAGAATTCTTATCGCGGCGTAGCATTTGATATCGAACGAAGGAACTTAGTTGTGTTTAACGCTGAACCGTATGACTCATGAAGAGATCGCGTTAGTTCCCTATTTGTAATTTGGTGATAAATGAATCCGGGACATTGAAAGTTGAACTTTGAACTACTGCCCATTACTATGTCGGGTATCACGTGTTCGATTCTACGATGAATGTGAAATTAGGCAAGTTTAAGTTAGTTAAATGTACAATAAAGTTAATAGACTGAAATGGTGACAATGAAGAAAGAAATGGTCCAGCGGTGAAGCCTGCTGGAGTGATGCAGCATTGCGGGGCAGCCTGGAAATCGGCCGCTGCCGGTCACCTCAGCTGGGCCAGGTCTCATACACATACACATCACTAAACACTACTTTCCATGCACCTTACACCCACCTACGGCCTGACCGAGCCTTGTGGCGGTCTTAGATTCGGATACAAGTACGTACTACTATATTTTCCTAGCATTTTGTTTTTTTATTCAATATACATTACATTTTTTTTATAGGATAAGGGTGACAAACGAGCACACAGTCCACCTGATGGTAAGTGATTGCTGTGGCCCATAGACATCTACATCTATCCTCTATTACAAATCAAAATGTAGATGCGTTGTCACCCGTGAGGACTAAGATGGAATGCCTCATTTCCAGTAAAAAGGGCCTCCGGCCACCTGCACTCACCAAGCGAAACGCAGAGGTAAGCCTCTACTTCACGCTGGTTTTCTGTGAGGTCGTGGTACCACCCCGGTTCGAGCCGGCCCATCCGTGCGACAGCAAAAGCTGCCGCGTGGCTCTACCACTGTTCACATGTGTAATTCTTATTGAAAGTCATTTTTTACTTTACCACTGGTTCGAAAAAATACCCTCTGTCCTGGGAAGAACCAGCAAGAAACCCAGCGGGACATTTTTTTTGAAATAAATTTTACAATATAAATGATTACGAACTATTTACAAAATTTATTTTAGAAACTGCTTGGAAGCGACCACCTCATTCCCAGGAGTTATTATCAACCATGTATTCATTTATACTATAATAACCCTTTTTATAAAGTTTCAGCTTAATAAAACATTTAAACTTGGTAAAAGAGAGAACCTGTACACTTTCCGGGACCTTGTTGTAATAGCGTATACATTGCCCCAAGAATGAATTACTGACTCTGTGGAGTCGAGAAACTGGCATCACTAGCTTGTGTTTGTTCCTAGTGTTTACAGAATGTAAATCACTTTTTTTACTAAAACTATCTTTGTTTTTGTGAACATACATTAAATTTTCGTAAATATACTGAGAGGCCAAAGTTAATATATTAATTTCTTTAAATTTATCTCTAAGAGACTCTCTCGGTTTTAGATTGTAAATAGCTCTAATGGCCCTCTTCTGTAAAACAAAAATAGTTTCTGAATCAGCCGCATTTCCCCATAGCGAAATCCCATAAGACATTATGCTATGGAAATAACTAAAATAAACTAATCTAGCTGTCTCGACACTAGTAAGACCTCTAATCTTTTTTACAGTATAGGCTGCAGAACTTAGTCTGCTTGCTAATTTGGATATATGGGGGCCCCACTGAAGCTTTGCGTCAAGAGTGATGCCAAGAAAAACAGTGGGTACAACAGGGCTCAATTCCTCCCCATTTAAAAACACATTGGTATTCAGATTTTTAACATTCGTTGTTGTAAATTTAACACAAATAGTTTTATTTACGTTCTAATTCAGATTATTAACGTTAAACCAATGCACTAATTTTGATATAGCATTATTCACTTCGTCACATTTAAATGATTGACGTTTAAGTTTAAAATTCTAGGAAGTAAATAATACTATATCATGACTATCCCCTACAAGGTGAGGTAAGTCATTAATATACACCAGAAACAGGAATGGGCCGAGAATCGAGCCCTGAGGAACACCCATTAGTACAGGTGACCCGGAAGAACTTTTACCATTGATAATAACCTTCTGCTTTCTATTACTTAAATATGAAATAATAAGTTTAAGCGCTGTGTTCTTGACACCATAGTACTGTAGCTTCCTGATTAATGTCTCACGGTGAACACAGTCGAAGGCCTTGGAAAGGTCACAAAATATACCCAAAGCATCCTCTGAATTCTCCCATGCACAAAAAATATGTTTAATAAGCTCAACTCCAGCGTCAGTTGTCGAGCGACCCCTAGTAAAACCGAATTGATTTTTATGTAGCAATTTATTAATATTAAAGAAACTTAACATCTGATCTAAAATATTTTTTTCAAAAATTTTACTTAATGTTGGTAGTACTGAAATTGGTCTAAAATTGGCGGGGTCTATTGTACTACCAGATTTAAATATAGGTATGACTTTACTATGTTTCATTAAATCAGGAAACACACCAGATTCGACGCTTATATTAAATATAGTGGCTAGATAAGGTGCTAATATATCTATTATAGATAAAATAACTTTAACGGAAATTCCCCATAAATCAGCCGTTTTCTTAACATCAACAGCTTTAAAATATTTAACGATATCTTTTGGCAGTACTCTATGGAATTTAAAAGTATTAGATCAAGCCTTTACATTTTGTTTGAGCAATGATTCGGCGACAGTAGGAGAAGAATTTAATGATTTTGTTGTCAAAAAAGGAACATCAGTAAAATGTTTCTCAAAAGCCATAGCAACTTCTTGATCAGATCGCGTTAAATTATTGTTAATATTCAATTGAAAATCCGAGCTGCGCGGCTTGACCCTGCCCAATTCACTATTTATTATTCTCCAGGTCATTTTAATTTTGTCGGATGCAGTTTTAATTTTGTTGCTTAAATGTAAAGCCTTAGCAGTGGAGCACACTTTTTTAAATATTTTAGAATATGTTTTTCCATAATCTCTAAATATAACACTACTATTATATGATCTTTCATCATAAAGCTCGTATAACCTTCGCCTACTTTTATAAATTCCTACTGTCGCCCATTCATTAAATGATTTGCGACTGTTAAAAGAGAAAGTTTTAGAAGTAAATATTCTACTAAATTCACAACTTATAATTTTAAATAATGTAGCATACATATAATTAGCACTATTTTTAAACGAAAGTGATGGAAGTCTTTTTATTATATTACTTCTAAGCCTCTCCAAGCGATGTTCATTTATTGGAACAAACACATCTTTCTTATTTTTCTGTTTTTGTGTATGTAAGGTAGTGATACCAACTGTCCACAGTGATCTGAACTTAAATTTTGAATAATTGATTTATGCAAGGGCTTAACATCTGTAAAAATGTTATCTATACAGGTCGCACTCAGCCCAGCAATACGTGTTAGTTCTAAGAATAAATTTACAAGATTATACGGTTTAAACAATGAGCTAAACTTAATACTAATGGAAGAAGTTTCAAGGAGATTGATATTAAAGTCTCCACATATTACAACAGACTCGTTCTGTTTACTAAGTTTGAGTAAAACTTCTTCCACAATCTTTTCAAAAAGGGTCATAAGTAGCACATGGGGGTCTGTAAACACCTACAACAATGAGGTGCTCGAGCTCGACACAAGCCATTTCTACAGTTCGTTCAACAGAGAGGCTCACAATATCCTTACGTTCTTTATATAATAATGACTTATCTGCTAATATTAAGGAGCCACCACGTAAACTTTTTTCTCTATTGAAGGAACTGACCACCTGGTGATTTCTGAAATTAAACATGAAATTATAATATTTTAGCCAATGTTCAGTAATACAAAGGTTGTGTATATTGTTACTATTTAAAAACAATTCAATTTCCAATTCTTTGCCCAACATGCCTTGTATATTTTGATGCACCAGGTGTAAACAATTTTTATTACTTATTTGTGGGCTGTATTCAAAATTAATTAAACTCTTATTATTGCTAGAGATTGCCTCTATTGTCTCATTCACTAATTTAAATTAGTTGGAACTGATTCCAAATTAAATGTCAAATGATTATGATCAATAAAAGCAGTCTTGGTAGCCAAAAACTTGGCTGAGTTAAAAAGTAAATAATAAGATAGCACATTTGCTATCAGTCTTAAATTATATTTGGATAGGTAATACCTATCTTTTGTCCAAAACTTTTTTATTAAATTATTTATGTCATTAACATGAAATTTATGATTATTATCATTACAATTATATGTCAAATTTAAATTATTATTAATCATCATAAAATATTCGACCTTTGCAGGGGCAGCTGTAGGCCGCAACATATAGTTTTATTAAAAATAGTGATGTACATTTTGTAAGTACAAGGAACAGGCACAAACCAGTTATACCAGTTACTCGACTCTAAAGAGTCAGTAATTCCTTCATGGGGCAATGTATACGCTTTTGCAGCAAACACACAGAAAATATGCAGGACCTATCTATCAAAACGTTAAAATTTTTATTAAGCAAAAATTGTTTAATAAGGGTTATTATACAAGTAAAGAGAACATGATTGATAATAGCCCCTTCGGAATGAGGTGGTCGCTACAATACTGGTTCTAAATGTTTTCATACTTAATTGTACAAAACCTTACAGTGTAAATTAATGTTTAATAAAAGTCCCGCTGGGTTTCTTGCTAGTTCTTCCCAGGACAGCGGTTTTCTTCGAACCAGTGGTAAAACTTAAATAACTTTCAATAAGTATTTTTGTAATCTACATTGAATAAAAATTATTCTCTCTACTCCATCATCACAAATTTTAACATTTTATTCAATTTACAATGAATTTTTACATGATGAACCAACGAAAAATATTCAAGAATTATTTGGATTTTCTACTAAGCCTAAACTTTTAAATACTTTGCAGGTTGACACCGGTGAATGCTTTGACGATTTTGTTCACAGCCACTTGGCTCCGATATCTAGGATCCGGCCCACTGTGGAAATTTTATGTTATGAGTGTAGTGTCAGATTGTAGACAATACTGGTGGGCGCATATTCTCTACATCAATAATTACGTTCCAGATGACAAAGCTTGCGCTGTACACACATGGTACGCGATTTTTTATTTGTTTATTTAATAAAAGAAAACTTTCTTTTATATGTATAACTGCTACCTTAAAACATAACTCAAAGTGATATTTTGCATTTTTGACTTTTGCCCTCGCTACATCCTTTTATAAAGGGAAACGACTTAAATCACTGCAATCAGACGAGCGGTGGATGAAGCTCTAGTAGCTCAGGGACTATGTTCAGTTACCGGATTAGATTTAATAACTTTCAAATAAAAAAATGTAACAACGTCATCACATGAGTAAAGGAACCGTACAGAGGCAAAGCTTCTAAGGAGCTGTCAAATTTTTAACCTATTTTGGTAGGGTTAGTACAGGAGGATAAAATTAAATAAACAAAACATTTATCAGCTTTTATTATATACTTAAGATAGAATGTTAGAAACTACTTATTCCAAAATTTTATTTTATTTTCATAATTTTTGTTCTTCAACAATTTGTTGTGCCCTTTTTTATATGATGAGGGTGACAAACGAGCACACAGTCCACCTGATGGTAAGTTGTTTTTGTGGCCCATAGGCATCTACATCTATCTTCGTTTGCGAATTAAAATGCAGATGCGTTGTCAGCCGTGATGACTAAGATGGAACGCCACCTTTCCAGTAAAAAGTGTCTCTGGTTCTCTACACTCACCATTCGAAACGCAGCATTAAGCTTAAATGGTAAATTCTCAATATAATGTAAGTTTTTTCTAAATAATATATTGGAAAGCACTCGAATGGCATAACAATCCTGCACATGTTTTAATATTTCGTTACCAATATTTACAATGTTACTTTCGAGATCAAAATATTTGCAAAATTTTTGCTCAATCGGTTAATTTCAGATACATTTTCACATTGACTGGAACTTGAACAAGCGCGTCAATTGTTGGCAAGTTGATTGTTAGAAAAGCAAATCGAAATAAATATTTATAGTCCTTTTTTAGAAAACTTATTAAAGGATTTTTCCGAATTGACTCTTACAGATTCTATATTGTTGCCTTTTTTATAATCAATAAGTTTTGAAAGAAGATCTTCTCGTTCGACAGGTATTAACCATTCTTGTCATCTGAATTAATAATAAAAAAACATGAACCTACGAATGTACGTATATACGTTATAAATTAAATAAACGTAATCATTCAATTATAAACATTATAAAAAGAACTATTCATTCACTTATAGGTTATAGGTACTACGTTTTCTTTAAATTTTGAGTTATATCTACATGAGGTATATATTTACCACATTAAGAATAATAAATTATAGTCAAGTTACTACTTACCTATTGGAGTCTTTGGGATAATTAAAAAAATTTTTTTTATTTGTTCTATTATTGTTCATATAAACAGTACAGTAAACCATATTTACACATTCTTATATTTCATTTAATACGAATAGTAATTTTTTTAAATTATATTTTACTCTTATTATTATTTACACTACCCTGAGTTTGACCACTGGCCGAGCCGGTTTAAAGCAGTTTCTCTCTGTACCTGACGAACCGCCAGTGCTACGCGCACACGCGGCTAAAGCTTGTTGTAGTGTACCTATCATAGCGTGGTTGTATGAAGCTTTGCATCTATACGGTACGGTTTCTTTACTCATATGACGTCATTTATAGAATGTGCTATACATAAAAGAAAACTTTCCTTTATATAACCGCAACCTAAAACAACTCAAAATGACATTTTGCATTTTTGACATTTACCCTCGTTACATCCTTTTATAATGGGAAAGGTTTGAAAAGGCTGCAATCAGATGAGTTGTGGACGAGGCTCTAGTAACTCAAAGACTAAGTTAAGAGTTACCGTATTAGATTTAATAACTGTCAAATAAACAGAATGTAACAACGTTATTTATAGAATTTTCTATGATCACCCTTTCTCTCCCGAGTGTCGTAAAAATTGAGTAAGGGAAACGCCAAGATAATCTTTCACCTAAAGTCGAAAGGTCGGTCAATTAAGCATTTTAATAATGCCACCTCCTTATCGTGTGTTGATACATGTGACTCTATGTGACTATTTATCTTTCTAGATAGGCAGGCTAGTGTTTTATTATCAAATTTTTGACGATATTGACGCTGACGCCAGCACTAGTTTGAATTTTTCAAATTTGGTGTAAATTCTACGGTAGGGTATATATAACTTTTTGTGACATAGTCCTCTTATGAGGTGCGCCAATTAGAATTACCTTCGGCTTCATCCATGCAGATCACTAATTGCTTTACGCAGGTCATCGCTTTATCTATCCATTCCAACAAGCTATAATCTTAAATAAGTCTACTCTACTCTTGCGTAGTGATTAGCAAGTTTAAGATGTTAAAACAATCGTTTTAAAAAAAACGATTTAATGGGTTGCCAATTTTACAAGAGAATATGCAATTTACCTGTTGACGCTCAGACTTTTTATTATTACTTTGTTCAATAGAGAATCTTCAAGCTTTTGAAGTTAATGTGCTTGTTCTGAAGAGTTGCGTCTTCAGACGTTATTGTATGGGCGACGAGAGAATTTTCATAAGTCCACTCGGCCTAACTAAATGCTCTCCTTTCCTGAATTTTCTTTTTTTCTCTAAGCTATGATCTCCTAATATTTGTTTTACATTATCGGTTGTGGAATTTTTGAAGTAATTGTATACTCATCGATAACTTTAACTCAACTATTGATAATTTTAGTTATTAGAAATTTTTAATAAACATTAATCATAGCTTCCGTTTAGCTTAAATTTATACTCAACCTAACACATCACAAATTAAATTAAATTTATTTGAAGAAATGTTGTGAATATCGCATATACACAGGAATTGACTCTGCGGACATTATTCTGTTTCATAACCCAAACAATGGTATCAATTTAAAAAAAAAACTGTTCTAAGAATTACGCCATGATTTGATTTATCAACAACTCTTCCCATGTTTTTTTATATATTATTTTATTTCAGGCATCTGGCCACTGACATGCAGCTTTTCGTTTTGGGATCAATTGTGTATATAGCTACTAAATCAAGAGGAAGATCTCTCGTAATATTGCTGCTACTATTGTTTAGTATGGCAGCACCAGCACTGCATGTTTGGTTTCAGGATCTCGATGCACTTGTTATATTAAAACCTGAGTATGTTTTTATTAACTACGTAAAGTCTGTTTGGCAATAGTTGTTAAAAAACCGCCCAAGTGCGTGTTGGGCCACGCACAACGTAAAGTTCCTTAGTTTTCCACGTGGTAGAAAAGCCACGCTGCTGCTATATTATGGTTGTAGCACCAATGGGTCCGCTTGACACGCTCTCACAGAACACCGGCGTGAAATAGCAGCTTAATTGTCCTGTATTACATATGGTGAGCGTAGAGAACCGGAGACCCTTTTTACTGAAAGCGAGGCATTCCATCTATGTCCTTGGGGGTGATAACGTATCTGCATTCTGATTCTGATAATTGAGGATAAATATAGATGTTTATGGGCTATAGCATCCCTTACCATCGGGTGGACTGTATGCTCGTTTGTCACCCTTATTCTATAAAAAAAATTGCCTGTCACCATATGTGAATTTAGAAGGAGCCTTCTTGATATTATCAGCATATTAAGTGAGTTCACGGTTTGACCGCTGTAACGACTAAAAATGGGCCAAATAAGACGATGGAAAAAAGTTTAAAACATACTTTTCGATTTTAAAATAATACAATCTACATCAAATCATTCATCTGTCAAGTCCGTACAAACATTATAATACTTCCCTGTCCACCTTTTAGTTCCAGATAATGCAACCTTAAGACAAACATGACTATAATAAACGTTCCCGTAAACCGCCACTGTCCAAAACTATCTTGAAGGTTACTTGCGTAAATCAAGAGTAACACGAATGAAACTGTAGGCCTACAATTACTACTAACTAAACAATAAGCGAAAGTGGTATGTTAAGATCACCTGAAGAAAGTCAGCGTAGATTTTTTTCATTGAACTGTATGCCAATTAGTTGATCCTTAAATGCTCCCTTAGAATCCTTAATTGCTCGACGTCTGTTCCTATCAGTTAATTTATACTTAATTTTAAAACAATCAACTTTTGGAAATTTAATCTTGTTATAAAACATAAAATTACAGTTTTAAATTAAACTGTCTGCCAATTAATTGCTCCTTAAATGCTCTCTAAGAATCCGTACTTAATTGCCCCACGTCTTCTATGTTATTAGTTAATTTATAAAAAAAATTAAAAAAAAACAATTTTTGAATAATTTAGTTTTGCTATCAAACATAAAATCTCTACTTTTTAAAATTAAATTGTCTCCCAATTAATTACTCCTTACATCAAAGGAGAAAATTGAAGGAGCATTTAATTGCCAAAAAATGTAATTAAGAAGTAGATATTTTATGTTTTATAGCAAAATTAAATTATCGAATTTGTTTTTAATTAATTATATATTACTAATAGCAATAGACGTGGAACAATCACGGGTTCGGAGAGAGCATTTAAGGAGCAATAGATTTGCATAAAGTTTAATTAAAAAAGTAGATATAAAAGTAGATATATTTTATACGTGGTAGAGCCATGCTGCATCTATATTATTACGAGTAGTACAGTTGTAGCACGAATTGGTGGGCTCGACTGGGGAAGGACCACGCTCTCACAGAATACCAGCGTATAATGGAAGCTTGACACTGCTGTATTTCGTATGGTGAGTGTAGAGAACCGGAGACCCATTTTACTGGAAAAGAGGCATTTCATCTTAGTCCTACACGACGCATCTGCATTTTTATTCTTTATTGAGGATAAATGTAGATGTCTATGGGTCACAACAACCGCTTATCGTCAGGTGGAACTATGTGCTCTTTTGTCACACTTATCCTATAAAAAAAGGATTGATGAAAAGGTAATGAAAATATAACAAATAAACTGTGATAATATATTTTTGGTAGGTTTTACGCTTTTTAATAAGTCGCTTTGTAGCATTATTTAATATTTAAAGTGATTATTCTGATTATTCCTATAAAAAAAGAGATTTTATGTTTTGTCGCAAAATTTAATTTTTGAAAATTGATTTTTTTTTATTAATTATAAAGAGAGAGAGAGAAATTACGAATTTTGAAACAAAATTTAAGGAGGAATTAATGAGCAGAAAAAAGTAGATATTTTATGTTTCATAGCAAAATTAAATTTTTAAAAATTGAATTTTCTTAAAATTAATTATGAATTAACTAATAGTATTAGACGTGGAGCAATTACGGATTCTCAAAGAACATTTAAAGAGCAATTAATTGGCATACAGTATAGTTTAAAATGTAGATATTTGATGTTATATAGTAAAATTTAATTTTCATTTTTTTTAAGTCAATTATAAATTAACTAATCGTAACAGACGTGGAGCAATTACGAATTCTGAGACAAAATTTAAGGATCAATTAATTGGCAGATAGATTAATTAAAAGAATTATATATTTTATGTTTTATAGCAAAACTAAATTTTCAAAAATTGTTTTTTTTTTAAATTTAATTATAAATTAACGAATAGAAATAGACTACGCAATTACGGATTGTTAGAGACATTTAAAGTGCGATTAATTGGCATACAGTTAAATTTATAAAATTAGATATATTATGTTTTATAGCAAAATATTTTTTTTAATAATTAATTATAAATTAACTTACTTATAGCAATAGACGTGGAGTAATTACAGATTCTAATGGAACATTTAAGGAGAAAATAATAAACATACAGTTTAATTTAAAAAATAATGTTCTACGCAAACTTTTTTCCAGTGTCAGGGTTGGTCTCCTCCGTCACCACCTTCTGCGAAGCAGTGATGCTAGCGAAGGAGGTGGCGGAGCGGGAGAAGGAAAGAGCAACAGCTTTCCTTCCCGGCCGCCGCGGGAGACGCCCCGGGCGTCGGGGGCTACGTCGTGGCCCCCGGCCACCGTAGGCGCGGGCCTGTGGACGGCGAGCAATGGGTAGCTCGCCGTCCGTCCGTCTAACGACGACAGGCCGTGTCGACGGCGCGTTTTGTTCCACGCGCGCCTCAAAGAGCTGTCAGCAGCGTGAAGGGGCCCGCAAGGGCCGACGCCTGCCGGGGCTGCGGGCTGTTCGAAAGAGATACCGCGGCTCCGGAACGTAAGGGCACTGAAGGAACACGGATGGTTTTTAGTCAGTAAAAGTCTGACACTCCCTTCCGCTCCACCCACAGCGAAAGGCGTCATTAGATGATTTTCCATCCGCAAAAAAAAAAAAAAAAAAAAAAAGGGTTGGTCTCCTGGAGATCAATCCTCTCTGTCTACCCCGCAAATGAGAGCGTAAAAATATAGTAACAATACATAAGCCTTTTTCTTCAAAAATTTGTAATTTTACAGTTTATGTAATTTGTGTATGGTGACGTTTCACAATGTTTTTCAAGATTTGTTTTTACAACTTTGTTGTTACGTGATTGATATCTATGCCAGGTTACAACTTTTTAGCACTTCGGCAAAAAATATGCAGAAATAGCTTAAAGGGTCTTACCTGCCCAGATGGAATCTGAGGCAGAAAAGGAGTTCTACTACCTAGTTATACGAGGATGGCACTGAAAGTTCTTATAAAATCAAAAAACTGAACAAACTAGCAAGTTATTAGTTTTATTATATATTTTCAAAATAGTGTCCATTTACATCAATGCATCGCTGCATCCTATGGAACCATTGAGGAAAGCACTTTGCCTACTCGTCCTTAAGGGTCTCTTCGACGGCATTTTGAAACGTAGCCACTGCTTCCTCGGCGTCCATAAAACGTTTTCCTCGGAGTTTTTCTTTTATTTTTGGAAATGAATACAAATCGCAAAGTGCGAGGTCAGGGCGGGTGACCCAGTAGTTCCACATCTAACGTCACCAAGTAGTCGATTGTTTACTTGACGGTGTGCGACTTTGCGATGTCGTAGTGAAAGAGGATCCTACTGCGAGGTCGTTTCCCCCAAAATTTTTCCACGACAAGTGGCAAACAATTGTTAGTCACTCTGTCACTCTGCAGTAACTGTTTTTCCATCCTCTAAAAGAATTGTTGCGTAATGACCTGTCCTTGCGAAGAACGAGGCCACCATCTTTATTCCTCTCTTCCCTTTAGTTGGCAACTCCTCGGAAGGAAACACCCAGGCAGCAGACTGTCTCTTATTTTCAGGATCATAACAATAAATCCAGCTTTTGTCACCCGTAAGTATGTCGAACACAGCATTTGAGTCACCTCCATTAAATTTTTGAACCATTTCACGACACCACAGCGGTGACACTCTCTGTAGGTGAGAGTTGAAGCGCCGGTGAAATTAGGCCCGAGAGTGTAACGCTAGGGTTGATACCGAACCGAAATGGAATATTATAGACTTGTGCCAAAGAAGAAACATAGCAGGTGTATGTTATATAATGTAAACTTATGTATTTAGATAGTGAAAGATACGATCAATTTTAAATCAACTTTTATTAAATATTTTACAGAAGGGGAAAATTAAAATTTTCGATAAAACAATTTTTTTTTTACATTACCCCTACGCTAGGATTTTCTCCTGTATCGCAGAGGCAGTTTACAAACACAAATTGCACAAGGACAAACATCCAGACCCGGAACAATTATTTGTAGGCCATACAAATACTTGTTCCGTGCGGGATTCGAACCCGCGGCCCCCAGTGCAGCAACTCATTGCTAAGCCACTGCGCCACGGAGCCGTCAATATGCCAAAATAAATAATAAAAAATAAATAATATGTCAAAATATGCACGACAGTTAATGGTAATCTTAAATAATAATTAACCAACACTCAGTATTTCAGTACGCAAAAATCAGTTTACCTACTACCCTTTAAAAATTACTTACTCTTATATATTTTTGGCTTTTTCGATGACTATTATAATTTTTATTATTATTTCTAACAATTGTTAAAATTCGTAGCCGTATGTAATAATTTTTTTAGAAAATGCATAGTGAAGCATAGATAGATAGATAGATAGATAACACTTAATTGTACGCCAAAAAATAACATAAATATTAACAAAAAATGAGAAAAATAAATGTGGTACAATGGGTGGTCTTATCGCTAAGAGCGATCTCTTCAAGACAACCTCTGGATGGACAGGATTTTTATTATTTTTATTAAAGCCATAAAATAGAAATGCAGAATGGTATATAAGTACATAGATAAGATAAATACGTACATATTAATAAGTATGTGTGTAATAAATATAAATATATTATGATTTTGATTTGAATTGTAATTTTTATTATGCAACTGTTTGTTGTCCTTAATAAATAAAATATAAATATACAAATTACAAATATATACTTTAAAATTTTTATATATAACATAAATGTGACATACATATACATAAATATTGCAACAAAATAAAGGTAGAATAATTATAAACAAATTTCTTTTCGCGTAGTGTATATATTCTTTGACGACACCAATCAACACGATGGAGTTTTTGGGTCTCTGTCAAATTATGAGGTATCCACCGGGCACAAAGCTTCCTAACCGCTAAATGTTCATGGAGGATTTTGTGCACTTGACTCATACCGATGCCTAAGCTTGTCCAAATCTGCTGATAAGTCATTCTTTTATCAGTTTCTATAATACGCCGCACAAAACTGATGTTATTTTCAGTCGTCGCCGTAGAAAGCCGCCTCTCACGCAGATCATAGGTGAGACTAGTGCGACCATGTTTAAACTCATTAAACCAGTTTTAAACAGTGGCACGAGATGGGACTTCATCGCGAAAGGCCATTCGCAGTCTATCATAACTTTCTTGTTATCTTGAATGACATCGAAACTCATAAAAAATCATTGTACGAAAATTTTCTCGCGATAAATTCATGCTGACGTGACACAGACAATTTTAATTTGCAGCCAAATCGTAAACAAATGACGAATTAATAAAATACATACACAATAATATTGGCAAAGTGTTCCATTTTCAAAATTTGGACTTATTTTTTTATTATATCGTTTACAAGTGGCCAGTACTAAAGCTTTTCAATAATTTGCACAGATTTTATCGAAGCTTCTGGAATGACACGTTCCGGTACCTTCACGTGTTTGGCCACAATAATCTTTCATGCTTCATAATTGGAATGGTCACTGGCTACTTCGCGTATAACTGGCAGAAGAATCGTGTTGAAGTTTTTAAGAATAAGGTGATTTTTTGTCTTTTTCTGGCTTTATTCTTTATTTATTCAGCTTCGTTCAATACTTCAATTTATATTTATGTTTCATTCAACTATTTTTATCTTCCAGATCTGGCAATATTTGGCTTGGTGTGTGATCCCTGGCATAGTGGCACTCATTTTGACAGGAAGTGTATTCTATACAGAAAGACGGCTATCGCTAATGATTAGATTAGTATATGCAGCGACACATCGAGTGATTTTAGGTGTTATCACATCCTTCATTATTCTTGGTTTAGTATTTAGAATTGAACGTAAGTATTTTCTGTACCAAAGTTTCCAATTTTTTTTAAATATTATTTTTGCCAAAAAAGTCTCATTGCCTCTAATAAATTGCGATAACTCATTTCGTATATTATGCCAGTTTTAAGAAATGTGACATTTCTATAATCGCCAATCAGTGTCTTAAACGAGACGTCTGTGGAGAAGTACGAACAAACCCAGTGCACGGAGCAGACGCTTTGACAACATTTAATTGAAAGTAAAATTATTAGTTCAAAATAAAGATATTCTTTTGCTCTTATATAGAGAAACAATATCGATTGCTTCCTTAACCACCAGTAACTTTTTTATATTGCAAGAACGACCGCCACCTCCTCGAGTAAGCAAAATATTCTACAAAACTTCATGAATAGATACATGCTGTGCGACACCGTTACGGAGGCACTATATAAAATACAACCTAAATGATAGCAATAGCGACAATAACCAAAACACTATGAACGTACAACGTACCGTGTAGATCAATTACTTGTAACAATATAATAGAATAGTATTTCGCAACGTCTGTGCTGGAGGGTCGTTAACAGATTTGGGAGAACTAAGGTGTATCAGTTCCCGAAACAAAAGTAAACAATGTTATGTTGACTGTGACGAGATGACCCAAACTCAGTCTGAAAATTTTAATAAAATATCCCGGGATTAGCGAACAAATAAAAGAGATAAAATCATCCATTGATTTACTAGTACTGGAATAGAATAAACTGAAACAATAATTATAAACTAACTTCAAAAAAGATACAGAGCAAAAAATTAAATTACTTGAAATTGCTGTTTATACACTAAGACTTGTCATATTACAGCTGAACTCGCCCCGACTTCTCACACGTGGTCTTGATATCCGAAGCCTACAAACGCTTTGGAAGGAAGAAAAATGTAATTATATGTAGGAATAAGTGAAATTAACTCCAAAGAAATGTGATCAAGAAATAACGGTGCTGCAGCAATACTGCTGGAGCATATGCTAAAAAAAATATTAATTTCTCGTGTATTTTTGATGTTTGTTCTGTTGCGGTGAATAAGGAGTTTTCTTTCTCTTCCTAACTGTGCGCATCTATTACAAAAAATTGGAGTCGCGAAAACTAAAAATTTGTTTCATGACTATAGAAATGGCTTAGCGAAAATAGTTAATTAAAACGCCGATCTGATAACGGTGAAAAAGATCTCACAGTAAATTATGTCAAAGTCAAAGCCAAAAAAAAAACACCAAAAAAAAATTAATTGCAGCTTTTGAATTTGAAAATGAAATCAAAACTACCTAATTAAAGCCTCAAAATATTGTCAAAACCACTTTAAGTGTTTATTAAAAGTTAGTAGTAAAGTTGCAGACTATTTACATTTCCATTCCCACTGCTGGGCACAGGCCTCCTCTCATGTCTGAGAGGGTTTTAGGGCAATTAAGTGTCCGCCGCCCTGCCCCAATGCGTATTAGCGAACTTCACGTCTTTGAAATATTTTTTTCTTATTTCTCAGACATGCAGGTTTCCTCACGATGTTTTCCTTCACCGTCGAGCACGTGGTAAATCAGCACTTAAATTTGCAATTAACAATTTCATTGGTGCCGGCGGGGATCGAACCCGGGTTGCTCGCGTACTATGAAGCTTATAGCGAGCGCTAACCATCTGAGCTACCACGGCTCCACCACCAAGTGTTTATTAATATAAAGTAATTTCGTAATTCAAACACAATAAAGTTTTATTCAGTGCCTTGTATTAATATAAAGAAAAGTTATTATTATTTTATCATTTTTAGTTCTTCGACGTCGGCAAAAAAAGTATTTTTTTTTAAGTTATACTTCTATAGGGCGTATGGGAAAAATTATGAGAGTGAATTTTTTACAATGATCGCGCACACCGACAGCTAAAACGACACCATGAAGTTGTTACGATGGGCGCGCATACTAATACATGTATGTATTTATTTATACAATGTATTTATTTATTATAGTATGTATGTATTTATAGATTATATTATATATGTCGTGTGTATTTTCTAACAACCTACTTACACCCTTACCCTTTCTCACAGGTCATTTTATCCTCTGCAACGTGGTTGCCTGGTAGAGATCGCTCCCAAGCGATAAGGCCGCCAATTGTACCTTTAAATAAATTATGTTCTTTTTTTCTCATATGTATTTTTGGTGTACAATAAAGTATATTTCATTTCATTCATTCACATCAAAGCGACAACGTCATTGGGTGACTGTCTCTCAAAATTTCGTGAGAACTGATAACTATATTTAAGGCAGTTATTTTCAGTTATTTTTGTTTTGTTACGATAAAGAAGTATAACTTCCTACGTGCGTACATAAATACACACACACGTTTTTTTGTTTTGATAAAAGAATTTTTTACCTTTATGAGTGGACTAAGGAATATCACAATCTCAATATCATGTAAATACTCGTAATTACATTAAAAATTTCATTCTCCCTTCGGGGTAAAACTTGCTCTAACTTATTCCAATATGTAGGAACACCCTTAAATTTCAACCTATTTAATAAAATAGGAATGATCATAAACATGCATACAAATAAATTAAAATAAAAAACAGAGTTCATGTTTTAGTAGTTGGGTTAAGTACCCCTAAATTAATTACGTGCGGAGTACCACGGGGTCCTATTTTTATTTACAGATTTTTTTCATTTAATACATAAATATATAACATATTATATAATATAAAACATTCTCCCTTGTTAAGGTCAGCTAATATAGGTAATCACAGTACCACTGAATTAATTACTTGAGGAGTGCCACAGGTTTCTATTCTAGGACCCCTGTTGTTTCTTATATGGCATAGCATTATCTGCTGATGATATCTCTTTCTTTTAATTTGGCACTCAAATTGAACACTTAATACAATTAGGAAAAGATGATGTAAATACCCTACATTCTTGGTTCTAATACCTTTTTTTTACTTATTATAAGCCAGTGCTTGACCACAATCCCACTTGTTGGTAAGTGGTGATTCAGCCTTAGATGGTAAATCGTACTGTCACGTAACAAAAGCCTATTCACTCTTGCCTTGAAGACGCCCAGATTATATTCGGACGGAAATAGAGACGCCGGCAAAATGTGTCGACAATAAACACTACTAAAACTAATTACACGATATGTTACGCTTAAACAAAAAAAAAACATAATTTCGATTCCACTATACATTAATAATTAAGAGCATAGTTTTTTTTTCTGTGGCTACCCCGGTAACAAGTAGTTAAATAATTTGCTCCCAAATAAATATAAAAAAAAATATTGTTATTGATAATATCCACCTCAAATTTAAGTTACAGTTGTTAATTACGAACAATTTGTATTGTATAATAAATAAAAGTGATAAATATCTATTTAAAACTAAAATGTGATATGGTTAAGTTGCACAGAGAGTATACACTTGGTATTAAAGAAAAGGGATCAGCTCCAGAGAACAGTCGATGAGATTGACCGGTGCAGCAAAGTATATGAGGAAGCCCTCGAATTAATTACAGCATTGCAGTTACAATTAACTGGAGATAATAAGCAGATTTCGTAACTTAAACAATACATTGATAACTTGCAAGCATCTAAAACTCAGAATCTGTTCAATAAGCTTGTAGAATGTAAATGTTATAAAACGTTGCAACCCTCCACAGTAATAGATTTGAGTGATGATTCTTCCATATCAAGAACAGCAGAACAGATTACTTACTGGCAGTAGAAGGAAATTAATTAAATATATAAAAATCAATAAATATTAGGAAATTTTAAAAAATGACTTAAAACTAAAAAAAATACCAAAAATTATATAAATGTATGTATGAAAGCAAGATGATATTCAAATGTGGAAAACATGAAAAATTGTTTCGAGACTGAAATAGAGTGTCTTGATTCAGAAATTTTATCACTTCAAACCTCATTACAAATGATGTTAAATAAATATAAATCAGCAGAGAATGAGATGAAAGAACACATATCTCATGGATAATGTGGTAAAGATATCTAATTGTAACGAGGAACATTTTGACTGCTTATTGAAACATCAAAATGAATGTCAGCGCTCAATGCCAGGTTGCCAGGAGGTGACTGTGTGTGTTAATAATATAACAAGCAGTAATATCTCATTTTATTCACCTACACTCTGTGACAATACTATAACAAAGCAGATGGATTTAAAAAGTAATTCAGATAATGAAAAAAATAAAGTTTTTGTGTATAGTGATGACATAGGCAAAAACTTGGGAATATCATTAAATAACTGTTTAAAGACCAACAGATAAGTAATAATTGCATGTGGTGGCTCCTTAATATTAGCTAATAAATCCATATCATGTAAAGAACGTAAAGATATCGTGAGCCTCTCTGTTGAGCAAACTGCAGAAATGGCATGTGTTGAGCTTGCAACTTGCGCTTGCTTTTTTCAGGCGAAGCTTCAATGGAGTGCCCATATATCTAAATTACAAGGCAGACTTAGTTCTGCAGCATATGCTGTAAGAAAGATTAGAAGTCTCACAGATGTTGAGACAGCTAGATTAGTTTATTCTAGTTACTTTCATAGCGTAATGTCTTATGGAATTTCGTTTGGGGTAATGCGACTGACACTGAAACCATCTTTGTTTTGCAAAAGAGCCATACGGGCGATTTTTAACTTAAATTATAAAGAAACCCTTAAAAAAATTTAAAAAAACAAATGTAATAACTTTGGCATTGCAATATATTTATTAAAATGTAATGTATGTACATAAAAATATAAATAGCTTTGAAAAGAATAAAGATGTTCGTACTTTAAATACTAGGAACAAACATAAGCTTGTAATACCAGTAACTAGACTCCACAGAATTAGTCATTCATTTATGGGGCAATGTATAAATACTACGCTTTTACAATAAAATACCAAAAAATGTACAAAATTTGTCAATAAACAAGTTTAAATGTTTTATTAGAGAAAAATTTTACAAATAGGGTTTAGGGGTTAGGATTTATATAGGAGAGGGGGCAAACGAGCATGCGGCTCACCTGATTGTAAGAGACTACCGCCGCCCATGAACAACTGCAACACCAGGGAGGGAATCGCAGATGCGTTGCCGGCCTTTTAAAGAGGATTACGCTTTGTTCTTGAAGATCCTTAAGTCGTATCGGTCCGGAAAAATCGCTGATGGTAATCGATTCCACGAGGAAGTCGTGCGAGGAAGAAAACATCTTCTAAACGCACAGTGGTGGACCGCCAATCATCCAGATGGTGTGGATGGTATCGGGAGTTCTGCCGCGATGTGCGTTCCTGAAATTTGGCGGCTGGGATTAATCCGAACAATTCCTCAGAGCACTCCCCATGGTAGATGCGAAAGAAAATGCAAAGGGATGCAACATCTCTTCGCAGTGCCAATGAATCGAGTCGATCGGAAAGGACTCGGTCGTTGACGATTTGAGCCGCTCTGCGCTGGATGCGGTCAAGTGGAAGGAGCTGGCACTGGGGAGCCCCTGCCCAGAGATGGGAACAGTATTCCATGTGAGGCCGAACCTGCACCTTATAAAGTTGCAGGCGGTGTGCCGGCATGAAATACTGTCCCGCTCTGCTGAGCACGTCAAACTTTTTAGAGGCCAATTTGGCCTTCTCTTCCAAGTGACCACATAAACGATAATAACTCCTGGTGGTAATCTGAATGAATGTGATGATTGCCACCACGCAGGTTCTATCAAAATTTATTTAAAAAATTGTACAAAATTATTGTAAAGTAAAATATGTTAAAAAAAATCCCGCTAGGTTTCTTGTGGGATGACCCAGGTTAGAGGTATTTTCCGAACCAGTGGTAAATAAAAAAAAGACTTTCGACCTAAAATATGAAGCCGAAAATGTATTGCATGAAATGTATCAATATATCTATTGTTTGTTTTAAAATAATTTACCGGTTATAATTTTAGATATACAGCGTCGTGTGCTTGAATGTGATGGCTGGGTAGTGATGAGCAAGTTGTCCTACTGCGCCTTTCTGTTCCATGTGAATATAGTTCACATTCTACTCGGAGCCAGGACACAATTGGGTCATGTTTCTTTCTTTTACGTGGTAAGATAAAGAGTGTTTTCTAAATATTAATCCATCATACCATCCACAGACATAATAGAAATACGCTGCACTGGATTACAGCAGCACTAATAGCTTGGTTCAAGGATCACGCATGCTCCCACGCTCAGTTAATACTTATTGCAGCACAATACTTGTATATTTCGTATGCTGAATGAAGAAAACTGACCACATTTTTTTTTATAGGATAGGGTGACAAACGAGCACACAGTCCACCTGATGCTAAGTAGTTGCTGAGGCCTATAGACATCTACATTCATCCTCGTTTGCGAATCAAAATGCAGATGCGTTGTCACCCGTGAGGACTATGATGCAATGCCTCTTTTCCAGTAAAAAGGGTCTCCGGTTCTCTACACTCACCAAACGAAACACAGCAGTGTTAAGCTGCTATTTTACGCTGGTATTCTGTGAGAGCGTGGTCTAACTATACTACTTATATAGCTGCACCATGGCTCTACCACGTAAAAGTATTTTTAATTGGTAAAGAGACATTCCATATTTTCCTCAATGGTAATAATGCATCTGCATTTTTATTCTGAATCTAGTCTAGTCGTAGGTGTCCAGCGGCTACAGCATGAGCTCGTGTTGCTGGTAAGGCACTCTATAAAATAATATGAAGATATCACTAAGAGCACGTACAAACACAAATTGCTAATCGTAGGGCCGATTTTTACATAACTAAATCAAGTACAAAGTAACAAAAAATATTAATATGAATATTGCATCGTAATTGCGTGGGACGTCATTGGTTAAAAACATAATAGAATATAATTTTTTCAATAGTAAAAAATTACAAAGTTTCCTCTTATTTTCATCGAGAACGGATTTTTTTCATGTCGTGTTGCATATTATTCAGCAAAAAAATTATTAATGACATCACTTATGCTGGCCTTAAGAATTGTAAAAAATTGATTACATTTTGCGAATTAGTGAATAAAATGCATTTGGCAAGTATGTTTTCTTTCATCAGTCGCAATCGCTCAGTTGAGATGGGAAGACTGTGTTTTTGTGCACTGCAACTGCGCCAAAATAAAATCGTGTTGTACTCGTTTTACGTTAATAGGTCGATAGGAACATGGCGAGCAACAAAGCGCATTAACAAAATTTTCGTATTATAATATTTTAAATTAGTTATCTGGTTATTTACTGTTATTATGTTTTCAAAATTGATAATGAATGTATTTTCCATAATATAAATATAAATTAATTTCAATAAAACTTATACAACTATTTTGTACTAAAACTAAATACTAAACAATAAACAAAAACTATTTAAAATAGTACACATTAACAAACCCATACCTTCCCGTGGGTGTCGTAAGAGGCAATAGAGGGAAACTGAGGCAGAAGATGGGCAGCAGCATCTTTCTGATAACAGCAAAACAACAATAAAAAACTGCGGTTACCAACCCGCTCGCCAAGTGTGGCAACTATGGCAATTTACCCCCCATAATAAAAGTTATGAAGAGATGGCCCCAGTCCGCGGCAGCCCCACTATACCAGGCTACGGTGGCGATCATGGTAAAGGCGGGGCAGGGTGTGCTAAGAATCTCCAGAGGAGGTTCGGTTGCCACTTGAGACGACTCGAACTGGCAACATATAACGCACGAACCCTGAGGACTGACGAGAAGATCCTGGAGCTGGAAGAAGAGATACACAATATGCGGTGGAATATAATAGGATTATCTGAGATCGGAAGAGAGGGGGAGAACACGATAATCGTCAAATCCGGCAACTTGTACTATCACCAGGAGATCGACCATCTGTCCCAAGGAGATTTTGGATTTATTGTCCACAAGTCTCTCGTTAACAACGTTGTAAAGATTAAGTGTGTCGACAAGGGTTGCGTACCTTATACTCAGAATCACGAAATGGTATTCGTTAAAGGTCATAAAGATTTACACACCAACCTCGAAACATTCCGATGAATAGGTGGAGGAAATGTATGAGTATATATTCAAAGCCAAGCATTTCTCCAAAACCAACTGTACGGTGTTAATGGGAGACTCCACCGCAAAACTAGGCACAAGAGAGAACGGTGAGCTGAAGGAAAGAAAATTTGGAATAGGACTACGGACCCCAAGGGGCCAGCAGCTGGCCAACTTCATGGAGAAAGAAGAACTCTTTATGATGAACTTTTTTTTCCAGAAGGGGCTACACAGAAAGTGGACCTGGTCGAGACCCGATGGTTCGACAAAAAATGAAACTTCATTATGCCGACCAGACGACAACTGTTCAGTGATGTCTCCGTGATCGTGAGGGTGAAAACGGCAGCGATCACCGAATGGTGAGAGGCACAGTGAACCTATACGTTAAGTTGGAGAGGTCACGTCTAATGAAGGCAACGCTCCGTCCCCCTCGTGCTCCGTTTCAAAGTCCCGAAACCTTTTAGCTCGAGCTACGAAACTATTTTCAGTGCCTAGAATATTGGAATGCAATGGTCGATATGAATGACAAGGCCCTGGAAACTGTCTATGCGGTCGGAGTTAAGTTTTGCAAGACCCGCCGCAGAAGAACACAAATACTCTCCAATCACTCTTAATCTCATGGCTGTTAGACGGGAAATAAAGCTGCAGTCTTCAGTAGACTTGACAGCTTACAGGCAACTGAACAGACAGATCTCCAAATGCTTGCGGCGGGACTTACGCAACTTTAATACTGCTCGTATTGAAGAAGCGATCGAGCGGAACCAGGGCTCCAAAGTCTTTGCTAGAGATCTGCCTACCATAAAGAGCTGACCATCGAAGCTGAAGACCGTGTGTGGCGGCGTTGTTTCCGGGACACCTGAGATTTTTAGTGAGATTGAGAGGTTCTATTGGCAGCTGTACATATCATCGTTGGAGCCACACGCAAGTGTGAGTAACGATCCAAGAGCAAGTCTTATCCAACACTATTCCGATGATATTCCGGACGTCAGTCTGAGCGAGATAAGAATGGCCCTTTTGCACCTTAAAAACGGCAAGGCCCCAGGCGGGGATGGAATTACAGCGGAGCTTCTGAAAGCGGGTGAAAAACCGGTACTTGAAGTCCTTCAGAAGCTTTTTAATTCCGTCCTCCATGGTGGCACTATACGGGAGGCGTGAAGCAGAAGGGCAGTGGTCTTGTTTTTCAAGAAAGGCGACAACGCTCTCTTGAAGAACTACAAACCGATTTCCCTTCTGAGCCGCGTCTACGTGCTGTTTTCGAGAGTCATTACGAATCGTCTCGCATGCAAACTCGCCGAATTCCAGCCTCCCGAACAAGCCAAGGATAAGGTTTCCGAAAAGGCTATAGCACCATAGACCACATACACACCCTTCGGTAAATTGTTCAGAAGTCTGAGGAGTATAATTTGCCACTATTTCTGGCGTATGTGGACTATGAAAAAGCTTTTGATTCCATCGAAATTTGGGCGGTGCTGCAGTCCCTTTAGCGGTGCTAAGTTGACTGTCGGTATATGAAAATGTTGAAGTGTTTATACAGTAGCGCTACGATGGCTATCCGAGTACAAAACCAGAGCACGAAACCTATCCAACTGCAGAGAGGTGTAGGAATGGGTGACGTTATATCCTCGAAACTCTTCACCGCTGCATTGGAAGATGTTTTGAAGCTTCAGGACTGGAAAAGACATGGTATTAACATCAACGGCGAGTACATCACTCACCTTCAATTTACCGACGATATAGTCCTTATGGCAGAGTCGCTGGAGGATCTAAGCACTATGCTCTATGACCTCAATAGTACCTTTCAAAGGTCTTAAGATGAACATGGATAAAATAAAGATCAAGTATAATGTTCATGTCACACCTATGCCGGTAGTTGTTGGAAGCACTAAGCTTGAAGTTATTGACGAGTATGTTTACCGGGGACAAATAGTCCGACTAGATAAGTCCAACTTCGACCGAGAGGTTAATCGACGTATTCAACTCGGCTGGGCAGCGTTCGGGAAACTACGACACATCTCGTCAGGTATACCTCAAAACCTGAAAACGAGATTGTACAACCAGTGCGTGTTGCCAGTGATGACTTTAGGATCTGAGACGTGGTCCTTCGCTGCTGGCCATATGAGGGCCCTCAAGGTCGCTCAGCGAGCTATAGAGAGTGCTACGCTCGGAGTTTCTCTGTGTGATAAACTTAGAAAGGATGATATCGTAGAACCAGAGTGAATGACATAGCCCAACGGACTAGTAAGCTGACGTGGCAATGGGCCGGCCATACAGCTCGAAGAACCAACAACCGATGGGGAAAAAAGGTTCTCGAGTGGCGGTCTCGTACCGACTGACGAAGTGTAGGGCGTCCCCCCACTATCTAGTGGACCTACACTTCGAAGATGAAGTAACGACCTGGTAAGACATGCAAGAAGTGAATGGATGCAGGTAGCTTAGGACCGTGCTTTGTGGCATTCCTTAGGAGAGGCCTATGTTCAGTAGTGGACTTGTGTAGGGCTGTAATGATGATGAATGACATTACACAAAAACAAAAAAACAAAAAAAATAGATGCGTAAACAGTGTTAGTAACTTTGAAATTTACTGGTACGTCGCTTGCCTAAAACACGCTAGCCCTAACGTATGTAATTTTAATCTGATGTCCCACGCGATTATAGGCATTTACGTTATGCAGGTAGCAAGAGTGTTAAAGGCCAGCGTCCCGTACAGAGACCGTGACGCTGTAGCTAGACGGGCGGATATTCGTCGGGCCACTACAATCTCGTAATACTCGCTCGTCACCGCTCGACGTCATGTGCAATATTATTAAAACGCAACACAGTCTGAAAAAAAAAATAACTAATACTTTTCGCCAAAAGTAGGGGTGTGTATTCAATAGGAAATCTGCCTGCCGAACTGATAACCTAATTATACTCATATCCAAAGAGACTCGATGGTCTAGTGGTTGTAAACGCGAATGCTGATGAGGTCCTGGATTCGAATCCCGTGTCGGGCCAAAAATCAGTTATTGAGTTTTCAGTTAAATAATTTTCAGTAGCTGCCCGAAGTCAGAAAGTAAACGGAGTCTCACCCCCTATTCTTCGGAAAGCAAGTAAAGCAGTTGGTCCTGCGCCGGACATCTCTCTGGTCATATCGGTTTATCGTCCCATTGAACTATGAGAGTGAGGGGACTGAATGTGCACCCGTGCTTGCGCATACACTTGAGCACTATAATCCTGTACTGCTCCGATGGCTAGTCTCCGTTGAGGCTAGCCTCCGTGACCGAAATTCGGTCTGGAAGACATTTATTATCCAATGAGAGATACGGTTTTATGTTATTAAAAATTATCTTTGCAAACCTATGTATATAAACTTAGAACTATAGTCTAAAATACAAAATTTTTATGTTGGTTTGTTCGTAATTTATGGGCTGCCATACCGTTCATATCATTGCGGTATAACTTTGTCAACTTATTGCTGCGAAGGTTTATGCATAGTAGATACAATTATCTTACAGTAGATAGCGCGCGTATCGTACCCACAAATTTATTTGAAAGTTATATATTATTCAACTTCAATGAATGTATTATCATTACCAATTAAACAATATAACTGTTTCAAATTTAAAACTATATTTTCACAATTATTTCTTCTGCGGCAGCTATGCGCCCAGTACCAGTTAGTTGGTCAATAGCAATGCACCGTGTCTACACATAAAGTTATTTTATTTGCAATTTATATTTTCGAACCGCGGATCTCTCTTAAAAATTAAAATGAGCCCTAATAAAAGACTAAAAATCTGCAGCCGCACTTACGACCAACCATATAGGGGATTTTGCCACAGTTGCCACGCTTGGCAGGCGGGTGTGGTCAGAATATCTACAGTGCCACCAACTTATCTGTTCAGTTGACAGCGTCGCTAGTAGAGTGCTTACTATTGCCATTTATAGGAGGATTGCCATCTATTGAGGAAATAGGTGACTACATATTCATTGCACATAATGTAAAATAAAACAAATTTCGTGTTAATATATTAAAATTAGTGTTATTATATATATTATTTATATTTTATAAAAATAATTGTGGTTGTGATCTTGGAGTTCAAGCGGCAGAACTCCAGGAATTCCTGTTTTGAATGATGTACCCACGTTAGCTACTGGTGACAACAATTTATCTTCTGTGTCACTGGAATCACTTTCACTATCGCTCTGTAACTCTGTAATAAAGGGTTCATCTAAATACGCGTCTTTTTGTCTGTATTCATTTTCATTTTTTTTTTCACTATATTTCCACTCCACTAGTGTAATTTTATGGTCTGCTATTCAATTATTTGGAGCATTTGAACATAAGGTTTTCCAATATTTTGTCTGCTACGTTCCTTTTCATAGAGCTCCATATAATTTCAATTGCGTTCAAGTCGCAATGATCAGGTGGCAATCTAAGAATATTATGGCCATGACTTTCATCAGGCTATTAATTCCATATTCCGGAGTATGTTTATTTCTCCTTATTAACTCACATTTTTTCATATTTTTTATTTATTTCAGTATGGTAGGAATTTCTTTTCTGATATGAATAAAATTCGTGAATTTTTCTTTCTGTCCTATAATGATTTCTTATATTTACGCGAATACTACACATTTAAATAAAACTAATTTTACGGATTTTATCGCGTATATTAACTTATTTTTATCTTCCCGACGTTTCGGGTGCTTTCCAGCACCCGTGGTCACGGGGAACTGAGGTGTTTGACGTCCTGCTGTCATAGTTAGCCCGGCTACCTTCAGTTTTTTAATATTAATTTTTGGTTCGATTTACGCAGAATGAGCTTACAGTATCTTGAGGTCTAGCAGTGGTATACTTGGGTTTGGATTTGATTTTATTAATTATGGGATCCCAAGCAGATGGCAGCACCCATCCATGTTCTCTATTGAAATTAGGATGTTTTTTAATTTCAATAGCCTCGCGAATCATCCTTGGGAGGAATCGGTGTTCTTTTGCGAGGATTTGTGGTCTATCAAATCTAATATAATGGCGGGGACGATCTTGAACATGTTCACAAACTGCAGACTTCCCGATACGTCGGTGCTTCACTTCAGCTATATGTTCTTTAACGCGGGTTTTTATAGATCTTTTTGTTTGTCCTATGTACGAGAGACCACATTCACAATCCAGCTTGTACACTCCTGCATCTTGTAGAGGGATATGACACTTGATGGTAAAAATTGACCAATCTTCTTCAGCGGCTTGAAGTATGTTTTAATGGAAGCTCGCTTCAAGATGTAGCCAACCTTGTCTGTGACTCCTCTGACATAGGGTAGTACAGTAGGCACACGCTCGACTGTGGCTAGCTTCACTCGGTCACTGTGACGTAGGCGCGGGACCCGAAGCTTGTTGTCTTGCAGTACTTGCTTGACGTGCTGAAGCTCGGAGGCCAGATGTTTTCTGTCACAGATCCCTCGTGCTCTCTGAAACAAAGATTTTCCCACGGTAGCTAACTGTGAAGGATGATAGTTGCGAATCAGCATTTAAATATCGGTTGGTATGGGTATTTTTTCTGTACACAGTATGACCAATAGTGTTATCAGGATTTCGGATGACTAAAACATCTAGGAAAGCTAAAGTATTGTTTGCCTCTAACTCCATTGTGAATTGTATTTTAGGGTTTATGGAATTAAGGTGGTTTAAAAATGCAGTTACTTTGTCAGATGGTAAAATTGTGAAAGTATCATCTACGTACCGCTTGTAGAATCTTGGATTTACAGGAGCATTAAGAAGGGCTTTCTCCTCAAAGTCCTCCATGAATATGTCGGCGACTACGGGAGATACAGGTGAGCCCATTGCCACTCCGTCTACTTGCATGTAGAACTCTTCTTTCCACAATAAATAGCCAGATGTAAGGCAGTGTTTGAGTAATACTGCATATTCTGTGGGCATGTTGTTATCTTCTAGCTTTCTAGTAACAATTGAGATGCTGTCTTCAATAGGTAGGCATGTGAATAGTGACTGAACATCAAAACTGACTATAGTTTCATTGTCAGCGAGATGTAGGTCTTTTATCTCACTAACAAAATGGTATGAATCCTTTGTGTGTGCTCTGGTATATCCTCTTAGTGGTGACAATATTTTTGCCAAGTGTTGA
Source organism: Parnassius glacialis (assembly GCA_033319125.1). NCBI lineage: Eukaryota > Metazoa > Arthropoda > Insecta > Lepidoptera > Papilionidae > Parnassius > Parnassius glacialis. Next base: position 7,763,555 of record JAVANC010000020.1, on the reverse strand, counting down.
GCCAACTTATAAGTTGGTGAATCGATCTGGCTTACTATAGGACGTAGTGGAGCGTTTCGTTTGTGTATTTTCGGTAACCCATACAATCTCGGTGGTTTGGCACATGATGGTATTGTCGAATTCACGTCGAGATCTAATTTTTCGGAGTATTTCTTTATTAAATCAGTAGTTGTTTTAAGTGTATTAGTTGTAGGGTCTATTTTGACCTTTTTGTATGTACTTACGTCCGATAAAAGTTGTTGTATTTTGGAATTATACTCTGACGTGTCCATTATTACCGTAGCATTTCCTTTATCCGCACGAAGAATCGTGAGCTCTGGTCTGTTGCGTAAGTTGTACAACGCTTTAAATTCGTCTTTGGGGAGATTTAGTTTCGGCGCGGAACTTCGACGTAACAAGGACGAAATGTCTTGACGTATAGCCTCTAAATCCTGTTTACCGATATTGTTCTTAAACAGACAGTTTTTCACGCTACAGATAATTTCCTCGTACGGGATTTTTTGCGGCGTTATAGCAAAATTCAAGCCTTTCGACAATACCTTTATTGTAGGTTCGTCCAGTGTTTCTTTTGACAAATTATAGACCGTGTGTTGTTTATTGTTTGCGTCTGTGGTCAACGGTTGTTGCGTTTCGTTTCTACGTTGACATGGATGTTTGGCATTTGATTTGATAGTTAATTTTTGGTATTTTTCTATATGTTTGTCTTTGCATTCATTATATTTCGATATTTCTCGTTTGTTTAAAGTTTCAATGCAATTATTAAAATCAAATGTCGTTAAAACTGTCTTTAACTCACTGGACAAATTGGCTATGGTATTATTTATGATTTGTAAATCGAACCGTTTTCGCTGAATCACCGTCCGTGACCACGGGTGCTGGAAAGCACCCGAAACGTCGGGAAGATAAAAATAAGTTAATATACGCGATAAAATCCGTAAAATTAGTTTTATTTAAATTTCTGTCCTATGTAAAAATTATCAATTTCTTGTTTCCCGATTTATCTTTGCCTTTTTTGCCAGGGGCAGAAGTTTTAAAATTGGATTCTTCAACGTGTTTTACTTCATTGACGAGTTTGTGTACAAATCACTCAGAAACACCTGTAAGAAAACGACAAATAATTATCATATAGGTATAATTAATTAATATAAGCCCGTAAATATGCCCTCACTAAAGCTACTTCCTAGACTACGAACTACAAACCCTGGTATTTTATATGGATGACAGTAAATGGAGATAATTTTATGTTTCACAAGTACATTATTTGGTGATTTTAATTTTCCATATCTGGCAATACTAACCTTTCACAGCAGCAACGCGTTCACACAGCTTTTCAAATGGTATAATTGGGGCTTGTAAACGTTTCTCTTCTTTCATAGGACGTAAAACTTTTAGGATAATCTGCCGCGTATCACTTTTAAGACCTTTAGGCATTTTAGTTGCACTTTTTAAAAACACTCTGAATAAAAAATGGCTGACAGCGATATGTCATTTACAAAATGGCGGCCTTAGTTCCAATTTTGGCCACCTGAACAGATAAGTTTGATAAGTCTTTGATGAAGTATCTACATATTTTTATTAGTTATTAATTATAATCATTAGCGACCAAACTTTATTTGAGCGTGCAATATGATCGGTGATTTCGTAATTAATGGTAATCTCTCAACGTTTCCTGTTACTCTTTTATAGTTTTAATTTTTGTTTTTTAGTATTCAAACCCTCATAGCCCCACAAATATAAAAACAAATGATTATTTGCCGAGTTGCGTACATTTTATGGTGCCTTGCATATTCTTTAACAAAAAAATGTTTTATTACCGTATTTTATACAGAAAATAATTTTTTTATTATATATTATATTATATAGAAAATACTTTCAAAACGATTTAAATCTTTTATGAATAATTAAAATGAAAAAAAATAATAATATGTATATTTTATGTGTACATAACTGGTTTTTCGGAAACTGGCCTCACGTACGAATTGGGTGAATTTTCGTACTTTGATAACGTTTTACATTACCTACTATACTTTACTATCCAGAAAATATGCTGTGCCGCACATTAACCCCGAACGAATTATGGTTGTAGTTCCGCCGTCCTCCGTGCTACAGCGCCGCGGTCTCTGCGGTGAAATATTATTTTTTCTGGCTTGGCGATACCCCAACCAAAACCTTGCGATAGTGCGTTTTTCAGAGACTATTATCTCATTAGTTATGAGAAATAAACTACATCTAAAAGCACGTTATTAATGTTCGATATCCTATCAGCAAATACCCCCCAATGACGAGAGTAGCAAAGATACGGCCCCCAGTCCCCGGCGGCCCCGCTATTCCTGGCTACGGTGGCGACCATGGTAACGGCGGGGCAGGGGGTGCTAAGAATCTCCGGTGGAGGTTCGGTTGCCACCAACGACGACTCGACCTGGCAACATACAACGCACGCACCCTGAGGACTGACGAGAAGATCGTGGAGCTGGAAGAAGAGATAGACAAGTTGCACTGGCATATTATAGGATTATCCGACGGAGGACACGGTAATCCTCGAATCCGGCAACTTGCTCTATCACCGGGAGGGCGAACATCTGTCCCAAGGAGGTGTCGGATTTATCGTCCACAAGTCTCTCGTTAACAACGTTGTAAAGATCGGGAGTGTGTCGACGAGGGTTGCGTACCTTATACTCAGATTCACCAAACGGTATTCGCTGAAGGTCATACAGGTTTACGCACCAACCTCGGCACAACCCGATGAGGAGGTGGAGGAAATGTATGAGGATATCTCTAGAGCCATGCATTCCTCCAAAACCCAATATACGGTGTTAATGGGAGACTTCAATGCAAAACTAGGCACAAGAGAGAACGGTGAGCTGAAAGTAGGGAAATTTGGAATAGGGCAACGGAACCCAAGGGGCCAGCAGCTGGCCGACTTCATGGAGAAAGAGGGACTCTTTATGATGAACTGTTTCTTCAAGAAGCGGCCCCACAGGAAGTGGACCTGGTCGAGCCCTGACGGTTCGACAAAAAATGAGATTGACTTCATTATGACGACCAGACGACAACTGTTCAGTGATGTCTCAGTGATCGCGAGGGTGAAAACCGGCAGCGATCACCGAATGGTTAGAAGCACACTGAACCTAAATGTTAAGTTGGAGAGGTCTCGTCTGATGAAGTCAACGCTCCGTCCCCCTCGTGCTCTAATCCAAAGTCCCGAAACCTTTCAGCTCGAGTTACAAAACCGTTTTCAGTGCCTAGAAGACTGCAATGAAGTGGACGATATGAATGACAAGCTCGTGGAAACTGTCCATGCGGTCGGAGCTAAGTTCTGCAAGAACCGCCGCAGAAGAACACAAAAACTCTCCGATCACACTCTTAATCTCATGGTTGTTAGACGGGAGATGAGGCTACATTCTTCAACAGATTTGACAGCATACAGGCAACTGAACAGACAGATCTCCAAATGCATGCGGCGGGACTTACGCAACTTCAATACAGCTCGTATTGAAGAAGCGATCGAGCGGAACCAAGGCTCCAAAGTCTTTGCCAGAGACCTGTCTGCCAGAAAGAGCCAACTGTCAAAGCTGAAGACCAATGTGGCAGCATCGTTTCCGGGGCACCTGAGATTTTGAGTGAGATTGAGAGGTTCTATGGGCAGCTGTACACGTCATCGTTGGAGCCACACGCAAGTGTGAGTAACGATCCAAGAGCGAGTCTTATCCGACACTATTCCGAAGATATCCCGGACGTCAGTCTGAGCGAGATTAGAATGGCTCTCCAGCACCTTAAAAACGGCAAGGCCCCAGGCGAGGATGGAATTACAGCGGAGCTTCTGAAAGCGGGTGGAAGACCGGTACTTGAAGTCCTTCAGAAGCTCTTTAATTCCGTCCTCCATGGTGGCATTACACCGGAGGCGTGGAGCAGAAGTGCGGTGGTCTTGTTCTTCAAGAAAGGTGACAACGCTCTCTTGAAGAACTACAGACCGATTTCCCTTCTGAGCCGCGTCTACATGCTGTTTTCGAGAGTCATTACGAATCGTCTTGCGCGCAGACTTGACGACTTCCAGCCTCCCGAACAAGCCGGTTTCCGAAAGGGCTTTAGCACTATAGACCACATACATACCCTACGGCAAATTGTACAGAAGTCCGAAGAGTACAATTTGCCACTATGTCTGGCGTATGTGGACTATGAGAAAGCCTTTGATTCCGTCGAAATTTGGGCGGTGCTGCAGTCCCTTCAGCGGTGCCAAGTTGACTGTCGGTATATCGAAGTGCTGAAGTGTTTGTACAGTAGAGCTACGATGGCTATCCGAGTACAGAACCAGAGTACGAAACCTATCCAATTGCAGAGAGGTGTAAGACAGGGTGACGTCATCTCCCCGAAACTCTTCACCGCTGCATTGGAAGACGTTTTCAAGCTTCTGGACTGGAAAGGATGCGGTATTAACATCAATGGCGAGTACATCACTCACCTTCGATTTGCCGACGATATAGTCCTTATGGCAGAATCGCTGGAGGACCTAAGCACTATGCTCAATGACCTCAATAGTGTCTCCTAACGGATAGGTCTTAAGATGAACATGGACAAAACAAAGATCATGTTCAATGTCCATGTCACACCTATGCCGGTAGTTGTTGGGAGCACTAAGCTCGAAGTTGTTGACGAGTATGTTTACCTGGGACAAATAGTCCGACTGGGTAAGTCCAACTTCGACCGAGAGGTCAATCGACGGATTCAACTCGGCTGGGCAGCGTTCGGGAAGCTACGACACATCTTCTCGTCAGACATACCTCAAAACCTTAAAACGAAATTGTACAACCAGTGCGTGTTGCCAGTGATGACTTACGGAACTGAGACGTGGTCCTTCACTGCTGCCCGTATGAGGAAGCTCAAGGTCGCTCAGCGAGCTATGGAGAGGGCTATGCTCGGAGTTTTTCTGCGTGATAAACTTAGGAATAAGGATATCCGCAGTAGAACCAGAGTAACCGACATAGCCCAACGGATTAGTAAGCTGAAGTGGCAGTGGGCCGGCCATATAGCTCGAAGAACCGACAACCGATGGGGAAGAAAGGTTCTCGAGTGGCAGCCTCGTACCGGTAGGCGAAGTGTAGGGCGTCCCCCCCACGAGATGGAGTGACGACCTGGTAAGACATGCAGGAAGTCGATGGATGCAGGTGGCTCAGGACCGTGCTTTGTGGCATTCTTTGGGGGAGGCCTATGTTCAGCAGTGGACTTGTGAAGGGCTGTAATGATGATGATGATGATGATCCTATCAGAACATTCGACTGTTCTAATTTGTTTTAAGTGTTATAAATACATTTAAAATCTACTTTTAAAAATGACTAAAATTATTGATTACATGCATCTGTTGCTAAAGGCAACGCTCTAATCATTTGAGGATTACACTAAAGCATAGATAATTTAAAAATCTATATTCTTCACGTTTTATTTAATTTTTAAAGTTCGTTTTTCCTTTTTAATTAAAATAATTCCAAAAATTGTGTGAATTCTATGATAAAGCGGCGTACGTCTAAAAAGGGAACGAATGTTCAAGGTTATTTGGTGAGGACGTTCGACCGGCGTTCAGCCTACACAAACAGTTTTAACTGTTTCTCGTTATTTTCTATGTGTATAAAGTTACACCAGAGTAAATATTTTTATGATACAATCTATGCATATAACTGCTTCAATTGTATTGCTTTTTCAAACATAGAGGCCTTTTAATTTCAACGGCTCCATGGCGCAATGCCTTGACATTGGGTTACGGCGCTGAGCGCCGCGGGTTTGAATCCCGCATGGAACAAGTATTTGTATGACCTACAAATAATTGTTCCGGGTCTGAATATTTATCCTTGTGCAATTTATGTTTGTAAACTCCCTCCACGATACTCCTAAATCCTAGTGTTGGGGTAACGTTATATAAAAAAAAACGAAACGAAAAAATGAAATTTACCAAAACCGACGCCGTCTCAAAATTAAAGAATAACTTATACATCCATAGCCACAATCCTTCTTTTTTTATATAAGAAGAATAAGGGCGACCATCGCACTTAGACTACCTGATGGTACGTGAATTCTGTGACCCATAGACACATTAATCCTTGATTAATAGTTAAAATGTAGATAGTTGTCAACCCTGAGAACTAAGATAGAATGCCTCGTTGTCAGTTAAAAGAGTCTCCGCTTCTCTTCACTCACCATGCGAAACACTATTATGCTGGTATTCTGTGAGAGCGCGGTTATTCTCCGGTGGAGTTGTAAAAGAAATTATATTGCTCTAGGGAAAAAAATCTATCCAAATTTGGAGGACGAGATGATTTCGTCAATTTAAGATAAGGAACAACATGACTTGTGCTCGAGTTCTGAATCCACAGTCAGGTGATGTAGAACATCACTAGTTGAGCGAGGATATCGGTTGTGCGCTTAAGCACTTCCGAGCGTAGTGAGCATGGGAATTTCTTGCAAAAAAATTGTCTTTTAGCGCATTCTAGGTGGTATGACTAGTTTTCCGCTGGTAGTCTCTCCGCAGCCAAGCAGCAGTACGTGCGCCGTCCGGTCTGAAGGGTGTAGAGTCCGTATATATACTGTAACTACTGATTATGACGCATCCCATTTTGGTCCTTAGTGGTGATAAGATATCTCTAAACTTATTTATTTGATTTTGCTTTTTTGAAGGTTGTTTTTCGAAATTCGAAAACCTAATAAGTATGGAAGGATATTATTATGAAAAAAATAATAATTTTACTACTCACACATATATCTTTTTTCTAGATCATAAACCATCTGGGCATCGTAACTTTATCGTACCTGGCAGCAATACCGCTATTTTTAATGGTCGAATCTCCCTTTAACCAATTGATAAAGACATTGTTTCAAGATATCACGGTGAAGAACAAAAAGAAGCTTTGATAAATATTATTCTTAAAAGTAATAAGCGAAACACATACTATTCATTTAATAGACAAAACTGAAGGCAAAACGAAAATGTAAACATCCATCGATATTTCTAAATATACAAAATAAATACTTTATAACTGTTTTATTTCTTAACAGAAAAGAAAAGAATCACAGTGGGGGCAATGACCACTTACCCTCATTAAATAAAACAAATTTTACGTCGTATTTTATCGCATTTAATTTTATCTCTTTAACTCGCGACGTTTCGGGCGCTTTACGGCACACATAGTCATGGGGTGGACTGAGGTGTTTGATGACCTGATTGTCATAGTTAACCAAGACTACCTTTATATTTTAAGCATAAGGTTTTGGTTCGATCAACGCAGAACGAGGTTACATTATATTTCGTCGCTTCATTTTTCAGACACAATTAAGTAAGATAGTCATATAGTCCTTTAGTACCTATTCCCTTAATCTACTCGAGAAATTCGCACGTTGAGAGAATCGGTCTATTTTTAATCGTTTTTTTTTTTATTGGCAACTCCCACTATCCGTTAACCCGTCGGTCCGATAGCTACTTCATTCCTTCCTTGTACGAGGTAACATTCGCACGAGCTTTTCTTTGAAAAGTTAAAAGTGACAAAAATTATATTGCGTGATTATTATGCCAAAAAGAAAAAAAACAAGAAAAAATTAAACGTTATCGACGCAAAATTAGGAAAATGGAACAGGAGCAGCGAAAGTACAAACGATCATATTCGTCTTCTGAAGACTCTGATAAAGATTCGGGTTAGTAAGTTTTATCTCTAAATATTGTGACTATTAAATTAAATACCATATAATATGGAATATTGTATTTGCATTTTACCTGGAGGTTGACCGTGTGTCATCACGAAGGTCATTTTATTATCGAGAGGTTAAAAACCGAGTGTTAACACGAAGGTACTTCGAAATCGTTCGAGAAACAATTTTGCAGCTATACATATATAAAATATAAAAATTGTATTAAATAATGTATTAAAATTAATATGTTGTAAAAACATATGTTTGCACATGGCAAGTAAAATAAAATGTTATTATTCGAGCAATAGTTTATATGCCTTTGGTTTTAATATCTACCCTCAATAACATTCATTATTGTTTTAGATAATGAAAACCTTGCTAACACCGATATAGAACCCTTGAATTCAGAGTATCGAAGCGACAAAAATGTATTTTAATTAATGAGGAGTTAAAATATTACTCTGATCAAAAACCGGTAGTGTCAGAATTAGAACCTGACATTATTTTTGCCTTAGGTGAGACCACCGAAGAGACACCGAAGTTGGTCCCGAAAATCCATGACAAGTTAGCTCAGCTATGGTTACCTATACTTCGAAAAGATATGCATAAAGAGGCGAAAGAGAAACTACTCAAAGAGTATCTCATACCGAAAAATCGCTCGTTATTTCCAGCGCAACTAATGACTGCCAAATGACTAACGACAAGTTTTATGAAGTATGTTAAAAAGTTTGCATTAGTCCCCAAATTCTCTATCATGGAATTTTGAACGCCATCCTGACGGTGCGCACAATTCTTGGCCTATTATTGCTTGACCTGAAGCTTATCAGTCTGCCGATGAGGGTCCTTGCCTTTACGATACGGTCCTCAATCCTTCTTCTCCAGGCTGGGCTGGCGCTACTTTGTCTAGTAGTGCGTCCAGCCGTGGGAAGTTTGGCGCCAATAATTCTGCAAACTACCAGTGCGGTGCCAAAAAGTATTGAGTCCGTCTCGCAAAGGTCCTGACTGGCTTCCAAATAGGTCACCAGCATTGGGTTGAGAGCCCTCACGACAGCCCGATTCCGCTAGCGTAGGGGTATACGGGGAAGTCGCGGTCGATTCTTGAGAGGCGTACTGCGCGTTTTCCTAATCGCCTCTTCCAATATGCTCCTCATTTGCTCTTGTTCCTGGGCGACTATTTCATCAACGCCTGAGTCAACCACAAGGAGATCTACGGCGGCATCTACGTATGCGGGTTGCTCTGCAACTCGTAGAGCCGCATCTCCTGTCGTATTATTTTCATTTGACAAAGGAATAGCCTCACGTCGTAGCCGTTTGAGTTCAGCGTTATCAAGTATTTTTGAGCGCATGATGTACCGAACTCGGTCTGGCAGGTTTTTTTATAGGAAAGGGTGACAAAAGAGCACACAGTCCACCTGATGGTAAGTGGTTGCTGTGACCCATAGACATTTACATTTATCCTCGTTTGCGAATCAAAATGCAGATGCGTTGTCACCCGTGAGGACTATGTTGAAATGCCTCTTTTCCAGTAAAAAGGGTCTCCGGTTCTCTACAATCACCATACGAAACACAGCAGCATGAAGCTGCTATTGTACGCTGGTATTCTGTGAGAGCGTGGTTCTTCCCCGGTCGAGCCGACCCATTCGTGCTGCAACTATAATACTAATATAGCTGCAGCATGGCTCTACCACGAATAAAACTCGGTAAGAAGTAAAAAGTTTTGCTCTGTAACGGTAATAGACGGCTCCAGCTCAGCAAATTGTCGATGCATCCTAACCCAATACGCAAAATCACCTATTTCTCCCCCCTTCGCCCCAAAATACGCCCGCAATGCATTGCTTTTAATTTACATTGACTAACGCATGTGGTGTACTCCACCAGTGGCGGGTGTTGATTGCTGGGCCCGCGAAGACCCTGCCAACATCAAGCCAGCTGGTGAGAATGATGAATGCGAGGGGCTGCTGGGTGGCCGTGCAGCACCTCACGCTCGGCTGGCGGTTCGCATGCTGTCTCGTCCAGCGTCAGTTCCAGACGCGCCCTGGCGACCTCCAGGCAGCGGCCCTTTGCGCGTATTCCTTAATTCCATCATCCATGTAGTGGGCGTCAGTTAACGGGAGATGCCCAGACCCGGCACCGTTTCATGGTGAGACCATGTGCACAAGCGGGCCTTTGCATCTTCAATTTTGCCGAGGCACGGCGCTAACAACTCTTGGAAAGGTGCTGACTGACTGCGCTGACGTAGCAGTTTTGTCACATAACCGTTACGTCAGGGGGCGATGGGATCGTCACTTCCCTACGCCTTATTATTATTATTTTGATGTATTTTTTAATATTTAATAAAATTAAAAATATTAAAATCTACTAATTATTATTGAATATTTTCAACGCCTTAAATGCATGTAAAGAAAATACAAAAACCTTAATTAACATAGACATTTTTTAATCAATCGTTGATAAACAACCCGTAGTTTTCAAATCAGTCAATCATATCAAAATAAGTCCATCGGCATATACTGGATATTTTTTTTTATATAGGAATAGAGTGACAAACGAGCACACAGTCCACCTGATGGTAAGTGGTTACTGTGACCCATAGACACCTATCTACATTTATCCTCGTTTGCGAATCAAAATGCAGATGCGTTGTCACTCGTGAGGACTAAGTTGGAATGCCTCTTTTCCAGTAAAAAGGGTCTCCGGTTCTCTACACTCACAATACGAAACACAGCAGTATTTAACTGCTATTTTACGCTGGTATTCTGTGAGAGCGTGGTCCTTCCCCGGTCGAGCCGACCCATTCGTACTACAACTATACTACTAACAAAGCTGCAGCATGGCTCTACCACATATAAAAATTTCTGTTACATATTATTTATCGAATAGTTTCATATGAAAAATACATGTGAAATTTCTCCAACAAATAATTGGTACCGTAGGTAAAATGTCGGTACGTGTCGGTAAGTTCAGAAGCAAATAACATTTTTAGAAATATTAAATTTAGTAAGATATCTGATAAGAAACTCTAAAATCCCTTTTAAAAAACCAAAAATAATTTCATTATCATAATTGCCATGCCTGTGCATAAACCTATAAGTCCCTGAAATGACCAACGGGGTTTTTGTTACATACTGTATATATTAGAGAGCCAAAAGTTAAAAAGTCAAAGAAGAAGCATCACGTCTCCTCTTATTTAACACTTTCCAAAATTATAAGGCGACCCTGCCAGGCGATGCGCTACGACAATGCAAACGTACCGCAGTGGTCTGCAAAGTTATTAAAATAAAAACAAACATACTAGCGTCATGAAAATTAATTTAGTTTATTATTTAATGGAATAAACACAATGATAGCAATTATGACGAAAAAGAAAATTAAATGCGAATATAAGAAAGGGCCACAATATTACATATTTTTTAGGAAATTACTGAAAAATATACTAAATAAGATAAAAAGTTGAAGAAAAATATATTGAAAACAACCAAGACATGAAGATAAAACTATTCTATCCATTTACGAAAAATAGAGGAAATTTTAGTCGAACAAGCAGCACCAGCAACCATCAGCAGTGTAGCCGAGAAAATTGAGTCCAAATAATACAGAAAAGTAGAGGTAAAATCCAATCTGTTTTATTGTAAATCATTTCCCTCAAAAACACTTCACAAAGTTTTTTACTATTTTATTCAAAAATGGTAATATTGTAGTAACCATCTCGAGTATAATATATACTTAAATTATGGTCAGATACTTTAACTATTCATTTAATATTTTATATTGTATAAAAATAGAATAATGCAATCATAATGCAATATTATAAATTAAGTTACGTAAGCACTTCTGTGGCATATTTGTATTTAGACACAAGACAATTTTATATTGACTTTTATTCAATTATTGTTTTATATTATTTTCATTACCTTGTCCTGCAAAAATTAATGAAATAATATAGTAGATTACATTTTCACGTAGTTAAATTTACCATGATTTATCATTAATTTTTCATATGTTGTAAAATAACACTTTTTTTCTTTTCTGAAGACAACAATCTTATCTAGATAAATTAAATGTAACAAGAATTAATATTTATACAGTGAATAGCGAACCTTTTTCTCATGGATGATGCTTATCTAAAATATGACATGCAATGAGCGTATCTTATAATAAACACGTACGGTACACGAAAATAAACACTGTAATATAAATAAAGATAATAAGTATCAGAAAGTAAATAAGAAAATTATCCGTAATCGTAGCAACATAAAGATGAAAATAATAAATAAAGAAATATAAGAATATTAGAAATATAAGAATAATAATAAGAAGTAAAGAAGGGAATATAATAATTAAAAGAGGTTTTAATACTAATATTTCTTAACAGAGTTAAACACGGACATAGAAAATTGACTGAAAAAATGTAATCCCATTTTGTACATGATCGGATGATAAAATCGGAAGCAACTGATACTAGAGAACAATACCTTTAGTATAAGTGATGTGAACGATTTTACTCGTAATATTACTGTTGGAGACAAAAGAAATCTTAAATTTGTTACCCTTAATAATGGTACATACAATTCACATCCTTCATTGGATCATAGTATGGTATTAGTTTTCCTCCGTGACAATTGTTGGAGTCCTTTATGCTGGGGCCACAGTAACGAGAAACGTCAATGCCCATAAACGCAACAATTATTGCCTTAATTTTAACGCGATAAACTGAGTGGCCACACTTGGGTCGGTCGACGTCATTTCAATTTTAATGCCGTTCAACGGCGTTAAAGTAAACTGACCATTTATTTATTAACTCAAAACGGGACATGGGTTTATTTATACTCCCCAGTTGTAGGTTAACAATAAAAAAAATATTATGTTATTTATTGAAAAAACTATAACTTTATACAATTAGTATTCACTATAATTATAATCACATTAATTATAATTATTTTTATTTTAACAAATTGTGAAAAATAAAAATTAATCACCAGTTCACCAGTTTAATTAAAGCAAAGTTTCCCAGACAGTAATTATTAAATGCAACATATTTTTTAATTATATTTATATTTATATAGCCATAACAGTGGTAGAGCCACGCGGCAGCTTTTGCAGTCGCACGGACGGGCCGGCTCGAACCGAGGAGGTACCACGACCTCACAGAAAACCAGCGTGAAGTAGAGGTTTACCTCTGCGTTTCGCTTGGTGAGTGCAGGTGGCCGGAGGCCCTTTTTACTGGAAATGAGGCATTCCATCTTAGTCCTCACGGGTGACAAAGCATCTACATTTTGATTTGTAATAGAGGATAGATGTAGATGTCTATGGGCCGCAGCAACCACTTACCATCAGGTGGACTGTGTGCTCGTTTGTCACCCTTATCATAAAAAAAATTGTCAGTGAAACAAATTTGCTTTAATAAAGTTGGTGGTGATTTTAAAAAAGGGCAAGTTTTTTTTACATTGATTTTTGTTATCAACATCGCCTTTAGAACTGGAACCTGTACGTGATTTTTTTTCAGACGTCCACAATTTATTCATAATAGAAAAATACTTTTTCTACTGGAGCATTTGTACCAGGTAGTTTTATTCGATTAAAATGCAAGAGAATTTATGGTGAAGATTGTTAGTGAGAAATGTTTGACTACTTCCACCCAACGAATTTCTGCGAAAACTTTGAAATTATCCCATTCGGTTATTTTTTTATATTTTTTATTCGCTCTCGCACAGTTTTAAATTTTCTCGCGGTTTAGGACAACGGGACTATTTTGCATCCCGGATCTTTATTTGGGGACAACGGGACAGGTGACCGAGAAAAGGGACAGTCCCGTTCAAAACGGGACGTATGGTCACTTTACGTTAATATTCCTTGAATTTCAAGCAAGATGAACGTTGACGCTGCCACTCTATTTTTGATGAATGTAAATTTTTATTATATGAATATATTTTATCCTTGTCTAAGCATGGCTCTGTTTGCAGAATCTCAGGAAACGTAATAATTTTTTCATTATTCCACTCTATCGTAACCATACGTGCGACTCCGTTGCGCCCACCGTGCACAATGAGACAAACGTAGTGTGGCCGCTTCAACGCGTTAATTCGTGCGTTAATCTCTTTGATGTACCGACACTCGAGTTATCGTTCAACGGGAAATGGCATTGTTCTTGGCGTTGTAGAATTATCGCGTTAAGTGGTGGCCACACCTACATTCAACGCCCATCAACGCGATAATTAACGGCATTTCCCGTTAGTGTAGCCCGGGCATTATAAAATGACTTAAACGTAGAGCTCAAGGTTGTGCGCACAACCCAAGATACAGTTTTACTTTGATATAATAAGATAAAATAAGTTTATGTAGCAATAATATGAAATGAATTTAATGATAATGTAATATAATACCCAAGTAAATGGGGTGGTAAATAACCATATGTATAACGTACACGCGTCATAAATATCATGAAGTAAAATATAAATGAGATGAATTAAAGCTCCAATTCCTGATATCTAATAAATAAATAAATATATAAGTGAATAGAATTAAGAAGGGAAATAAAGCTAGCTAAAGGTAAATATCAAGAAAGAAAGGTAAGTACGTACAAGAATTATGAAAACATAAGATAAAAAGGGGCCCAATCGTGAACAAAGAAAATAAGAGGTCGGATCCCCGACCAAACCTAATACAGTCCATCAAAATAATTTTTTTATCAAATATGATAAATTACATTCTCGCATAGTTATTTTACAACATTTTGTATGAAATAACAAGAGTTTTTCATATTTGCATTGAATTTTTTTTTATATATATATACTATGTATTATACATTGCTTCTTAAAATCAAGTCCAAAGACAATACTCTTCTTCTTCACTGTATGTATAAGTTTCATATTTTAACAGTATTTTTTCTCTATTATAGACAATGAAACCAAAAATGATGTTATTAACTAGTTAATTTATTTTCTAATATTATTAAATAAATCGGCAAATTGTACAATCAAATCATCTCAAAATTGTCAGATCAATACCAAAGAGTACAATCTGCCACTTTGTCTTCAAAAATCCAAATGTGCACGCGTCATGAGCATTTCATTTAATTTTTATTGTTATTTTAACAGGTAGTATCACCTATAGGGAAAATAATTAATAATGTTCACAAAAATAAATCGGCCACACAAAGTATAAAATCAATATAGGCTGCACAGTACATTTGTCCTTTGTCTTAGGGGCTAAAAAAATATGAAAGCACCTTTAAAATTTTAATAGTACTAAAACTTGAATAAACTACACGTGCTAGACTATTGATATAAAATAGGGAACCAGTTGATGTAATTCTGAAACTAATAAAAAGAACCCGGTCTCGATACACCTTTCAGGAGTTATCGAGACCACATACAAAATCAAGTTTTTTTCTTCAAATTAGCACTATTATATGATTTTAAATATATATATATATATATATATATATATATATATATATATATATATATATATATATATAATATATATATATAAAGTGCATTAATTCGAGTGTTTTCTTGATATGCGACTTCTCATATTATTATATAAGTGCAATATGATTATGATAGAAGCATTTTAAGAATACAACATTGCTTGACCTTGACGTGTCGAGAGTAATACACTACCTAATATGCTTTGCGTCATGAGTAGTGTAACATATAAGGAAAACTCTATGTGTACTGTATTACAATTGTACTGTATTGATGTAAATTTATTGTACCATAATAAACATTTTTTGAATCAATCGGCAGTAATAAAAAAAAATTATAGGATATGGTGACAAACGAGCACACAGTCCACCTGATGGTAAGTGGCTGCTGTGGCCCATAGACATCTACATTTATCCTCGTTTGCGAATCAAAATGCAGATGCGTTGTCACCCGTGAGGACTAAGATGGAATGCCTCTTTTCCAGTAAAAAGGTTCTCCGGTTCTCTACACTCACCATACGAAACACAGCAGCTGCTATTTTACGCTGGTATTCTGTGAAAGTGTGGTCCTTCCCCGGTCGAGCCAACCCATTCGTGCTACAACTATACTACTAATATAGCTGCAGCCTCTACCACATAAAATTATATAAAATATTGATGAACCTTTGAAATAATTCTAGTATAAATTATTTTAATAAAAGGTCAGAATACTTTTAAGACGTTTCATTTGCACAAAGCGAATGCAGTAACCGGTTACCCGGCTGCACATAAAAATAAAACTCGAAAGTAAGTTTGTTTAGTAATTATAAACGCCTTAAGCTCGCAACAACCATTCTGTAAGGACTTAAACTATTGTTAATTTGAATTTAAAAAAAAGCACCTAAATCATGTGGTACTTCATACTGTTTGCTATCGTAAAAGAGTGCTATGCCGTTATCGCCCAACTGAATGGTGAGTGCTTCGTTTTTATTCTTGATCAGCCTACAGCTTGGTTTTCTTTATAGAATACTAGTGATCCGCCCCGGCTTCACATGTTTGATTTCCGGATCTCAACAACAACCCCACCTACCAGGTTTATTTGTGAATGTAAACTATTCTCTAATCAATTTTAACACACAAAAAAAAATCATCAAAATCGGTCAAGCCGTTTAAGAGGAGTTTAGTCACATATACACGGATAGAAGAATTATATATTATATATTATGAATGTATTATACATGTAAACCTTCCTCTTGAATCATTTAGTCTACTAATGAGAATTACATCAAAATCAATGAGGGCTAATAATTTACTGATCACCAGATGTCACTAGTTGACACTGAGGTAAAGTTTTTTTGTTACATAATGTCATTTAATTGAGAAGTTAATTTTTAATAAAAGTTTATCAATTTCTAGAGTATTAAATTATTACACAAAATAATGCCTCAGTGGTTTGCTCTTTAATTTTTTGCATATTTTTAACATTTTTAATTTTTTTTTACTTTTGTAAATATATGTGGTTTGGTTTAGTTTTTAACCTTATTGATATAAAATATAGCTAATATTACAGAAAGAAACATTAACCTTTACATTTTTCGAACTAATTAACTTCCCCACTATGAAATCTGTCAAATATTATACCTCACTATTAAGTGGCGCCGCCCTGGTGGCAGAAAAAGACCTAAGCGTACAGACAGCGGGAAGCGACTTTGTCTGATACTATGTAGAGAAGGCTGACGAACGAGCACACAGTTCACGTGATAATAAATTGATGCTCTGGCCCATAGACATTTACATTTATCCTCGATTAAGAATCAAAATGCAGATGCGTTGTCACTCTTGAGAACTAAGAGTAGATGATAATTCACCCTATTGGTGCAGCTCCTCATCCGTCTAGGTAATATCTGGATATATCGCTAGCAACGAAGTCTTTTCATATTTCCCATAACAGCCGTCTAATAAATCACAAGTATAGTTGTTTTATTATAACATTAGCCTATTAAAAATCTACTACTCAACATAGGCCTGAACATAGGCATAGATTGCCTCATAAGCGGAATATTTGACATGAATGTTAAGTTTACATAAGAAATCACAATTGCCACACTTAACAAGCGAGATCGCACCCGAATATAATATACAAGTAAAAGGCCAGTTACGTGGGCTAAGCCCACTCAGGACATGTTATCTTTAAAATCACTGGTCAAAGACCTTTAGATTGATATAAAATAATAAGCAAAAAGTCCAAAGTCCAAAAGTCGCATCTCAGCTACTCTGCTGTCATTGTCAAATTAGTAGTTTCTTACTATTAATTCTTACTATAATAACATTTTGTAACCTGATAGTAATATAAAAATTACATCGACTTATAATCGATATCGACTACATTTACTTAATAGAACGAAACGAAACATCAAAACCAAAACAACCACGATTCCTACGAAAACTACATAATTGCACTGCAGGTTGCGAAATTCTAGGAAAGACTATGTTAATACTTCTTATTACATTATGGAAAAGCCCTTTTTAGATGTGAAATGAATGTCCTTTATACGGAATTTTGGTCACGGCGGCCAGTCTCAACGGAGTCCAAGGCTGAGATCTATAGACCGTACTTTGACTTTGTTCAAACTTTACTTTCAAGCTAAGACAATGTCGGTATTTATAGAGCTAACTTTGAAGTCGTGCTGAGTGCGCGCTTAGCAAAGTCAAAGTCAACGAAATCGACGACTTACGTAAAACTCAGGGTATTATCCAAAACCACCGTATAAAATAAACTGTTGTTTTTATGGTACTCTAATTATTTATAACAATGAATAGGTAGTTTTAGGCAGTCTTCTAGTTTTAAATAACGAAATTTCAAACTTATTTCGAATTTCTTAAAATCTTATTTTTTTTCTGATTTTGCACTCTTCTCATTCTTACCCATTCTCATACGCTCGTTTTCTATTTCATGTAATAATAACTTATTCATGAAATGCAATTGGGACTGTTTTCGATTGTTAAATATTATACAATAAAGTCAATAACATAATATATAGAATGAAGTATCCATTAATTTTTTGACTGTCTGGGCCTTAACATAAGCTTATAGCTTAATCTCAGACCGATACAACTATAAATTCAGAATCACAGATTATGCTAAGTATATACTCAGCTAAGTTTTTCGTAAGTAATGTCTGAGTAAAGTCAAAGTGCGGCCTAGAAATCTCAGCCTTACCATCTGCGCAGGACAGGATCATAGTGCACGTGTGTGCGCAAGCACAGGTACACTCTCTATTGCTTCACTCTCATAGCCCGATGGGACGGTAATCCGACACAATCAGAGAGAGATCAGGTGCAAGACCCGTTCAAGTCCACCAGACCAACGAGGAAGTTGTTATTACAGATAATACATGCAAAGGTAACAGGTAAAGGTGTCGAATTATTATAAAGACCCGAACTAATTGATGAAATTACAACGTGGTATGGCCAAAATTACATGTTTGTTTTACATAACTACTTTTTAACCATCTTACTTAAAAAAACTTCATCGTTAGACAAATAAAAAGATTGTTTTTCAAAACAAAAAAGCCTGCAGCAGCGAGTAAAATATAGTGCACACATCAAAAAAAGTTTGCGATCAATTTGAAAAATTGAAATCTTTTTTGTTGTGGTAGACTATATTAAAATGTATTCTTCTTTTTAGATTATTTGCTTAAAAATATGGAATTCAAATATAAAACATTTTCAATTGTTTTTCCATGTAAAAGGAAATTCAATCCACACTAAAGTTAATAACTTGAAAACAATATTTTTGTGATTTTTGTAAAAATCACAATCATATGCGCGGCCGGACCCAATCTTTGCGACGACCGCGTGTAAATACCTATTGCATTTGGAACACTCGGCCTCAATAGGCTGAAACGTAACGGAACAACCTACCTTTGTTTCATTAATACAATTAGTTTATTGTTATAAATTCCAAAAATTGATATTATTATGTACATTTTATTCAATAATAAAAGTAAAATGGTAAAAAATCCATAACAATTTAATAATTATAGTATTCTCTCTATCTACTGCAAATATTTATACTGTGGCATTTACCGCATGGAGCACAGAGTATTACCGCATAGACTACCTATGGGTCACCCCGCATCGTGAATAAATACGTCGAGCGTCGCGCTAAATGGTGTCAGCTGGGAAAGTATTTCAATTGCCTACAGGTTTGGAACAACCCCCCTTAATAGCAATAATGTGATTAAAATTACTTATATATGAAAAGGAACGCCGTCTTTTTGTAAATTTGACGTAGCAGATCTCTTTTTACAGCAAAAACTAAATTATTTTAAGGCATTATTTTAAGACGTCGATTCAGCCGCCTAGATTTAGTCCAGTGAGCAGTGCGGCTGCAACTGCACCTCCGTGACCATGACCGTGTGGACTTACACTTTGACAGAGGATTGGACTTATTGAACAATACTTTGCCCTCCTCCTTTTAATAGACTTATACTTTACCCTCCAATTCGCCGGTGGCCTATGTTGCTCTATAATTTAGTTAAACAATTAACATCTGTTTTTCAGATACTGAATATAGACGAATGCCACCTTTGTTTGAACTAGATGACTACGACACATGCTTACGAAAATTAAACAGCCTGTATTGTTTAGCAAGATTGGATTTATTCGCGGATCCTCCAAATGATCTCATCGGCGTCATTAAAGTAAGTACATTATACGGAATTGCATACAGCCTTGGCTAAAATAAAAGTCAAGGATGTCATAACCTTAAGAACTAATCGATTGCAATGAGTTATTCCGAGTATTTACGTTTGCAATTAATAATACAAGGTTTTGTGGAGGAAAACAAATCTGAGGGCGTCCATAGTGTAGCAGAACGTAACTTGGAATGTCCAGACAATGTCCATGTAAACGTAGTCTTTTTTCCTACCTCCGGTTGTTACCAAAGAGTATGTAATCAGTACTATTAAAAGTAAAAGTATGAAAGTGCATCAAGCTACTCTACCGAGATCAAGACATGACATTTAATTTTTGACAAACAGTGCTGACAATGTAGGTTAATTATAATAGTGTTGTAAATGTTTTGCCTTCGAATAATTTTATCGATATAATGATTATCGATATATTGTTTATCGATATTGTTACAAAATAAAAGTTAGATATTTATACTGAATGATTTATGAGAAATTAATAAAACATTAGAAAAGTTTTACGTAAGGATTGAGTAAAAATTCCAATCAGAATAAGAAATCAATGTATTTTACCCACAGCAATTTGTTGTTATATCTCTACAGTTATTAGGTACAAAACGTTCAAAAAAAATAAACAATGCACAATTATATTACAAATTAATTAAGTAAAAAATAAATGACAACTCCGTAGCGCAGTGGCTAAGCATTTGGCTGCGTCACTGCAAGACCGAGGGTTCGGTACTCGCACTGAACAAAGGTTTCTAAGCCCTAAAATAAACAGTCAGCCTCTGAATGCTTTTCCTTCAACAATTTATGTATGTAATCCTCTATTTCCTCCTTTTTAACGTTAAATTTTTTAAAAAAAATAAAAAAAGGGTAAAAATAATGCTCTTTTATCACTGATTGGATTAAATGTAACAAATACTATGTGCAAATAGCTAAGCTTCTTCACAGAGGTACCATACTACTCGCAGATATCGTTCATTAATAGTCGCTTTCAAAAGTAGAGTTCATTATAGCTAATTTTTGTAGATGAATCCAAAAGACGTACAGCTGTGCATGAATCTAAAAATCGTACAAAATAGTACAAAAAATTAGTAGTATAGTTGTAGCACGAATGGGTCAGCTCGACTGGGGAAGGACCACGCTCTCACAGAATACCAGCGTAAAATAGCAGCTCAACATTGCTGTGTTTCGAATGGTGAGGGTAGAGAACTGGAGACCCCTTTCACTGGAAACGAGGCATTCGGTCTTAGTCCTCACGGGTGACAACGCATCTGCATTTTGATTAGTAATTTTATATAATATATAATTTTATTTATAGTATTGTAAATTAATAAATTTAACAGTGGTAGAGCCACGCGGTAGCTTTTGCTGTCGCACGGATGGCCGGCTCGAACCGGGGTGGTACCACGACCTCACAGAATACCAGCGTGAAGTAGAGGTTTACCTCTGCGTTTCGCTTGGTGAGTGCAGGTGGCCGGAGGCCCTTTTTACTGGAAAAGAGGCATTCCAACTTAGTCCTCACGGGTGACAACGCATCTGCATTTTGATTCGCAAACGAGGATAGATGTAGATGTCTATGGGCCGCAGCAACCACTTACCATCAGGTGGACTGTGTGCTCGTTTGTCACCCTTATCCTATAAAAAAAAAAAAACTTTTTCTTGTTATTAATTTTTTCGCTTCTAACACCATCCAATTGGCAAGTTTTTAATGCGTATTTGATTTTTTTAAATAACTATAATAGAACAAAGGCTCCTTTAGCAAAATTAAAAGCAATCTAAATAACTAAAATAAATACAAATCAAAATAAATACTTGCTTTGCGCGGGAATCAAATGCTTAGCGACTATGCTGCCGAGTTTTAGTGACAAATTTCAAACCACATTTATAATTAATGTCTTTACTTAAATTCGCCTTCATTTACTTAACATTGAAATATTATTTTCTTTCTGACCTCCAACAACAGTATATAAAAATAAATTATAAAAGCGTGTTCTCATGAGCTTTTAAAATTTATCCACCCATACTTTTTGAAAGTTTCATGATATGTAAACAACTAAACAAGACATGACAATTTAGGTTGTGTATGACGTTTATAAGGCTTTTCTGGTTAATATCCATCGCTTTTAATTTAAGTTATTAATATTGTTGAAGAGTTTTATGAGCACATTTGTAAAGGCCTATTGCTAGCAATAGATTAAAATATTTATTATATTGTATTAAATAATATCTACAGGAATACTCGGAATACACAGAAAAACATTACAATCACTCTTACATAGAAAGAGGAGTGTGTATGGCTACAACATGTAAGAAATATATAAATAATACAAATTCCAACGCCTTGGACCTAAATGAAAACCTTGAGGCATGCCTTAATCAAACTATTTGGAATAACTACGGCCTTCAAGCAAAACTTACACATGTATTTTATTGCAATAAACAAGATGACGAAGTAAAATACGACTGGAGTGATTGGTTGTTTGGTGGAGTTTTGCTGGTTTTAGTATCTATCAATATTATAGGAAGCATCTACGATTTGATGTTGGAAAAAAATTATCAGGACAAAAAGTGTCACAAATATAATAACGGTATGTATTTTGTGTAAAGCAATTTTAAAAGCGTGATAATTGTGTGTCATTTATATTTATGTTGGTCCATTGTCTGCTCTCATAAGTGTGCACAAACTGAATGTTCCTAAATCGATTTAAAAATTACGTTGGAAGAATTGGTTGTTGCATTAAGTTAAATTGTCCTAGCACAAATTATTTTATTACTTTTGTTAAAGTAATGTCACATTATGAAATTTCACTTAATAAGGAACATTTTACTCATAAACATAAATAAAAGCACTCATTTTTGGCAAACCGTTTTAAATATAATTATCATCATTATCATTACAGCCCTTAAAAAGTACATAGCTGAACGCGTACTTCAAGCTGGAATCTTCTCCAACGATATCCTGAATTTTATTATGTTATGATTTAGTAAGTAATTGGTGACAATTAGTGACTTCAGAAAAAAATAGTGATTTAATACTTAAGGAGATATAGCGTTTTCTTTGGGAGGATTTGAGCCTGAATTCAAGGCAGCAGCCTCTCCTCAAAAACACCACTATTGAGTGCGTCTCCTGCAAGGAACACCACTAAGCGCAGTTCTGCGCCACCTTAATCCACTGACTTCAAATAGGTAACAAATAAATGACTTACAGTATAATAATGCTTACAATATTGTAAGGCAGAGAAAAATAATAAAGTTTAAAACTTTATAATTTACAATCTAATAATTTTTGAATTTAGTTGCAATGGCTACAAACTAACGGAAGCTAATCACTATGAATGAATAATGAATCAATCAATTTATTATTTTTTCACAGAAAATTATCTTAGTGCTATATATTACAAAAGCGCTAGACTAGAATCTCAGATCAACAAAGAAAGGCAGAACATACGTACATCATACTCAACTTGGTGTAAGAACATATACTTACGCAAGCGTGTATCTTATATCATTTGCAACTAATAACATGGTTTTAGGTACATAAGTGTGCTTACAGCTGTGGAGTTCTGCGGGCTACTAAAAAGAGAAAGAAAAAAGATGTGCGTGAGTACGAGTCAAGAAATTGAGCATAGTTTAGGCGTCATCTGAAATTTTGTAGGGTCCTTTTTATCTTACTTTGTTTGTCTGAAACTAAAACATCATCACGAGTCCACTGCTGAACATAGACCTACCCCAAGAAATGTGTGAGAATGGTGGAGACGTATTTTTATTTATTTATTTATATGTTTTTTCATTTATTAATTAACTATGTATAACTATTATTACTTTACAGAAAATCCTTATATATTATGTTTTTCCATACCACGAAATTGGGAAAGCTTGAGGTCAAACAAACTAAAAGATCATCGAGTTGAAGGACTCAAGGGTTTACATGGAATACGGTAAATAAACTTTTATTTTTAGCGAAAGTCAGTATAAGTACAGCTTATATACGCTACACTCACTGTTAGAAACAGGGCTCCTTCATACTTGTGAAGGTTAAGGGCAAGGAAAAGTCCGCTTTGCCTTAATGAGTGTTGACAGGCTTCCCACGACATAATAAAAATTATTTTAAAAGA
The DNA here is from genome assembly GCA_033319125.1 of Parnassius glacialis. Taxonomy (NCBI): domain Eukaryota; kingdom Metazoa; phylum Arthropoda; class Insecta; order Lepidoptera; family Papilionidae; genus Parnassius; species Parnassius glacialis. The sequence continues at coordinate 7,739,667 of JAVANC010000020.1, read as the reverse complement.
CGCTTACGTCTTTTAACCTCCACGACCTCTGTTAGATATGAGGAATTAATTCATAAAGGTTAGCAAAAACCCTTCTAATCTTCACATTCTTTACTGAAAAGTGTGTCTGCTGAGAGTCATCAATGTAAAGTAACAAAAACATAATTATGAGAAAAACATTTAAATCATATACTATTTTTAATAAGTATCCGATGAAAACTGTTAAAAACTTATTACTCTATTAATTGCATTACAGAAATTGGATTATAGCTAGAGATTATTTTTGGCTTGTTTTCTGTTTACCCGACATAATCTCACTGCCGACATAGGGCTTTGGCCCTCCCAAAGCCCTATGTCGGCAGTGTTAATTACTTCTCTATATTTTTTTTTAAAAAATAGCGCCTATTGTAATTTATAAGTACATTATCCTAGAAAATCATGCATCACCACTTACCACCAGGTGGGATTGTGGTCAAGCACTGGCTTATAATAAGTAAAAAAATTAAATTTTTCTGAACTGATCGTAAAAGATATGTTTTTAATAAAACTCAATCGGCTCTAACGATTGAGAAAAAAGAAAAAAGGAATGTTGAATATGTTCTAGTACTTTTCATAATTATATTAGGGTGACAAGAAAATTATAAGTCATGATGGTATATGAACTCTGCAAGACATGAACACTGCAACCAACGTCAAAGGAAAAAGTCTACTTGTAATTTGTCACTCCTAAGAACAAAAATAGGTTACCAGCCTGTAATTCAACTCGATTTCTTGTCTCTTAAATTGGACTATTGTATATTACTGGCTTTGCCTATGCTATGAAAATGTATTTTCAATTAAAGCTACGCATTTACAGGCTAGAATTTCAGGAATAGTAAAAATATTACACGGGTCGTATCAAACGTATCAGTTTGTGATAGTGCATCTAATGTATACATAAGAATCTTATTACGGACGTGACGACAATCAGATTCCTATGCAATAGGATTTTCTAACAATAACTTTCGGATTTTCGTAGCGAGTGGAAATAGAAACAGAAACTTTTTAAATCTAAATAGATTATAGATAATACTTATTGAATGTCACTCTTTTGTTTAATTTACCACTGGTTTTGGAAAATAACCTATGTCCAGGGAACAACCAGCAAGAAACCCAGCGAGGCTAAAAATAAATACGAACGATTATATAAGAACTTTATTAGAAGTTTTGAAAATTTAAGCGTGTATGATCGCTCACCAACTTTAAATCGTTATAGAACCTAAATGGTCATTCAAAATGAAAAATGGCTAGATAAACCTAAATATGATTTTTAAATACCTAATCATTGATACCACACTACTTGACATAGTTCGCCGACTTTCATTTTTTTCTTTCAATCAATATCTCGTTTCATTGTTGCCATATTAAATTTTGGTTACTGCCTTGTCTTTAGTAACACATACAAGATAAGAAATCTATTGACGTAAAAATAATCTATAATAATCAAAATCGGCCGACGCGTTTGATCTCTAGAGCGCCACAAAAAAACAAACAAAAATACATACATAGGCTGATAATAACATTACCTTCCACAGCCGGGTAATAAAAAGAAAAAATTACATGTGAATAGATGAAGGATAATTTCCTGATTTTCAGACGTAAAATTCTGCCAGTAATTTCGTACGGCTCATGCCAAATTTTGAACAGGCAGATCCTCCTCTGTATATCAGTGAACGCACTTGCTTGGCTTACTATAGAGATAATTATATAATCCGTTTGATACGATCCATCCGATGTATACGATTACCTTAAATCATACTAAGGTAGTAGATAGTATAAGAGAAGTTAGTGCGTAATATAAGTAGACCTGTAGTATCCAGAACAGTGGGGCGTGTATAAGTTGCAACTATTACTTTACTTTGAAAAACAGTACAAAAAGGAAACAGTTAAATCTAATCAACCTTTTCAGGGTTCTAACAAGCTTCTTCATACCAATAGCACATGTGATGTGGCTTATTGGAACTGGCTACACTGATAATCCGCAAGATTTTGAAAAGGTCAGTTATAATAATAAAATTAGCTAAACGAAACATTCACCTAATTAAATTAAATAATCTATAAGTTATGTCATTGGCGACGAAAATATCTTACACAAGACTGTACGGAGAATTTTACGAAGTTTAAAGGACGCTTCTGGGCCCACAAACGAATGCGTAATAATCATTTTAAGTATTAAATAACGTGACAAAGCGATTTATTGAAAGGCGTAAAACCAACCAAAAAGATATTTTCATAGTTTATTTATTATATTTTCATTACCTCTTTCATCAGTCCTTGACTGTCCTCTACTGAACGTAGGCTAAAGTGTAAAAAAGATTTGCCACCACATAATTATATTGGTAGCGGTAGTCGCAGTACCAGACGTCTTGCACATTGCTCCCAGTTGCTAGTTTGGATATTGTACATATGGTAATTTTTTTCACTAAATACTATAAAAATTTACTAATTTATTTCTTTCTGATAGATGTTATTTTAATTACTGTTAGAAAATACTATATATTATACCATACAGGGTTATTTTTCAAAAAGTTCATATTTAACTTCAAATATATAAATAATAATATACCGATAATTTACAGTTTAAGAAAATACGAGTAAATAAGGCTTCTACTGTTATTGAAATTATCCCAAATTTAATGTGATTTATGGGCAACAACTTCACGTATGCGCTCCCGTGTGGGTAATTCAATTCACGTTTTCTTTTCTGAAGTTTTCGGCTTACTCTTTACTTTCTTAGTGACACGTTTGCTACTAATGTTTAGCTTAATAACTACATGGTGCGCTTTATTATTTCCATTTTCCCTTCACACTTTTAACGGACTTGGCATCGTCATACGAAATAGACAAAAAAAGATTTTTGCTTATCAATGACGTAACCGACGACTGGTATTATTATGGTATATTTAAAAAAGTGGAATAAACTAATGACAGCCAAATTACGCAAATATTCCCAAAAACATTTATTGGTACCTCACAATGAAATTCCTTTCTTTTCGACGTTTTCTTAAATTATTTTTTACACTTATTTCCGTTATCCGTAAACACAGCAATAATTTTACTGTAGTAGTATTCAAAACTTTGGGCGTCTTTGACGTAAACACGACTCTTTAATTGAACTCACTAATAAAAGTCTAACGGTGTTCCGCCGTATTTGTAGGCCATAATATAGGGCCTCCATGCGCAATTCACCTATCTTCATATTTACTATTTAAATCATCGCTCTCTGCACTTGAATAGCTTGATTAGCTGTAATTTTTTTTAAAACGTTACCCCCACACTAGGATTTTCTCCTGTATCGTGGAGGCAGTTTACAAACATAGTTTGCACGAGGACAAACATCCAAACCCGGAACAAATTATTTGTAGGCCTTACAAATACTTGTTCCGTGCGGGATTCGAACCCGTGCCCCCCAGCGCAACAACTCATAAGCTACGCCACTGCGTCACGGAGCCGTCATTATAACATAAAATTTAAAATTTAGGTTAAGGATCTTATATATATTATAATTGTTCTTCAGCTAGTAGATACACGTACTTTAATTTGTTGCGGCTGTAAAGACTCACTTTTATATAATCTTTGCGCACCACGTAAACTTTAATTGCTTAAAATGTAATACCGCACCATTTCATAGTTTCATAGTATTCGCGGTTTGAATATTTTGATTAGGAAGTTACACTAGTACTTACGAAAATTTAAAAATAGCAGTAGCACACTTCTACGTACGTAATGAGGTCACGGTCAATACTGTCAGCTGTCGGCCGGACCCGCAGATGCGGAGTAACGGTGAACGAAAAGAAAGGGCGCGGGAATACATGCGTGATATTGAAGCTATACTGTTTTGAAAAGGATGACCTTACGGCAATATATCAAACTAAAAGTTAAATAAATAAATAACCTAAATTTTATAACCGACCAACCCTTACAAATGTGTGTGTGCGTAGTAAAATAGTAGGCGTTAGATATTAACGAATGAACAACCATTGAAAAAAATGCATATTTGAGATTTTTTTTAATTAATTTATTTCACCATTTGCCTATATTACTTATTCTGAACCTTCTCTGCAAATTTGGGCATATATTGCAAAATAAATCTGTATATACTATTACTGTTACTGTATATACTATTACTGTTAGAAAATATCATGACCAGAAATAACGAAATAATCAACGCATATAAAACCCCAGAAAAATATCAGCATGGTCAATGATGTGGTCTGCATTACAATGAATGTTACTAGTAATTATCACCCGGTCATTAATGTTAAAAAAATATCGGCATTGTATTCTTACGATTTACAGTTTCGTCGAGCATTCATCCACATACCATTCAGAATTATGTTTATATTATAGATAATATAATGAGAAACCGGGACCGTGTAGTGGCGGTGTAAGAATCCACTACCTCATATTGTCCGGTGGGTGTCATAAGAGGTGGCAGAGGGAAACTAAAACAGAAGATGGGCAGCAGCATCTTCCTGATAATAACTCAAAATATTAAAAAACTGCGATTACCAACTAGTCTGTCAAGCATGGCAACTATGAAAAAAACCTCCCTTCGAGACAATCTATGGGAGTGGGCATTGTTTAGCAGTTGACTTTTATAGGCTGTTATGGAATGAATAAGTTGTATGTAGTTTAAAGAATAATAATTTAATTTGTGCTCACAGATCCATCACCAAAAACGACGCCTCCGTGGCGCAGTGTTTTAGCTATCAGTTGCTGCGCTGGGGGTTGCGGGTTCGAATCCCGCACGGAGCAAGTATTTGTATGGCCTAAAATTATTATTCCGGGTCTGGATGTTTGTCCTTGTGCAATTTGTGTTTTTAAACTGCCTCCACGATACAAGAGAAAATCCTAGTGTAGGGGTAACGTCTTTTTTTTAAATAAAATAAAATACAACAAACAATAAATCTTCAAAAACCATTAAAATATATTCACGATATTAAATTAAATAATTGTACTTAATTTTGTCACAGGCCTTTGAAAGTGTCCACTATCAACTGATATTTAATGGTTTGATGATAGTGCAGATATTTTTCGTGATCTCTGGCTTTCTCATGGTCTACAATTTGGAAATTTTATCGGAAAATGTACCAGTAACGTGGTCATTGCTGCCTAATATATTTCTTTACAGATTGTGGAGGTATGTCAAAAATTCGTATATCTGTTGCTTTATATAAATTTGTTCAATTATATTTCGTCATAAAAGTAATCTTCTTCTTCATCATCATCATCATCCCTTAAAAGTATATTAATGATCATAAGTCTCCCCTGTTTCAGTGAAATCGCCATGCTTATCCTCATACTTCCACCTCACACCTTACGCATATATGCTCGATGGTTATACTGCCGCAGCTTCCGATAAACATGACTTCTTCTGAAATTCCAATAATCCCCTCTTACTACACCAACGAGACGAAATAGGGCAACGCATTCAACAACTCCACCAACACAAATTGTATTATTTCCATAGACACAATTTTTTTCAATTCACAATCACATATGTACATACAGTGGTGGTCACATAATTAAAGACACTAAGGGATATTAAAACAACAAAGTTTATCTACTCTTTATTTGCTTGTTGAAATTTAACACGAACTAGAAACAATATTAAAATCATTCGGACATTGATTGTGAAATGTAGGAATTAAACATTAAACATTCAGTTTAACTACATTTAGACAACCATGACCTAAGCAAAGACTTGGCCAACTAATTAAAGACACACAAACTAAGTAAGTAATTATAAAAAAAATATTGTAAATATTGAAATCAACTTTATCTTGATAAATTTGAGACATATTATAAAAACAAAAAACCACGTTATTAATATTTTGTCGCGTGTCCTTTAGCAGCAATTACAGCTCGACATCGCCTAAATTCGAATAAAATCTCAACTATTGCTAAATACACGTTTTTGATGTTTCAATTTTAATAATACGATCTCAGTGTAAAAAGTAATAACTATGAAATATAATTTATACCAACTTTGGGTACTCTACACGTCTGTAATACTGTTGTATGTGGTCACACAGAAGAGTGTTTTTAATTATGTGACCGCCACTGTATATGAATCAACACAGATATTTAAGATTTGTTTGAACTTTTCTCTAATAGTTTTAAACATTTTACAGATTGACGCCAGCGAATTCTCTGATGATTTTTTTCACAGCCACTTGGCTCCGATACCTAGGATCCGGTCCACTATGGAATCTTTATGTTACGAGTGTAGTATCAGACTGTAGACAATACTGGTGGGCGCATATATTCTACATTAATAATTACTTTCCAGAAGACAAAGCTTGCGCTGTACATACATGGTACTTAATCGTCGCATTTATTTATGTATAATATGTAAAAAGAAATGTATCCTTTACACCATCTTTATATATAAAAAGTACGTGTCACGTTGTTTGTCCGCGATAGACTCCTAAACTACTGAGCTGATTTCAATGAAATTTTGCACACTGTGTACGTTTTGATCCAACTTGAGAGATAGGATAGTTTTTATCCCGATAAATAACCCTCAAAATTTTTTATTGCGAATTTAAGGATTTTTATAGGAAGGGTCGTCGGAAAGGGCAGAACAACGTCTGCCTGGCGAGCTAGTTATCTTATAAAAACAAGTGACATACTCGCGGCATCTGAGTGACGTATAAGTCTCATACCACTTCACATCGAGATATTTTGTAATCGACCAATAATATCTCGAAAGAGATTTCGATTCAATTATGCAATTAGAGTCATGTAGGTATCTCAAAAGAAAAAAAAAGGTATCCTTAGAGGATGTCCGTCCGTCTTTCTTGCCATATGTCAAGACCAACAATTAAGTCACATATATTGATTCGCGTTAACCTAAAGTCACAATATTTGGCTATAAAAAGGTCTTACAGCATAAGTAAATGGAAAAATCTGAAATTATTTAATTCTCGTTATATCACATTCAACAAATATTACAATTGCAAAGTCACATCTACAGTTTGAGCATCGACCATTATATAGATCGGTGTATGAGATTATTTTCCATTTATCCATTACAAAATTAAGTTTGTTTTAATCTGACTTCACTTTCCGTTACATTAATATTCAGTTGCTTCCCTTATGTAGTGACTATACTTACTTTAGCTTATACCGATTTGGAACCTTCAAATCACCCAGCCTCATTTAATTTTCTCTGATGAATCTCCACCAAATTGATCCCTCCTAAATGTACGTACTTCTGCTGTATGGTCAAAGTAGATATACTCTATTATATACTATATTAGAAATTTTACCATCGATAATTTTAGTCATTTTAAAATTTAAATTAAGTTTCATCATGGATACCGTTTCTGAAATTTAAACGCACTCCAAATTATCACAAATTTAATTGAATTTTCTTGAATACATTTGAATTTGACAAAGTCATATTGAAATCACGCGACGGACTCTCCTCCAAACAATAGTATCACTTAAAAATCTACTAATAATTACGCCATAATTTAATTTATTAATAACTCTGCCTATGTTTACTTTAATTAATGTTTTATTTTAGGCACCTAGCCGCTGATATGCAGCTTTTCATTCTGGGATCAATTGTGTATATAGCTACTAAATCAAAAGGAAGATCTTTGGTTATAACTCTTCTACTCCTGCTTAGTATGGCAGCACCGGCACTGCATGTTTGGTTTCAGGATCTTGATGCTCTCGTTATATGTAAACCTGAGTACGTTGTATAATAACTACTTAAAAACATACGAAGTTCTTTCAAAACGACGTATTTACTGATTTAAAGGAATTTCGTTAGTGTATTCGCTTCTTTATACTCATTATTTCTTTCTATATTGTGTCCGAGAAAAATAGTTCAAGAAAAGAATAATATAGACTTTTTCAATATTTTCTAAAGATTATTTTGCCTTATAGCCTTTTTTATTAAAAAAAAAGCCTATGAGGGTTGATACTCAGAGTCTTTTCTAAGCAGGCGGTTTACAATTCGACTATATATCTCCTATCCCGCCCGTCATATCTTCTATTTAGGCGAACATTACACATTTAAATTTACATAATTATATATCATATAACATAAAAAACATATATCATATAACATAAAAAAACATTTAAATAATACTAGTTTTACGGATTTTATCGCACATATTAACGTATGTTATATTCCTGAAGTTTCAAGTATTTTACAGCACCCATGGCCACGGAGGAGACTGAAGTGATTGATGTCCCAATGTCATAGTTAACCACGGCTACCTCCAAATGTCAGTTTCAGTCAATGTCAGTCAGTTTTTACCATCAGTCAAGTGTAATGTCCCTTTACAAGATGCAGGAGTGATCAAGCTTGGTTTTGAATGTGGTATCTCTTATATAGGACAAACTAAAAGATCAATAAAAACCCGCGTTATAGATATAGAACACATGGCTGATGCGAAGAATCGACGCTCCGGGAAGTCTGCAGTCTGTGAACACGTACAGGATCGCCCCTGTCACTACATTAGATTTGATAAACCACAAATCCTCGCTAAAGAACACCGATTCTTTCCAAGGATCATTCGCGAGGCTGTTCGAAGAAATCAAAAAACATCCTAATTTCAATAGAGAAGATGGCTGGGTCCTATCATCTGCTTAGGATCCTATAATTAATCATTTTTAATTTGGAGTTAACTATGACATTGGAACCTCAAACGCCTCAGCCACCCCCCCCCCCCCCCCCACCCCCGTGACCAAGGGTGCTGTAAAGTACTTGAAACGTCGGGAATATAAAATAAATTAACATTTGCGATAAAATCCGTAAAAATCTGTTTTATTTAAACGTCATATTTTCTTCAATTTTCAACCGAATTTGATAATTCTTTTTAATTAAATATATTATACTTTAGAACTTTAGAGGTAGTCTTAAATTAATTTGATTGCAAAGAATATCCCCACCTAAGGTAGGCAAAATGGGGATCAAGTTTTTTTTAATGTTACTATATAGACGACCTTGAAATTGTGATATTTCTTAATTCACTCAAAAGGTTAAAAAATAACTTTCAACAAAAAGTTAAAGTCAACTTCAAAGAATTTAAAAAAAAATCACATTCTGAAGTCAAGATTCAATTCTTTTCTGTACAACATGTTGGAGACATTCGAATATGAAATTATTTTAGAGCTTTAAAGACGGCTTTTACATTTTCTTATAAGCTATATTTTGCTGTGTACATTATTTTCTAAATGTTTAAAAATAACATATCGTTTTATAATAATTTTAATACGCTTCGTACAATAATTTTCACAGATTTTATCGAAGCTTCTGGAACGAAACATATCGGTACCTTCACGTCTTTGGCCACAATAATCTTTCATGTTTTATCATTGGAATGGTCTCTGGCTACTTCGCGTATAGCTGGCAAAAGAATCGAGTTGAAGTGTTTAGGCATAAGGTGTTTTATTTTCATTCTTGTCGCTTTATTTCACAACTGTAGGCTCAGAGTTATTTTTGAACCTACGTAGTAACAAAACTTTAATGTGTTATATAGTTGTTTCTATCAATAATTTACTTTATATTTGTTTCATGTCAGATATGGCAAAATCTCGCTTGGTGTGTGGTACCAGGCGTAGTGGGGCTCATTTTGACAGGAAGTGTATTCTATACAGACATACGGCTATCGCTCGTGATTAGAATGACATATGCAGCGACTCATCGGGCGATTTTAGGAGTTATCACAGCCTTTGTTATTCTTGGTTTAGTGTTTAAAATTGAAAGTAAGTACTTTTTGGACCAAACTTTTTTATACAGGGTTATTTTGCAATTACTGGACAAAGCAGAAAATATTCAGAATACGTAATATAAGCAAATGATAAAGAAAACAATAATAAAAAAAATCAAACATTCTTTTATATCTTTTAAATTCAAAATGTTTGGTAATGCACTATTTTCACTGATTTTACTGCGCACGCACACATTCATAAGGGTCGATCGGTTGGCATAAACGTTGTTGCCCATAAATCACATTAAATTTGGGATAGTTTCAAAAAAAAGTAGAAGCCTTATTTACTCATATTTTCATAAACTGAAATGACAGTATATCATCCTACTTCCTACTAATATTATAAACGTGAAAGTTTGCGTGTATGGATGTTTGTTACACTTTCACGCAAAAGCTACTAAATGGATTCTAATGTTACTTTACAATAATATAGCTTATATATCAGATTAACGCATAAGCTGTAATTCATGTATATATAATATATATATATATATATATATATATATATATATATATATATATATATATATGTGTGTATATATATTGTGTAAATTTGTCAAAATATCATCATCATCATTTCATTTACGAGCTATTTTGGCGTGCGGTGCAAACTAAAGGTAAAGGTGAAAACTATAACACGACGTCTGTTTTTTACACGCATCACGCAAAAACCTATGAACCGATTTACATGAAACTTTCACTGGCAGATATCTGATGTTATAGGGAGTAACTTAGGCTACTTTTATTTAAGGGTTACGCGCAAAATAATTCCACGCGGGTGAAGTCGCAGGGAACATCTAGTTATTTTTATATTTGAACTTACAAGTTTAAAATTTTCCTGTATATACTTGTTAATTTAAAAATAACCCTGTATATGCTTGTTAATTGTATAAATATTACAATAAGACATGGTATATCACATAAGAAATAGTAAATTCAATATCACTGTGTGGAGCATCGCAGGCAAATATACGATTATCGGACAGGCCGGAAAGTTCTGAAGACCTCAATTAAATAGCGATATCATAGATTACTGGCATATACAAGAGATATACTGGCATATACAAGAGGGTATCTCTTGATATGCCAATAATCTATCTGGTATGGCAATTTCCAACGCGTCTGCCAAGCGAGGCGGTTGCGACAAATCCTTCCTAAAATTCAGGTGCAAGTTTGGCCTCACATGGAACACGGTTCTCACCTTTGGGCGGGACACCCCAGTGCCAGCTCTGCTTCACCGCATTCAGCAGTTAGTTACCCGAATCATTGATGACCAAGTTCTTTCTGATAAGTACTCTGGAAAGACGTTCCATTCTTTGCATTCCTTAGGATTTTCTATCGCTACCACACATCGTAAAAAAATGGCGATACCATCTATTGCATCTAATTGCTTGACGGTCTACCACTGTGCGATTTACCAGAAGTTTTCTCTCTCGCACGGCTACTTTGTGGAATCGGATACATAGGAGGCCTTAAAAAAAAGAGATTTCTTTTTTTTTTGTCTGTAACGCACATGTAATTTCTCTAGTCTTACGTTGTTTATGGGCGGCCGCAATCACTCTCAGGTGATCCACATGCTCGTTATCTCCCTCTTATAAAAATGTCTAAAAAAGTTAAATTTATAGCATGTATACATCCCACTGCTGGGCACAGGCCTCCTCTCATTTTTGTGAGGGGTTTAGGGTAAGGAACTGTCCGCCACGCTGCCTTAATGCGTGTTAGCAAACTTCACATGTATTCGAAATATATCTTTTTATTATTTTTCAGACTTTCAGGTTTCCTTATGATGTTTTCCTTCACCGCCGAGCACGTAGTAAATCAGCACTTAAAATTGCAATAAAAAATTCCATTGGTACTGGCAGGGATCCAACCCGAGTTACCCGCGTACTGTGAAATTTACAACGAGCACTTAGCTACTACGGCCTATAGAGCAATATAAATATAGACCAGTACAATACAAAACTACGAATAATAATAATATATAACTTTATTTCAGACATAATTACTCCATATTAAGTGTATACTAAGTATATTACACACTACTACAATTTTACTTAATAACTATGTTAGTAATTTTAAGATTTATATATATTCATTGTTATTTATGAAAATCGTAGTAAATGCAGAGTACGTCAATAAGAGAATAGGCATAACGTTTTTTAAACAATAAATATCATTTGAAAATAAGTGTGAAAATATCAAATTAGTATATTATCTTAATAATTTTACATTTGTTACCAGTAATATAAAAAGTGAAAAGAAAAAGAAAAAGTTTCTCTGTTTTCTTGTCTGTTATTTCAGTCTTCTTATTTCAGTTCTTTCTCTTATTCGCTCGCCAGAGCCCCATTCGTTACATAGTAGTAAGGTTGTCGCTTGAAAAGAATTAATGCATTCCCGTACTTACCTTTTTTAAATTACCTACACTTTTTGTATTACAGACATAAATTTTAACCGAGTATGGTGAATTCTTTAGGTAAAATAATATTTCAGCTAGTATTAATGTATGTACGTTCATTTCTTTATCTGCCTTAGTCTGCCTATTTCTATATTTAATTATTCCGGAACAGCATGAACTACGCATATATTACTAGAAAACACCATTACTTTCTACCGAGGGAACAATGTTATCTCCAAACTAAGAAAATGAAACACGTGCGCGAGTGTATACTACTAGTGCCACAGCGGACACCCGCATGAAACTTTTATAGTTAATTACTCTAAGGAACTAAGAGTCTACGAGTATATGACAGCATTAAATAGATATGGCGGACATAATTTATCAAAAACTTACGACCTTACCTTAAGTCAAGCAAAAATTATCGCATAAATAGAGAACATTCCACAGTATACAATTTATTTATGAAACATACCTTAATTTGTGTATTTTAATAATAAATTTACGATTATAATGTTAGATGTGCAGCGCCATCTACTTGAATGGGACGGCTGGGTGGTGATGAGCAAGTTAACCTACTGCGCCTTTCTGTTGCACCTGAATATGGTCCACATTCTGCTCGGAGCCAGAACACAATTGGGTCACGTTTCTTTCTTTTACGTGGTAAGATTTAATGCGCTTTCTAAATTATAATCCATCATACCATATATGGTAGAGTTACGCTGCAACGGATTAAGGCAGCAAGAATAGCTCGGCTCGACCGGGAAAGGACCACGCTGTCATATAATACGAGCGTAAAATAGCAACATAATTTAGTATTTTATATACTGTGTGCAGATATGTTATCTTTTGGTGATCGGAATCCTTTTCAATCTAGGAGCAGGCCCATTTCACTCCGCGCTTTATACATGAAAATATACCTACGCTGCGCGGCCCCCTACAAGGGATTAATTCCGTAAGGTTGTCACGCGCGCGTTTTAGCTGAAACGCACCTTACGTTAACAAAAAAGTATTATTCTATTATAAGTGTTTAGGCACTTTTGATGTTTATTTTTGAGTTTTTATTCAAGTATGGCCTCTCAAAAAGCCAAAAGGTACTGCATAGCATACGGTTGATTAAATAACACTAGGAATGTAGACTTTTCATTCTTTACTGTCGCTATGGATACCGAAAGGTAAGATATTATTATTTATAATAATTAGGTAAATGATAATTACTAGGTACCTAGTTACAGACGCCATAGTTACAGTTTTATTATTTAATCAGCGACCCGATCAGCAGTTTTAGATTTTTTCGCGTATAATGCCAATTACCTTAAAATCATTCAGTGTAAGTAGTAGTACCAGTAACTGCCTACTAATACAAGTTCAGCATATACTGGTTATTAGTTTTACACTTAGTCGATAAAAGAAAGAGATTGAACAGCACTTCTCATTGCCACTCTTTCATTAATAATACCGTCGCATGTCACATGTTTTTAAATAGCAAAAATTGTGAAACAGTCAAGTAACGGCGCCGTGAAGCAATGGCTTTGCAATGAGTTGCAGCGGGGCCGCGGTTTCGAACAAATATTTGTATGGCCTACAAATAATTGTTCTGGTTCTGAATATTTGTCCTTGTGAAATCTATGTATAATTAAATATCTAAACTACTCCCGAGACACAGGAGAAACCCCAGTATACATTTAGTAGGTACATTTTTTGAAAAGGGAGCAAAAGAGACAGGTAATGAAATGAAACATTTTGTACAACCTTATGGGTTGGCGCGACCAAGATTATGGGTTGGCTCGACCGGGAAAGAACCACGCTCTCACAGAATACCAGCGTAAAATAAGTAAGTTTCGTATGGTGAATGTAAAGAACCGGAGACCCATTTTACTGGAAAAAAGGCATTCCATGTTAGTCCTCACGGGCGACAACGCATCTGCATTGTGAGTCTTTATTGAGGATAGATTTAGATGTCTATGGGTCACAGTAACTACTTACCATCAGGTGGACTGTGTGCTCGTTTGTCACCCTATCCTATAAAAAAACCGACTTCAATATTAATACGAATTATAATACGCATTATTAAGGCTAACTCCAAAACTACTGGTCAGATCTTGATCAAATTTATATGGGATATATAAATTACAAGCACCAGCTTTCAAATAAAAACAGAATCATCAAAATCGGTTCAAATAGGAAAACGTTCTGAGGTAACACAAAATAATACAGTCGAATTAAGTACCTCCTTCTTTTTTTGAAGTTAAAAATGATAATTAGGTAAATTCTGAGTTTCAAAGACGTTCACGTTCTTATAATTTCAATTTTTCTCGATGTTGCATATTAATCTTCCTGAAATTGAACATAATGCTCCCTCTGTGTATAATACTACCAACTAATATATTAGGATTCAATTTGTTTTCTCACAACACCCAACCCTACAGTAGGTGCGGCCTTAACAAAGGCGATTAATGGGCTAAGTGATACAGACCCTCCCATGCGGAAGTAAGGTGCATTTTGATCTAATACGCGCGCCGCATTATTATATTTTAGACGATTTAATCGGTAGTCTAATTTGACGAAGACAATGTCCGATACGTTCAAAGTATTATGAACATTAGCGACATTGTAACTATAGTTCGGCCGTTCAGAGAATGCGTTCCTGACACGTCGCGATTGAACTGACGACGTAACTTTGTAATGGCGTTGCAGTTACGATAAAAATATTTTTGCTGGTTGTTTACCGTTTTAACAATTGATGAGCATTAAAACAACATTATTATATCAATAATCAATGAATGTTATAATTTTGTGCCAAACTGAGTGTCAAATAACTTGGTAAACAATATTTTTCTAAATCTATACTGCGCTATTACAAGGTTACGTCAGCGCTTTTTTATTATGTGTAGTGCTGTGCTAACAATAACAGGCAATAACAGTATCGTAATCTGTTCTTATACAGTTATACTTTATAAAATAATACGTTTTGTTTTTCTTTTTAAGAATTTGAAAATAATGGACTATAAGATAACTTTTATTAAATATAAAAATAAAACTACGACCAAAACGAGCGCGCGAAAGAAAGTAGCATTTTTATATTTAGGTTGAAAATGGTAACCCCAAATGGCGTTATGGGCCTCCATTTTGTGACGCTAGAACAGTCTGTTGTCGTTTCGTGCGCATAGACCACGTTCTTCAAGTGTTTTCGATCTGTTTTTATTTGATTACTCGGCTTTCGTTTAATGGACTGTTTCTGCTTTACTACCAGAGCCTTCTGTAATATTCATGGATAATGCCTCCTATCACTCGGTTCAAATACAGAAACCACCTACCCAAGCTAATAAAAAAGAAGAAATGGTGGCTTGGTTACAAGCAAAAGGCATTGACGCAAATATGCAGATGCTAAAACCAGAGCTAATTAAATTAGTTAAAGAAAATAAACCGGCAAATGTGCGATACAAAATCGATGAACTGGCTGTGGAGTACGGTCATCGCGTTCTAAGAATTCCACCGTATCATTGCCAATATAACGCGATTGAGCTAATCTGGGCTCAAATAAAAGGTTACGCCGCCCGCCACAATACTTCCCCGCCATAATACTTCCCCGCCATTCAGCACGAAAAAGATGATGACCCTATTAAAAGAAGCCTGCGGGGAGGTCACAAGAGATGACTGGCCAAAGGTTGTTGAGAAGACTAAAAACCTGATTGTGGAACATTTTGACCGAGATATCAGGATTGATTCTGTTATTGATAATAATATAATTATACATGTAGGCGAATATGATGATGAAGACACCACCTCCTCAAGCGAATCGGAGTCTGATTAATATTCTGAACGCACATTCAATTCAATGTACTTAATTGCATAGAAATACAGATTGTAACTTTGTAACAAAGAATAAATAAAACAATTTTAATATATTAATATTACCTTTTTTTTGGTTTCCACTTAAATTACTAAAATATAAATTTTAAATGATTCCGCCAATTTAAAACGAAAATAATCTTAAAAAAAACGCGGCGGTTCATTTTGGAGGAACGGTAACGAACTCAGTGTTATGTTGTGCCCATCACTAGTCGTGACTAACTGATAGGTGTCAGGAACGCATTCTCTGAATGGCCGAACTATAAGTTTAAACTCCCAAGTTTCCTATCAGAGGGTGATTCTGTTCTTGTACAATTATTTATTCTGTGCTAGGAGTCAGTCTGGGTAGGTACCACCTTCTAACCTATTTCTACCGCCAAATAGCATAGCAAATAGCTCTGATCTGAACGGTAAAGAGAACCAATATAGTTAAAGCTGTGAAGCATACTACTTTCACCTAATTCTCGATTAAGAATCAATATGTGAATGCGTTGTCAGTCACCTCTGTGGTATAAAATAGAATTCCTCGTTATCGTTGTTTTAACATAAATTAAGTAATGCATTTCTATGCACTACATGCATGCTGCATACTATCACTTTCTACCGATTTGGATTGAGAAGCGGCTACTCGATAATTGACTCTGGTATTGAACTAATTAAAAATATCTTTGTGTATGGGAGAACTCAGAAGATACTTTGAGAACATTCTATGACTGTGACTGTGACTGTATTCACCATGAGATTATTAATTAAAAAGCTACAGTATTATGGTATTAAAAACACAGCGCCGTAACTTATCATTTCAAATTTAAATAGAAAAATTCAGAAAGCTTTAAAGCTCAGTTTTCGGCCCATTCCTGTTCTTTGTCTATATTATTAACGTGCCTGACCTTGTATGTAATAACCATGCTATAGTTTTATTTGCTAATTTATTAATTTTTAAACTTAAACGACAATCGTCTGACAAAATGAATTATGCCACATAAAAAGTTGTACATTGGTTTAACGTTTCTTTTTTTATATATAGGAGAGTGGGCAAACGAGCATGCGGCTCACCTGATGGTAAGTGACTACCACCGCCCATGAACAACCGCAACACCAGGGAGGGAATTGCAGATGCGTTGCCGGACTTTTAAAAAGGAGTACGCTCTTTTCTTGAAGGTCCCTAAGTCGTATCGGTCCGGAAAAATCGCTAATGGTAATCGATTCCATAAGGAAGTCGTGCGAGGAAGAAAACATCTTCTAAATCGCATAGTGGTGGACCGCCAATCATCCAGATGGTGTGGATGGTATCGGGAGTTCTGCCGCGATGTGCGTTCGTGAAATTTGGCGGCTGGGATTAATCCGAACAATTCCTCAGAGCACTCCTCGTGGTAGATGCGAAAGAAAATGCAAAGGGATGCAACATCTCTTCGCAGTGCCAATGAATCGAGCCGATCGGAAAGGGCTCGGTCGTCGACGATTCGAGCCGCTCTGCGCTGGATGCGGTCAAGTGGAAGGAGCTGGCACTGGGGAGCCCCTGCCCAGAGATGGGAACAGTACTCCATGTGAGGCCGAACCTGCGCCTTGTAAAGTTGCAGGCGGTGTGTCGGCATGAAATACTGTCCCGCTCTGCTGAGCACGCCAAGCTTTTTAGAGGCCAATTTGGCCTTCTTTTCCAAGTGACCACGTAACTGCACGTCACTCGATATGTCGACTCCGAGGATACCGATACTGGCTGCGGCAAGAAGGGGAGTGCCTTGGAACTGAGGAGATACGACAAAGGGGTTCTTTTTAGCGGTAAACGCGCAAACTTGTGTCTTCTGAGGATTAAACTGGACTAGATTTAGTCGCCCTCAAATCGAGACTTTGTCCAGCAAAGACTCGACTTCAAACACAAGTTTGTTCCGGTACTCGGCAACGTAAAAATATTAATAAAAATGTTAAAAATAATAATTTAAGCGGCAAGAAAACTTAATGTATCTGTTACGGCCAGCAGCTGCTTATCCAACAGTAGAGTCCCCCGGGGGCCCATCGACGGAGAACCTACAAGCAGATGCTGGTCGGGCCTGCTACAGGCCAAAGGTGAAAAGTTTCTAATTACAATAAACAATTAGGGGGGAGCGTTACATTCTAATAAAGGGAGCTTACTTACCTCTATCCAAGGCGACTGGTCCCTCAGGATTCGGTCAGGTCGCGTGTGGATGTATAGTGCTAGGAAAGTCAGGGTCAGTGATGTGTATCTGGGTGTGGCTGGTAGTTTTATTGACCTTATTAGACCGTTACCCTCTGCAGCAGTTCGGCCCTCAGCACCTCTCCAAACTACGGTCTCCTTCCGCAGTCACTTTCTTCGTGTTCTACGATGACAGTTCTTTAACTCTGTCGTACGATTAACTACCATACAGAAGCCACTAACTCTCGCTTGTCATAAATCTGAACACGCGCGACCGGATCAAAGGTCACTACCGTTCCGCGTTGCAACAGTTATTTCTAGAACATCAAATGCCGCACTAGTAACTAATACAGTCGAAACCACTTATAAGGACTCAGCGTTAAACCTAAAAGTCCCGGGTGACGCTCTCAGCAAAGAATACGCGCTAAAATTCCCAGTCAGTATATTTACTATACGCGCCTATCATTACGAGCTCCCGACAAAATAGACCGCGTGCTATCTCTCGCAGCGCTGAATTTGGACTCTCCTCATTTTTCTAGCACGTTCTTGACACCCACCGTTCAACGCGCTCGGCCGAACTTCATCCCGTATCGCGCCGAGCCGAGTGCCATCTAGCGTCGATGCTTGACACCGCTTTGCGTGAACAGTATCAATACCAAACATTAAAAATTAAAGACAAATGTGTTTTAAAGTCTCGTTGTATCAACACTATTTTCTTTGTATTGCCTCGACGCAAAACTTCAGTGTGGCCCTCATATAATTAAACTTGCGAGGAGACTGAGCTCCAGGGCTTATACTCTATGAAAGATTAGAAATTTTTATAATGTTGAGATATTTTATTTCAGTTAATTCTATAGCATTATGTCTTATGCAATGTGCTATGGAGAAATGCGACTTACTTAGAAACTGTTTTGTTTAGCAGAGAGAACCTAAAACCCAAAGGGTTGCTCAGAGAAAATTTTTAAGAAATAAATATACTAACTATGGCCTCTCAGTACATTTGTGAAAATTCAATGTATGCCTACAAAACAAAAGCAGTTTTAGTAAAGAAAGTGATATACATTGTGTAAATATTAAGAACAAACCCAAGATAATGATACCAGTTACTCGATTCCGCAGAGTACTGACTCTACTGACTGACTGAATTAATTCGTAGGGCAAGGTATACCACTTTATAACAAAGTCTCAGAAAATATAGAAAGTCTCACTATAACCAAGTATAAAATAAATAAGAATTACTTGTAATCTACATAATATTTATATTGAATAAAATAAATATTCCATTCTATTCTAATTAAGCTTTCAGTTCATATAGGATGTCAGTTTTGCGCTGAAGCACCCAAGCGCAGGGATTTGGAAATTTCTTCCGAGCAATTTGTCATATAGCGCATTTTTGGGGAAAGACTTAGGTTTCCTGCCTAGAAGTCCGTCTGGGTCGGTACCTAGCAGCAAGCCGCCTAGCAACAGTGTCCGGTTTGAACACTATCCGGACTGAAGGGTATAGAGAGGCCGTATAATTTCATGTTATGACGCATCCCCTCTTGCTCCTCGCAGATGATAAGACATCTATATATTTTTTTGTTTCAAGTTGGTTGCCAAACAATCACTCAGTTCACCTTAATCTGCGTGCTCATTTGTCACTCCAATAAAAAAAAACATTGAAATCGAAAATTGATAAGGATGATAGAATATTTTTTTATAGGATAAGGGTGACAAACGAGCACACAGTCCACCTGATGGTAAGTGGTTGCTGCGGCCCATAGACATCTACATCTATCCTCGTTTGCGAATCGAAATTCAGATGCGTTGTCACCCGTGAGGACTAGGATGGAATGCCTCATTTCCAGTAAAAAGGGCCTCCGGCCACCTGCACTAACCAAGCGAAACGCAGGGGTAAATCTCTACTTCACGCTGGTATTCTGTGAGGTCGTGGTACCACCCCGGTTCGAGCCGGCCCATCCGTACGACAGCAAAAGCTGCCGCGTGGCTCTACCACTGTTAAAAAAATATATTATATATTATTAAAAATAATAATTTTACCACTCATACGTATTTAATATGTCGTTTTTTTTTGCAGGTTATAAACCATCTGGGCATTGTAACTTTATCGTACCTAGCAGCAATACCGCTATATTTAATGGTTGAAGTTCCCTTTAACAGATTGATAAAGATATTGTTTCAAGATACCATGGAGATGAACAAAAAGAAACTGTAATAAAAATAGTTCTTAAATATAATAAGTGAATCATATTATATTATGTTCATTTAATTGACAAAAATCAAGGCAGACGAAAAATGGTGATATCCAAAAATTGTAACTAAATATACAATATAAATACTTTTTAAGTTTTTTCTTTCTTAAGACCTAAAGAAATGTTCACATGTTTCACTTGTTCAATTTACCATCGTTTGCAAGTTTGACTAGAACATGGTCATTTAATTGACAAAAATCAAGGCAGACGAAAAATGGTGATATCCAAAAATTGTAACTAAATATACAAAATAAATACTTCTTAAGTTTTTTCTTTCTTAAGACCTAAAGAAATGTTCACATGTTTCACTTGTTCAATTTACCATCGTTTGCAAGTTTGACTAGAACATGGCAGCAGAGTCTTCCTAATAACAAAATGAAAAAACTGCTGTTGCCAACACATTTGCCAAGTGTGGCAATTATGGCAAATATTTTCCCAATGAGGCAATCTATATAGAATTGAATAGAATAGAATAGAATAGAATAGAATAATTTTTTATTCAATATAGATCACATGTGTAATTCTTATTGAAAGTCATTTTTTACTTTACCACTGGTTTGAAAAAAAAACCTCCGTCCTGGGAAGAACCAGCAAGAAACCCAGCGGGACTTTTTTTTTTAAAGCAAATTTTACAATAATGGTTATACAACTATATAAGTACAAAATTTATTTTAGAAACAGCTTGGAAGCGATCACCTCATTCCCAGGGGTTATTATCAACCATGTATTCATTTATACTATAATAACCCTTTTTATACAGTTTAACTTAACTAAACATTTAAACTTGCTAATATAGAGAACCTGTACACTTTCCGGGATCTTGTTGTAATAGCGTATACATTGCCCCAAGAATGAATTACTGACTCTGTGGAGTCGAGAAACTGGTACCACTAGCTTGTGTTTGTTCATAGTGTTTACAGAATGCACATCACTTTTTTTACTAAAACTACCTTTGTTTTTGTGAACATACATTAAATTTTCGTAAATATACTGAGAGGCCAAAGTTAATATATTTATTTCTTTAAATTTATCCCTAAGAGACTCTGTCGGTTTTAGGTTGTAAATATCTCTAATGGCCCTCTTCTGTAAAACAAAAATAGTTTCTGAATCAGCCGCATTTCCCCATAGCAAAATCGCATAAGACATTATGCTATGGAAATAACTGAAATAAACTAATCTAGCTGTCTCGACACTAGTGAGACCTCTAATCTTTTTTACAGCATAGGCTGCAGAACTTAGTCTGCTTGCTAGTTTGGATATATGGGGGCCCCACTGAAGCTTTGCGTCGAGAGTGATGCCAAGAAAAACAGTAGATTCAACAGGGCTCAGTTCTTCCCCATTTAAAAACACATTGGTACTCAGATTTTTAACATTCGTTGTTGTAAATTTAATACATTTAGTTTTATTTCCGTTTAAATGTAGATTATTAACGTTAAACCAATGCACTAATTTTGATATAGCATTATTCACTTCGTCACATTTAAATGATTGACGTTTAAGTTTAAAAATCAAGGAAGTATCATCAGCAGATAATACTATATCATGATTATCCTCTACAAGAGAAGGTAAGTCATTAATATACACTAGAAATAGGAATGGGCCGAGAATCAAGCCCTGAGGGACACCCATTAGTTTAGGTGAGCCGGAAGAACTTTTACCATTGATAATAACTTTCTACATTCTATTACTTAAATATGAAATAATAAGTTTAAGCGCTGTGTTCTTGACACCATAGTATTGTTGCTTCCTGATTAATGTCTCATGGTGAACGCAGGTCACAAAATATACCCAAAGCATCCTCTGAATTCTCCCATGCACAAAAAATTTGTTTAATAAGCTCAACTCCAGCGTCAGTTGTCGAGCGACCCCTTGTAAAACCAATTGATTAATATTAAAGAAACTTAACATCTGATCTAAAATTATTTTTTCAAAAAGAACAATGGCAGACTTTCATACATAAAATTAGTTGAGAAGAAATGGTAGCGTCTATATACCAAAAATATCTTAAAATGTTAAGCCTCAGTCCCTTAATAACTCTGTCAAAGAATTTTGTACTGAGAAGGCGTCAAAAAAAAGATATTTACGTTTGAACTTTTTAGGTTATGTCCTATGTCACTTGGAAAGTCATGCTTCCTGTAGTTATTTGATGTTAGCTTAATACATAATACATAATTGAGAGTTTTTAGATTATTGTATCTCTATTATATATTTGCATACTATAAATGTATATTTCTGGCATGGCTCCAGGTCTTTTTTATCATAGTGACATTCTCAGAAGGGCTAGAACCCAGAGCCGTAAAGCCAGTAAAAAAACAGTGACATTTTATTTTAGCTAGTGTTGGCATAACATTAAATGGAATTGTTACATAGTACTATGATTGAGATAATGTATTATTGTAGGAAATTCTTTGTAAGAGACTTATTCTCAGCCATATCACTTTTATTTTTATTATTACTGATAGTACAGTTATTACTTATAATAACTTAATATAAAAATATTTTGTGTGTTGTGTTGGTAGTCTTACAAAGTGTATACGAAAATAGTATAAATATACTAAATGGCAACATTTGAATAGAGTAAAATGATTTGAGTCATTTGATATTCCCAAAAATGTTGGTTTTTTTCTGTGGCTTCAATTAAAATACATTTTTATTTGTAAAATCATAGAAAAATAATAAAACTCATTTTATATATAACTTATTTCTAGACGCCATAATTTTTGTCAACTATTTTTCTGCCATTGCCCTTTTACTAAATGTTGGTAGTACAGAAATTGGTCTAAAATTGGCGGGGTCTAATGTACTACCAGATTTAAATAAAGGTATGACTTTACTATATTTCATCAAATCAGGAAACACACCAGATTCGACGCTTGTATTAAATATAGTGGCTAGATAAGGTGCTATTATATCCATTATAGATAAAATAACTTTAACGGAAATCCCCCATAAATCTGCCGTTTTCTTAACATCAATAGTTTTAAAATATTTAACGATATCTTTTGGCAGTACTCTATGGAATTTAAAAGTATTTGAACAAGTCTTTACATTTTGTTTGAGCAATGATTCGGCGACAGTAGGAGAAGAGTTTAATGATTTAGTTGTCAAAAAAGGAACATAAATTTTTTCTCAAAAGCCATAGCAACTTCTTGATCAGATAGATATAGGAAACCTATGTTCAGCAGTAGACTTTTAATAGACTGTAACGGTAGCCTGAAATAAAAAAAAATCTTATAAAAAAGAACAGTTTTCAAGACAGAACTTGGAGTATCTGTAAACTAAACTAAAATTACGAAAAATTAACTAAAGTTACAAATAATTTCTTCCATTCATTGAAGGTATAGATCATAGCTGTTAACTATTGTTATAGCAGCATTCACAATAAATATTGCTGGTCTCCAGTCTGGTCTTATTAACACTTTCACTGTCCGGTTTCCAGACACAATAGTAAGACAATATCAGTGCCCTATATATAGTGCACGCCACAGCGAAAGGGTTAAACCTATATAGCTGCCCGAACAAAAAAGGATTATAGATAACGTGACCATACCGTTTTGAACGGGACTGTCCCTTTTCTCGGTCACCTGTCCCACTGTCGCCAAACAAAGCCCCGTGTCGCAAAATAGTCCCATTTTCCAAAATCACGCGAAAAGTTTAAAATTATGAAGTTTGTCAAACACGAACAGTGCGAGAGCGAAAACGCGATCGTCAACGATCGGGGATTCCCCGCCTGCGAGCTGTTATACGGGGCTTCACGAAATGTCTTTTAAAAAAAACTATTTAGAAATTACAACTGGATTTATTATAGAATGACACAAATTTTGGAATTGAAATTGAGAGGCGAGTATTTCGGATGAGAGTGCATGATGGACTGAGCGGTATTGCTAGTGTTGAAATAAGAAAGTACCAAAGCTACTAAGAGAGTGCTGACTGACTGCGCTTTGTGTCAGCGGATCCCTATTAAAAGGAAATCAATAACAACCCCCCCCCCCCCCCCGTTGAGAGGAAACTCACCCTTGAGTGACTTTACGGCTACTCTATGCGTAGCTGTGGTTGATCAGCGTGATGATGATTTTCTGTATTTTCTTTGTTAAAATTAAAATGCTCTCTGAAAGACTTACCTCTCTTACAAATTATATAGGTTATAATAGATATGCAAAGTGTTACAGATATAAGGCTTATTATAGAGAAACTAACATTATACAAATTCGGACTTTCTAGGGTGTCTAATCGTTGGATAATCTTATCGGAATCAGTGTTGTAAGATTTAAAATTTTCTAAATTCAAAGTTTTTACATTTATTGAAGACGTAAGGTTAACTAAAAATTTGTTAAGGTTACTTAACATACAACAGCTATCATTAATTATATTAAAATCCGAATATATTCCGGGAAGATTTATACTAGGGTAGAGCTTAGTTTCTAATTTCAGATTCTTATGGAAAGCTACGTAGTCAGGTGGAATTGTGAGTAAGCCCGTCCCGGATAGAGTGTATTCGGTTAAATTGTTACTACACTCCACTGATAACTTAGTGGGTTTGGTTTGAACAAAAACCCATTTGTTGTATAGTTTATGCCATATATCCAGATCACCGGAGACTAGTCTAAATGCACAGTTATCTGGGATTGATATCAAGGCTTTCGTCATAATTTCTATTTCACAGGGTACATTATTGGATACTGTAGCTACATCTACAACATCACAAAGGTAGGTATTTGTCGGGATATTTTTACAATTATTTATGTCTTGTAGATAAACAAAACTTGTTTTATCTTTGCTTAGCGCTACAAACTTTTCAGAAGGGATGATCATGGCAAAAGAGTTTGCTCTATCTTGAGCATGTGGAGTTGGCAAAGGTAAGTTCTTATATATATTACATTCTAACAAACTAACTAAAGGTAGTTTTATGATAAAAATAAGCTTATTGACTAAATAATAACATACTAAATCGGCAATGTTAATTAAAGTATGAATGTTGCTTAATTCTAGAAAAATTGGAAAATCTTTGTATTTTGGCATAATTCTTAGGTTACTAATTATATCATTATACATTTGAGTTGGGCTTAGTATAGATGGATGTAAGGTGTTGGTTTTTACAAATAAAATTGAGTTTAACAAATCTTCGACTTTGAAGGACATTGTAAGTAAATTAGATAGCAAGGTACTTAAAAATATTGGATGGTTTCGTTTGAAAACTGAGTATATTTACCATTTCAGATGCATTTTTAATAGTAGAAGGTAAGAGTTCAATGACGCTATTTAATTTTATTTGGTTGTCATTTAATTCCTCCAGGGATTTATTAACATTAGAAATAGCGGATTTGGAAACTAAGATATGCTTTTTGATAGACTCTGCTAGTTTATTTTCGTTATTAAATAGAGCATGAATAGCTTTGTTGTAGTTTTCATCGTCATCTTCATCCAGTGCGCCGAAAATGTGTTTAAATACCGTGCCAATACTTGAGAACCAGGCAGATCTCTTGGACATACCGTTTAATATGATATGGGAAATCGCATTAAAATCTCTTAAGATGTCAATGTAAAGTGCTTCTAGGGGTTGTAACATATTTTCACACTGAGTATAATCTATGTCGGCACTCTAACGACACTGAAATCGGATTATTTTAAATACTTCATGAATGTTTTCCAAATGGTGTCTGATTGGATGTACGTTTACCGGAACAACGATGTGAAATTGATCATTAATTATCCTCAATGTACCAACAGGGTCAAAGAATATACCAGGGCTCTTGTCGATGCGTTCAAAATATTGACCATTGCCGGTTGCAAGAATAATAGCACAAAATGCGGTAGCGGTTCTGTAAATAATAATTTAGAGCTTACTAAGACTAGATTGTATAATAACGTGTATATAATGTAAAAGAAAGGTGTATAAATGAATTATATGTCTTAAAACGAATGTAATTTTGATATTTAAGAGCTTATGTCATGAGCGTGTTTCACTTCATGGAAGTGGAGTTTAACATGGCGTCTGTTAATGAGGAGAGTAAATATATTATTACTGTGGACCTTGACAACTTTGTAAGGCCCCTTCCAAATCGGGGAGAGGGCTTTGCGAAGACGAAGATGATTTTTGATGTAGACGTAATCTCCTGTTTTATATTTGACCGTGCGAGTTTCTGTCGTAGTATGTTTTAGACCTTTCTTTTGAAATTTGTATATTTTGTTGGGCTTTCTCTCGAGAAATCTTTAATAGACGCTGAAGCATTTTAATGTAATCAGGATAGGTAACGTTACCTTTTGATTCGAAAATAGCATCGGGCTTATGACCAAAAATAAGTTCGTAAGGAGTGAACTGAGTTGTTGTATGGACGTTACTGTTGTAGGTTAACATCGCCGTATAGACGTATTTGTGCCAATCGTTTTGGTTTTCGTTCACGAAGGACTTAACCCTTAATAACCTAGAGTTTCAATTTTGATACCAATATTTTAAACCGAATGTTCACATTACTATTAGTTTTTATTTATAGGTTGGCTGTTCGTATTTTACTGTTGTATAATATTCTTTTCAACGAAATTAAAAAAAAACAAATGTCATTATTGTTTTATTTTATCTATGACATATTACTTGCGCGGCAAAGTGAAGAAGTAAACACATTTTACTATAAGTTTTGTTGAATACAAATTTGATATATTTTCTTTTTCTGAAGAATATAAATACTTTTGAGGTAAGTGAATATATTATTTTCGCTATGATATAATTACTTTTTGCGAGTGCATGTTTTACTTGAAGAAACTAGTGCTATTTTTATGAGTATCAATTTTGATACTTCGGGCATTCCGATCTACATAAAAACTAACTACTAATTCTTTAGCTATAAAAACTTTTTGAACTTCCGTTTCATTATTTTTCTGCCTAGCTTGGTGTTGGGATTACTTTTATTTTTATTTTATTATAGAAATTTATCAAAAATGCGACCAGAAGAGATTGAGAGCATTTTGAAGCGGGTAAGAAATGGTGAAATTTCGGAAGACGATTCCACCGACAATGAAGATGACATAGACAATTATTCGAGCCAAAGAGATCGCCTGATGGAGCTAGAAGATGAAGAGGATGTAGGTAATTTTTCCATTGACCCAAACTTGGATGCAGATCCGCCTGTAGCAATCGTAGATACCGACATGCAACATAATTTAGAGACTGTTGAACGAAGCCCAACTCCTACAACCAGCAGCCAGAACAACCTGCAAACTGCACCTTTCAACTCTAGAAGCTTAGTGTGGAGAGTAAAGAATATGGACATAGTCCAAAATGCTTTTCAGTTTGCTGGAAACATTGAGTATTCACAAGAAATTATGAACTTAGACACTCCTTTTCAGTTTTTTTCTTATTTTTTCGGTGAAGAAATTTTAAGATTTCTAGTGAACGAGTCAAATAAATATGCCTTCCAAAAGAATCCCAACTTTACAGAACCTGTAACTGTTTTAGAATTACGCAAATTTATTGGAATTCTTATTTTTACTAGTGTATATCATTATCCCAGTGTCAGGTCATACTGATCAAACATTACAAAGTTTGAACCCATAGCACAAACAATGAATCGCAACAGATTTAATAAAATTCGACAAATTTTTCACATGAATGATGACTCTAAACATTTGCCCATTGATCATCCCCAGCACGACCGACTGCATAAAATAAGACCAGTGATAGACTATTTGAACAAGAAATTTATTACTGTACCATTTGAGCATCGTCTATCACTAGACGAGCAAATGTGTTCCACTAAAATTAAACATTTTATGAAACAATACTTACCCAACAAGCCCCATAAGTGGGGATTCAAATTATACGTTTTATGCTTTCTGTCTGGGTATGCCTACAGTTTTGAGATTTACTCAGGAGCTAAGGACAGAGACCGTTTACCTGGCGAGCCAGACCTCGGAGCTGTATCGAATACAGTTATTCGATTGTTACGACCAGTACCAAGGCACGTCAATCATATAACTTATTTTGACAATTTTTATAGGAATATTCCTCTGCTACATTACTTGACCAACGAAGGTATTTATTGTCTTGGAACAGTACAGAGAAACAGGCTTGGAAAGTCGTGCAAGTTGCCGGAGAAACGGGAAATTATGAAGTCTAACGTACCCAGAGGAACATATCACGAAAATGTGGCCTCTCACGAAGGCCAAGAATTTTCGGCCACAAGTTGGATAGACAACAAACAAGTACTATTACTTTCCACGTATGTTGGCGCTGAACCAGCGGATACTATAACCCGCTACGAAAAAAAACTAAAGGCCAATGTTCAAGTATTAACAGTGGTAGAGCCACCGTTTGCTGTCCGCACGGATGGGCCGGCTCGGACCGAGGTGGTACCACGACCTCACAGAATACCAGCGTGAAGTAGAGGTTTACCTCTGCGTTTCGCTTGGTGAGTGCAGGTGGCCGGAGGCCCTTTTTACTGGAAATGAGGCATTCCATATTAGTCCTCACGGGTGACAATGCATCTACATTTTGATTTGTAATAGAGGATAGATGTAGATGTCTATGAGCTGCAGCAACCACTTACCATCAGGTGGACTGTGTGCTCGTTTGTCACCCTTATTCTTCTATAAAAAAAAAGTATCATGTCCTCGGGTCATAAAAGAATATAATGCACACATGGGCGGCGTTGATTTGATGGATAGCTTCATTGGTCGATATCGCATCCGCATAAAGTCGAGAAAGTGGACAACGAGGCTCTTCTACCACTTGTTAGACATGACTGTCATCAATGCTTGGGTAATATACAAAAAGGTAAACACAATGAAAGGAAAACTTCAGAAGAATATTATGAAGTTAGCAGATTTTAGAACTGAGCTTGCCGATACTTTATGTAGATATCAAAGTCACTCGCAAAATAAAAGGGGAAGACCCAGTACCAACAGTCGACAAGACACTACAGTACCTTCTAAAAGACCCCGGACAGGTGTACAAGTATTACCCTCTACTGACGTGCGTTGCGACTGTATTGGTCATGAAAAAATATTTGTGGATTCTAGAAATAAGTGTAAATTTAATAATTGTAGGAAACTTACCTCCTGGTTCTGTAAAAAGTGTAAAGTGTCGTTATGCGATAATAAAAACAATCAATGTTTCGCATTATTTCATGCATAGGTATATCTGATTTCTTTATGATACTCTTTCAAAGTGGCATGGCTCCTTTCGAGAGCACCTTGAGTCTGGGGATGATACGGAGAGGACCATATCCGTCTTATTTTTAAAAATTCACATGTACGTTTGAAAAGGTCAGCCGTAAAATTTGTTCCTTGATCGGTAATTATGGATTTCGGGATCCCAAATTGTGAAATGAAGTGAACTAGAGCTTCGCATGTTTCTTCTGCGGTGACGTTGGAAATTGGATAGGCTGTAGAAAATTTGGTTAGATCATCTTGGAGAGTGAGTATAAATCGGAGTTTGTGAAAACCCGCTTCGGGTAAGGGGCCTACTATGTCTAGGCTTATTTCCTCAAATGGGCGAGTAGAAGTGGTTGTGATTTGCATAAGAGACCGGTTAATCTTGCGTAACGATTTATTTGTTTGACAAAGTTTGCAATTTTGTATATACCTCTCTATATCTGCGTGCATGTTTTTCCAATAATAACGTTCTTTAATTCTATTATACATTTTATTTGATCCTAAGTGACCGGCTATTGGTATATCGTGATTTTCTTTTAGAATTTTCGATATCTCTGTAGGTACAGGGTTGGTACAGGGCCCTTTTTACTGGAAATGAGGCATTCCATCTTAGTCCTCACGGGTGATAACGCATCTACATTTTGATTTGTAATAGAGGATAGATGTAGATGTCTATGGGCCGCAGAACCACTTACCATCAGGTGGACTGTGTGCTCGTTTGTCACCCTTATCCTATAAAAAAATTATGGAGTTATGATGTATATTTATTGTTATATTTGTATTGTTATATAAATACATAAGCATGCCGTATATTTTGACAAACGAATATTGTTCGAACAGATTCTTAAAATCAGAAACTGCAATTTCACTAATATTACCTGAAAGTATAATGTCGTCCCTGGCGGCTTTTAAGGTTTTGAAGATTTCGGGATAGGAGCAGTCATCGAAATAATATACTTTTGTGAAGAGAAGATAATAAATTTTGCCCTTTGACTCTATCTTTTTAAATGAGTGAAGTTGTCATTCTTCGTTTAAGACCTTTGTGTCACTTAAACCGGAAAGAATATCCCCAAGGTAGGGATCAGATTCGTCAAAGTCGATAGATACGGGAACTAGAATTGTTTTGCAGTTGCTTTTTAAAAGGCTCTCATTATATTCTTTTATGTAAGTATTAAATATCTCATCCTTTTTAGAAAATGTTTTAAGGAATATAGAGTAATCGTAGTTGCAATGGGCCAGGTTGTTTTCAGAGTCTTTATTTGATTCGTTGCAGGAATTTCGTGGGGATTTTGCGTCTAATGGAATTGTATCAGTGTGTTCGGGATTCAACAGTTCTGATGGACTGAGATTCAAGTCACCCTGTTCAATGAGGTCTTCGAGAATGTCTGAAGGAAGTTCAGGATCTTGAGTAGTTTGAGGTTCTTCGTGGGAGGTGGAAGGTTGCGGATCTGAGATAGTATCATTTTGTACAACCGGATTAACAGGGAAACGGGATAATGCGTCTGCGTTACTGTTCATTTTGCCCTTTTTGTATTCGACCTCGTAGTTGAACTCTTATAATTTCAGTCTCCACCTTACTAGTTTTGACCCCGGGTCTTTGCAGTTAAATAACCACTTCAGTGGGCGGTGGTCGGTAATAATTTTAAAACGACGGCCATATAGGTATGGCCTAAATACTTTAGTACCGAAAAGAATTGCTAAGCATTCCTTTTCTGTATACTGTAGTTACACTCGGCTTTATTTAAAGTTCTTGAAGCATAAGCGACAAGTCTATCATTCCCTATGGGACATTGTGATAATATGGCCGAAATAGCAAAATTTGATGCATCACAAGTCAACAAGAAAGGCTTTGTGAAGTCTGGGTAGGCTAATATTGGAGCAGTAGTCAAACAATTTTTTAGAGTTTCGAAGGGTAGTTGTTGCTCATTTTGCCAATCGAAAAGAACATTTTTCTTCAGATGGTTTGTAAGAGGTTTTGCAATTTTTGATAGATTTGGTATAAGTCTTCGATAGTATGACACTAATCCCATGAAAGATTTGATATCTTTTGGACATCGAGGTTGGGGAAATTGTTGAACAGCTTTGGTTTTCTCTGGATTCGGCTTTACCCCCTCGTTGGTAATGATATGACCAAGATATGATACTTCCTTTCAGAGAAATTCGCACTTATCTGGTTGGAGCTTAAGATTGAAGTGTCGGAGTTTGTCAAAGACGTTGGAAAGATTATTTATGTGTGTTTGAAGATCATATGAGTAAATAACGATATCATCTAGGTAGACGAAGCACTGGAGTCCTTGTAGGCCAGATAGGGCAGTGTTCATCAACCTTTGGAATGTTGAAGGGGCGTTTTTTAGCCCAAAAGGCATCCTTGTGAATTCAAAGTGTCCTTGCAGGACAGAGAAGGCAGTTTTAGAAGCATCCTTTTCAGACATTCTTATCTATATCTAGTATAGTATATATCTAGTGGAAACCGGAAGCAAGATCTAAAGTGCTAAAGTATTTACATTTCCCTAATTGATCAAGAATTTCTGTTATGTTGGGTATCGGATAGGAATCTCCTATAGTGATGTCGTTTAGACGGCGGTAATCTATGACTACGCGCCATTTACGTTGCCCGGACGCATCGATTTTCTTTGGAACTATCCAAATTGGTGATGACCAGGGTGATGTCGAGGGTTCGATTATGCCATCATCAAGGATTTTATTTATTTGGCGTTCTACTTCTGGTTTATGAATGTCAGGGAAGCAGTAAGACTTAGTGTTGATTGTTATGGAAGACGAAGTAGGAATTTCATGTTGCAAGACGTTTGTGTTAGTTAATTTATCGCCAGGTAGATGAAAGATATCGGAGTAAGTACAGCAAAGATCGCATAGTGCTTCTTTCTCTTCTTTGTTTAGGTGTGACAATCTTAATAGATTTAGAGTTTGATCGGTGCGAGTAAGGACGTTATTTCGTGAATCATCTGAAGAAGTATAAAAGATTTGATGATTATATTTATTTTTCAAAGGTTGTAGCGTTAGTTTTAGATCGGAATCGACGATTAATTCGCTTTCAGAAGTGTTTACAACGGAGATATTAATTCTTGAATTTGATTTCACTTTTACGATGCAGTTAGTTATTAGGAGCGAGTCTACGGGTTTCTGATCGAAAACAATTCCTTCTTTAATGTCCGCATTTCTTACAGAACACTCTATGATAGTTTCACATCGAGGTGCAATGGTATAGACTGGCTTAGTGAAACAAAGCTCTATTTCATCTTTATTTACTTTTAAGGTGTTGTTATCATAATTAATATTGCAATTTAATTTGATAAGGAAGTCGCTACCGATGATTCCATCATACGGCAAATCAAACGCTGGAAGTACGTAGAAGTTATGTTGGTAGGAACAAAATTCAATTGGGAAGTGACCAAGGGATGTAACAGAGTAATTTCCTATACCAGTAATTTCTATAGTATTGTTGTTTATTTCAGGCATCTTTTCTACAACAGAATCTTTATTAATACTGATAGCTGCGCCGGTATCTACGAGCAAGGATAAGGATTTCGACGAGACAGAAGTTTGAACTTTTATAAAAGGTTTTTAACTTTTTAACAGTGGTAGAGCCACGCGGCAAATCATCTTCTTTTGTATAAAGTAAGTAACAGATACTAATTTTATTTAAATTAGTATTTTAGTTAAGTATATTATATAAGATAACTGGCGCCCGCAACTTCGTCCACGTACAATTTCTGATTTCCTATGAGATTTCCTCGCTGCAAAAGGCCTAGCCTATATAGAGGCTATATAAAGCTTATGCACGTATTTATTACAAGTTTTAACAGTGGTAGAGCCACGCGGCAGCTTTTGCTGTCGCACGGATGGGCCGGCTCGAACCGGGGTGGTACCACGACCTCACAGAATACCAGCGTGAAGTAGAGGATTACCTCTGCGTTTCGCTTGGTGAGTGCAGGTGGCCGGAGGCCCTTTTTACTGGAAATGAGGCATTCCATCTTAGTCCTCACGGGTGACAACGCATCTACATTTTGATTTGTAATAGAGGATAGATGTAGATGTCTATGGGCCGCAGCAACCACTTACCATCAGGTGGACTGTGTGCTCGTTTGTCACCCTTATCATATAAAAAAAAAAAAAATAGTATTTTTTTGATGGATTTGTAGAGATGTTATATATTTTAATATTGTTTTCTTTCTTTTCAGATGCAGGAGACGAAATACTCTTCGATATGACGCCGTCGATAGGCTGTTTGATAATTGAAGTAGCATTATTAACTTTCAATCTGTCGGTTTGGGGCTGGATACCCTGTCGGTTAGAATGAGTTAGAACGGGAATAGAAAATGAGTGAAATGTTGTGTTATGATTGGCAATGGGGTGAGTATTGGCTTCGCTATTTAGTCTTCCCGTGCGATACTGGGCGGGAAATCCTCCGCGTTTAAATGATGGTTGGTGTTATCGACATTTTGATCGTCTGCAATAGCAGCATTGATATGCTGATTACGATTTGGGAAAATGTGAGGCGGTGGACCATTATTATTGTAGTTATTGCGATTAACATTATTATTACTATAATTGTTTTGAACGTTATCAAATCGTCGTCGATTATTAACCTCGCGTTTGCGGCATGTTTCTAATGTACGATCGGATATTTTACAATATCGGTACACTGGGTAATCGGTTCTGAACATAGAGGAAGACCCAGCTGAATTATTAAAAGGCCTCTCTCGCGTTGTTGTTTGGTTTTGTTGAAAATTACGACTAGTAAAGCGTCTTTGGTTTGAATCCTGGATATTTGTTTGACTGGGGTGGCGTCGAGCCACCTGAAATATTTTTTCTTCAGACACGGCAAAATTAATAGCATCATTGAGCGTATCGGGATCGCGGCATCGAACTACTGTTGATAGACGAGGATTTAAGCCAACCACGAAAGTGTGTAACGCTAAGTCCTGCATTGCCGCGAGACGGCCTGCCAGTTCTCCCTATTTTCTTGTAGGTATTGATATATTTATTTCCGTTAACAATTTAGACAAACACGTCTCTATTCGCAGGGCGTACTGGTTGACCGTTTCGTTATTGGATTGACGACATTCTTGTATGTCTGAGAGCAGTGCAGCGTAATGTTTTCTGTTACCGAATTGGGATTTAAGAAAGTCTTCTAACTGTAACCAAGATTCAAATATTTTAATCGAGCAAGCACTTTCAGCGCGTCCTTCTAATTGACTAAGTATGTATTTTAAAAGGATATCCCGATGTTGATCTGACGCGAGGTTCATAGTATTACTACAGTTATTAATAAATGGCATTAATTTTTCTCGGTTGCCGACAAACTTATTTATAAATTTACAAAGAATATTGAGATCGATGCTTGGTGTCGAAATAACCGGTGTAGGTTCGTCTTTAGGCATTGTGACGGACGAGGATTAGTCAAAACAAAGATAAGGTACTCGGCGTTTCGCTCGGGAGTAGTAGCGATAAGGCGTTGCACTGGTCTCGAATACAAGCAATGGCATACAATTAAAATGTTATGTTTAAAAGACACTTGACATACAATGGATTATGTTAAAATTAATGAATGAGAGTATAATTGAAATATGAATTAATTTTGTATTTATAATTTTTTTTGATTGTTTAAATAAATTAGGTTATATATTTTGTAAAGTTTATAAAACATTCAGTATTATTCACGACATCTAAGACTGTATCATTATAATATTCCTATAAAACTGGAGCGGACTTACGGGAACATGTCGGGTTTATGTACTTGTATTTTTGATCAGGATTCAGAAACACGGCGACAGCGTAGAAAACAGCGGAGGTGTGCAGCACGGTTGACTTCGTAGACTCGTTTTGCGGATGATGAGCAGATGCTGGGTGGTATTCTTCTTCTACTCTCTTTTCTTTTTTTTTCTTTCAGATGTATGACTTCTAGCATAAATTTTTTATGTAGCCAGGCGGGTATCGTTTTCGGAAGTTCAGCGAAGAAACGAGTTTTAAGTGGTAAGTATTTATAGAGATCACAACACAGAACGTTCTAGTAATTGCACAATTGAGTCCTCAGTGGTACCAAGGACCTTTTATAGATCCCTTCACCGTTGCCACCAATGTTATACGGGGCTTCACAAAATGTCTTTTAAAAAAAAACTATTTAGAAATTACAACTGGATTTATTACAGAATGACACAAATTTTGGAATTGAAATTGAGAGGCGAGTATTTAGGATGAGAGTGTATGACGGACTGAGCGGTATTGCTAGTGTTGAGATAAGTAAGTACCGAAGCTACTAAGAGAGTGCTGACTGTGTGCTTTGTGTCAGCGGATCCCTATTAAAAGGGAATCTATAACAGAGTGCTAGTGGTTACCTAGTAATGAGGGGGAGAGATGGGCATTTGTATTGTTTAATGTGCATTAGGCTAGGCTAGTTTTTATGTAATGTTTGTAAAATAGTTTAGTGTTAAACTAGTACCTAATTAATTTGAAGTTTTCTGTTGTTTTGGAATTTGCCTATACATATAGTCATATATGTAATATATACTAATAACGAAACAACTCGGCGACTAGACGGAGCAACGATGAGGCGCGGTATGAAGGAGATAGGAGTCGTCATCCCTGCCCGCGACGTCTGCGGTAGTAGCGTTCGGCTTCGCTTGCGTTCCGATACGCCTGTTTAGAAGTGACACGTACACGGAATCGGTTGCACGCTTTTAGTGTTCACCTAGCAACATGATATTACTCGATACCATTTTGAAATATTGGGAAAGATTGTATGACGCTAGTTAACGTGTCGTAACCCTGAAATCGGGCTGACATAGCAGTTACACAGAACAATGGGCAAATGAGGTATGCTTGCGCTGCGAAAAGGATCGCCGTGGAGAAAATGTAACTGTCTCTCAGTCGGACACCATCTACGCATAACTTAACTTCTTTTGTAACTTTACATTTTAATTGAATTTATTGTTTTTTTTATCTTTTCTGAAATTCAAACTTTTCTGGAATCTGAAGAATGAAGACGAAAAAAGTAGGAAAGGATGAATTCAGCGAGGCATTGTTAATTCGTAACATGGACAGTATATCTTTAGTTAAATAATTAGGTTAATGATTAGCGAGTGTTATAATGTTTAATTTTAAAATTCAATTTATATTATCAATATATCCGTGGCATTCGAACTAAAATTAATGAAGTTTATAAAAACATAATTACCGAAACATGGCTAAATGCAGGTATCTCAGACAGTGAATTCATTGACTCTAGATATGTTGTATACCGTAGCAATCGCTCAAGCGCTTCAAGCTCCAAGAAGGATGGTGGCGAAGTATTTGTAGCAGTATTCCGTGAAATACGTTCTATGCGAATGTCTAACTGGGAATCTGATTGCGAAAATCTTTGGGTTAACATTGGGTTCAAATTAAATGGCTCCTATTCCACTCTTTCCATCTGTGCAGTATACTTACCGTCGCCCCCAAATTGGAGCAGCAAAGGGTTTTCTTAAATAATCTGGACAGTGTGCTGCACCATATTGATAATATAATTGTGATGGGCGACTTTAATCTAAATGTTGTCGATTGGAAGTTTAACGATGACTGTAACCACACAATTCCTACTAATTATAATAACTACTTAGGATGCTGTCTGGTGGACTGCTTGTCTATGAATAATCTGTACCAATTCAACCATATATGGAATTCGCATGGTAGAACCCTGGATTTGGCCTTAAGTAGCTTGCAATGCCTAAATGTCTCTCAACTCTTAGATTTGTTAAGTAAACTTGATCTGTACCATCCCCCTCTACTCATTGAAATATCAGAACTTAATTTTGAATATGACAAAAATCTGTTACCTAAGCCACGCGTAAAACATAACTACTACGAGGCAGACTTTGATTCTTTAATCCTGGAATTGAGTTGTACTGATTGGCTTTCCATTTTTAAGGACTGTAAGGACGTCAATGACTTTGACTGACTTTAACTGAATTTTAAAAAACTGAGGAGTGAAAATGTCAACCACGTACACAAACACACATCTAAGCCAACTCGGAAACCATCATGATTTACGAAAAATCTAGTAAAAGTTTTAAAAGATAAGGAAAAACTTAGAAAACGATATGCCAAGTACGACAATCCCAGAGATAAGTATGAGTACAATCTTCTTCGCGAATGATGCCATAAATTTGTCAATATATATACGACGAATACAACTTCGGGACATTCAAAAAAAGAGCCTACTTCTTTTTAAAAAGCCGGCAACGCATCTCCGATTTCCCTGGTGTTGCAGTTGTTCATAGGCGGCGGTAGTCACTTACCATCAGGTGCTACAATAATTACATGACGCAAATTGAATCTAGCATCTGTAAAGATCCAGACAAATTTTGGCGTTTCATCAAAGATAAGCGCAAAGTTCTTTCTGTACTTCCCGCTAAAATGATTCTGAAAGATTCAACTACATTCTCAGGCACCGATATAGCGAACCTTTTTGCAAGTCACTTTTCTTCCGTGTCCTCCAATAATAGCATTACCGATGTTTCCCATAGTGATGATATTGTGAATACGAGTAATTCCATTGCTACGCTTGAATTGAGCGAGTCACAAGTGTACACAAAAATACAACACCTCAATGAAAAAAAGGACCTAGCCTTGATAACATACCACCCCTATTTGTGAAACGCTGTGGATCCGTTCTTGTCTTCCCATTGATATTAATATTTAATCGCTCTTTAAGCGAAGGAAAGTTTCTCGATGATTGGAAAAAAGCCAGAATTATCCCTAATTATAAGAAAAGTAACTAGACTGATATAACGGACTATCAAGCTATTTCCATATTATCGTGTTTTTCAAAATTATTTGAAAGCCTTGTTTACCCCATAGTCTACAGTCATACTATTTTTTTACTTATCATAAGTCAGGACGTGGACAGGCGACTGCAGGTAGACACAATTTACACAGACTTTACAAGTGCCTTTGACAAGGTTAGCCACCAAGCCCTGTTGTCTAAACTAAAAACAATGGGCATAAACAGAAACAGAAACAGAAACAGAAACTTTTTTATTCAATATAGACTTTAAATAATGCTTATTGAAAGTCACTCTTTTGTATAATTACCACTGGTTCGAAAAAAAAACCTCTGTCCTGGGAAGACCAGCAAGAAACCCAGCGGGACTTTTTTTTTAAAATAACAGCTTACAATCATGTATGTTACACAAATTAACAACACGACAAATTAGAAATAGCTTGGTAGCGATCACCTCATTTCCAGGGGTTATTATCATCTATAAATTCTTTAATACTATAATAACCCTTTTTATACAAACTTAGTTTAATAAAGTTTTTGAACTTTGAGCAGGTCAAATTTTGTATATTTTCTGGAATTTTGTTGTAAAAGCGTATACATCGCCCCAAGAATGAATTACTGACTCGATGGAGTCGAGTAACCGGTACTACTAGCTTGTGTCTGTTCCTAGTATTTACAGAATGAATATCACTTATTTTTGTAAAACTACTTTTATTTTTGTGTACGTACATTACATTTTCATAAATGTATTGAGAGGCCAAAGTTAATATATTAATTTCCTTAAATTTTTGTCGCAGCGACTCTTTAGGCTTTATATCATAAATTGCTCTTATGGCCCTCTTCTGTAAAACAAATATAATTTCAGTGTCAGCTGCGTGTCCCCATAGCAAAATACCATACGACATTATGCTATGGAAATAGCTAAAGTAAACTAGTCTAGCTGTTTCAACACTAGTTAGACTTCTAATCTTTTTTACGGCATATGCTGCAGAACTAAGTCTGCTTGCTAGTTTTGATATATGGGGGCCCCATTGAAGCTTCGCGTCTAGTGTGATTCCAAGAAAAATGGTCGTATCTACAAGACTCAGTTTCTCCCCATTTAAAATTACATTAGTATTTAATTGTTTGACATTTGGAGTCATAAATTTCATACATCATGGCATCCTTTTAGTGCCATTTAAATGCAAATTATTAACATTGAACCAATTTACTAATTTAGATATAGCATTATTTACTTCGTCATATTTTAGCAATTGTCGACTTAATTTGAAAATTAAAGAAGTGTCATCTGCAAATAATACTATATCATGGTTATCTCCTACTATGTAAGGTAATTCATTAATGTATACAAGAAACAGAAAGGGGCCTAGAGTTGAGCCTTGAGGCACGCCCATCTGTACCATCGACCCGGAAGAACTCATACTGTTAATGACAACTTTTTGCGTTCTCTTACTTAAATATGAAATAATTAATTTAAGAGCATCCCTTCTTACACTGTAGTGTTGAAGTTTCCTGATTAATGTTTCATGGTGAACACAATCGAAGGCTTTGGATAGGTCACAAAATAAGTGGTTCACTATGGCAGTGGTTCGAATCTTACCTGGCAATGAAACCTCAGCAAGTGGCTATAGATGGATTTAAGGCTGAAATGTTATTGGCTGAGTCTGGTGTTCCCCAGGGGGCCCACTTAGATCCTCTACTCTTTTTGATATTTATTAATGACATAGCTACAGATATAGAAAATAGCAGTGTATCTATATTTGCTGACGATCTTAATTTGAGTAGAAGGATCAAAAGTCCCGGGGATGCTGACCTCCTGCAATCTGACCTAATCAAACTCATGGGTTGGTGTGCAATCAACGGAATGGTTTTAAATCCTAATAAATTTTACCACATAAGCTAAACCGGATAAAGACGCCCCAACACTACTACCTCCTCATTGGGTGACGTGACCTTGACGGAGGTGAGGGAGACAGGGAACTTGGTTTCTTGTTATATTGTAAGCTGTAACTGACCACTCACACTGATAATATCATCAAAAAGGCGGCTCGTATGTTGGGATTCCTAAAAAGAAACGCGAAAGGCTTCCGACGTGTCCAAACT
This sequence comes from Parnassius glacialis, assembly GCA_033319125.1. Taxonomy (NCBI): domain Eukaryota; kingdom Metazoa; phylum Arthropoda; class Insecta; order Lepidoptera; family Papilionidae; genus Parnassius; species Parnassius glacialis. The sequence goes on along the minus strand of JAVANC010000020.1, from coordinate 7,699,232 downwards.
AAGAAAGTTTTTTTCAATGCACTAGTACGTCGCCACCTCGAGTTTGCAAGTTTCGCATCTTATAACATCTTATAGTGACCACATCAATACTAAAAATCCTTTATATTTTAAATAAATAGATTGACTTGGCCATCGCATGAAAACGCAATGTATCTCTCAAGTAATACATATAATATTAAATTAGATTGTTTAGTGCGATTGCCAAGTCAATTTATTACTTTAAAACATAAAAGAATTTTAATATTGATATGGTCACTGTTTACGCAAAAGCGTTGGTGTCAGGCATCGACGTTAGATGGCTCTCGGCTCGGCTGATACGGGATGACGTTCGTGCGGGTTGAACGTCCGAGCTTACTGAACGGTGGGAGTCGAGAGCGAAAGATTAGATGTCTTCTTCGCGTCGAAGGAGAAGGCAGTCCGTTTTTTGGTCGGGAGCTCTTAATTTTATGATAGGCGCGTATAGTAAATATACCACTGGGAATAGTAGCGCGTGTTGAGAGTTTACCCGGGACTTTAGGTTTAACGCAGAATCTGTATAAGTGGATTCGACTGTATTAGTTACTAGTGCGGTAGTTAATATTCTAGAAATAACGGTGACCTTTGACCCGTACGTTCTGTGTTCATTTTCGCGAGTCAATCGTAACAAAGGAAGAAAGTGACTGCGGAAGGCGACCTTAGCTTGGAGAGGAGCTGAGGGCCGAACTGCTGCAGGGGGAACGGTCAAATAAGGTCAATAACACTACCAGCCACACCCAAATACACATCACTGACCTTTACTTTCTAGCACAATTCATCCACACGAGACCTGACCGAATCCTGAGGGACCAGTCGCCTTGAACAGAGGTAAGTAAGCTCTGTTCAATAATTGTAACGCTCCCCCCGGATTGTTTAGTGTAATTAGACTTTTAACCCGTGGCGTGAGGACGCCCGACCGGCATCTGCCTGTAGCTTCTTCGTCTATGGGCCGCGAAGGATTCTACTCCTGGGAAAGGCAGCTGCCGGCCGTAACATTTGGTAGCAGAACGCGGTGCTGGGATCGATTCCCGGTCGATCCACCGACCATAGTATTTGATAAAAATTAAATAATTTTGGTGGCAGGGAGCGTTGGGTTGATTGGTTTAATTTTGTGTCTACAATCACGCCCGTCCGTAATACGTAAAAATATTTTTTTTTATTATATACGTAATAATAAAATTCCTTTCTTTGTTAGCTTGCTTTGTTGTTTGCGGGTAAATTTGAAAAACCACGCCCGGTTCGCGCGCAAGCGGGAGATTGCGTCATGTAGGTAGATGGTTATTTTTACGTAATCGGTTAATTATCGTTGTCGGATGGTTGTAGTGTATTACTTATCGAAGGGTCGATTTCCGAGCAAGGTATTTTTTGTTGATGTGTATCTTCGTTATGTATCTTTCGTATTGTAATTTGTATTTGAACTAAAGAGTGGTAATTTGTATTTACGTAATTTGAATTTAACTTGATTTGATCGCACTAGTATTTGTTATTGTTAATTTGATTTGCCTTTTCTTTTGTACTAACTTGTGTTTGATTTAATAAATAGCGGTTCTTATTTGTGTAATTTCTATTCAACTCGATTTGATAGGAACTGCATTGGTTAGCTGTTAATTTTTTTGTATTTTTTATTTGTTATTTTTGTAATTGTGCTCGAGCGGCGTCGTAATTTGTATTTAGTAGTGATGTCCTCGCCCAAGATGCTAATCCGTTGCCTGCGGACTGAGTTACGCTGGGCCACCAGCGCCCATGCTTTGATAGGTCGACCGGATAGGGTCCATAATTTGATGAAGCGGTTCGAGCAGGTCGATGCTCGAAGGGCTGCAGTGGAGGAGGCTTACGCTGAGCTCGAGGATTCGGATGTGGAAAAGGGAGTCCTGGACTCCTGCTTCGCAGACTATGAGCAGTTCTTGTGGCTCACGGACGAGTTGATCGAGGCTGAAGGCAGGTATGCCGAAGAGGCGCGTGAAGCTCGGACGAGTGGCCTGCCCGAGTCCGTTCGGAAGCAGCCTCAGCCGGAGCTGTTGGGACGACTCCCAACTCTGGACTTGCCAAAGTTCTCCGGGGTCCTTTCCGAGTGGCTGACCTTCGTTGGTCTTTTCGACGGCCTAGTGGACGCCCGGAGTGACTTGACTCCGAGCCAGAAGATGGCGTACCTCTTGGCCTCACTGGAGGGGGAGGCCCTGGGCGTTGTCAGCCATTTGAGCTTGTCGGACGACGCCTACCAGACTGCTCGGGACCTCCTAGCCAGAAGATACGCCAACGTCCGGCGAATTGCGGACGAACATGTTAAGCAGCTTCTGAGCCTCCCGCTGCTGAGTGACCGGGCCAGACTACGTCCGGACCTGTTGGATCCAGTCTTGGTGGCCTGTAATATGTTGAGGCGGCTGGATTTACCAGTGGGCGAATGGGCCTTCTTGTTGCTCCGCATCGTGCTGTCCCGTCTACCTCTCGACCTTCAAATGCATTTTGAGGAGAGGTACGGCGGGGACGAGGCCTCCTATATTCCGCCCTTCTATGACCTGCTGCGGTTTTTGGAGGAGCAGTGCCGACAGATCGAGCACACGGCGGGCACCGTCGACGACTTACGAGCCGTGCCCAGTGAGAGGCGAAATCCGCCGGGCAAGTCGTCGTCAACCCCCCCCTGCTCCTATTGTCGAGCATCTGATCACCGGGTAACGTCTTGCCCAAAATTATTAAGTAAGCCGGTTCCGGCGAGGCGAACTATCGTCAAGGAGCGCCGCTGGTGCTACTCCTGTTTGGAAGGGCACCTTCAGCGAGACTGTCCGCACCAGCGGCTCTGTCTGCATTGCCAGGGCAATCACCATGCCGTACTGTGCCTGGGTGCAAACGGCGTCTCCTCTCGGGGCACTGCCAGGCCCTCGACCCCCACGGGCGGGGGCGCTCCGCCACTCCCTCTGACGGGCGACGCTCGGCGCCCGCCGGCTAGCCACCAGGCCCCTAGGTTTGAAAGGGGTCCCTCCCCCGACCAGTCGGGGGGTAATTCCCCCAGGGGCGGGGGTGTCATCACCCCCCCTCAGCGTGCGAAGAGGAACTTCACGGCCACTCATCGGTCCGCTGGACCCTTCCCACTCCCGTTAGCTGAGTGGCCGCGACTGGTGTACCACTGTACCCCATTTGATGGAGGCGGCCCTAGCTAGCTGCCGCCTTAGCAGCTTAAATTTAAATTAAAATGCTTTGAGTTTTCCGCGAAATTCATATTGTAGCGGTTGTGATTAAAAGAATTGAATTTAAAATACTCCTTTAAATGCTGCTGCATATGTTTTGTAAATACATTTGATCACTGCGTTTGCTGTTGCACGGAAAATGGAGATTAAATTGTGTGCCCTTTTTGAGTGCTTGTGCGTATGCTTGTAATTGTATTTGATTGTCGCGCCTGTGCTGAAGGGAAGTTTGAATTCATTTGAAATTTGAATGGCGCTCTATTTTGAAAATTATGTATATGTTTGTGATAGTGTTTAATCATTTTGCTTTGTGATAAGGAAGGTTGAAATTAGATAACCCTGTGGTTGCCGAAGGAAATAGGAGTCAATTCTCTTTTGGTTTAGATTTTGTTGGCACTGTCTAAGATATTTATTTGAAATAAGAAATAGGGCTGTCCCTTACGTTTATTGTTTTGTTTACTTTGCCAAGTTGACCTATGTGCATCGGTGATTACTTGTTTTAATTAATTCTGTAATTGAACATTGATGCTTTTGAAAAATTAGTTGAAATATGAGCATAGGATCACCTGCTAGGGACCATCTGTGCGTTTCGTTCAGCTCTCCACAGACGACGTTCATGGGGAATTTGGGGGTGCTCTCTGCACTGAAGCTTGAAGGTCCCTCTGGGCCGCTTCGTGTCGCGTCGCTGTTTGCAGACCTGATCCGGTCGAGTTGCGGAACTAATCATAGGAGCGCAGATAGGTGTTTGAAGGAGGTCGTCTGACTTCTGTCTAGGAATAGGACTTATTTATGTGCTGCGATGTCCAGGAAGGGCATCCAGTTCAACTCTCCGGCTAGCCCACGTTGGGGCTGTAATTTTGAGGCGTTGGTCAGGGTTGTAAGATCTGATTGGGTGCGTAGGGTGGCCTAGCTTGGTTGTAGATTCGATCTTGCAACTTGCCGTCGCGACCCTGTCCCGCTGACCGGTTTGCTCGCGGACCTAAATCCTTATGTCCGGGACGGGGGTTTGTTTACGCAAAAGCGTTGGTGTCAGGCATCGACGTTAGATGGCTCTCGGCTCGGCTGATACGGGATGACGTTCGTGCGGGTTGAACGTCCGAGCTTACTGAACGGTGGGAGTCGAGAGCGAAAGATTAGATGTCTTCTTCGCGTCGAAGGAGAAGGCAGTCCGTTTTTTGGTCGGGAGCTCTTAATTTTATGATAGGCGCGTATAGTAAATATACCACTGGGAATAGTAGCGCGTGTTGAGAGTTTACCCGGGACTTTAGGTTTAACGCAGAATCTGTATAAGTGGATTCGACTGTATTAGTTACTAGTGCGGTAGTTAATATTCTAGAAATAATGGTGACCTTTGACCCGTACGTTCTGTGTTCATTTTCGCGAGTCAATCGTAACAAAGGAAGAAAGTGACTGCGGAAGGCGACCTTAGCTTGGAGAGGAGCTGAGGGCCGAACTGCTGCAGGGGGAACGGTCAAATAAGGTCAATAACACTACCAGCCACACCCAAATACACATCACTGACCTTTACTTTCTAGCACAATTCATCCACACGAGACCTGACCGAATCCTGAGGGACCAGTCGCCTTGAACAGAGGTAAGTAAGCTCTGTTCAATAATTGTAACGCTCCCCCCGGATTGTTTAGTGTAATTAGACTTTTAACCCGTGGCGTGAGGACGCCCGACCGGCATCTGCCTGTAGCTTCTTCGTCTATGGGCCGCGAAGGATTCTACTCCTGGGAAAGGCAGCTGCCGGCCGTAACAGTCACTATAAGATGTTGTTAGGTTAGCTAATTACGTAATAACTTAAGACAGAAGGACTCTTAAGTAGGGACTGAATAAATTAACCGATTTGGTATTACATGGATCTCTAGACTAGATAGTCCGGACATAAATACTACTACTTAGTGCTTCTCCCTTATATATTTTTCATTTAACTACTTAGCATTTTAACTATTCTTTATTAGACAATTGTGCCATTTCTTTCACATACACGACTCGCGTACATATATGATCAAGACAATGACCAATAACATATCATTCATCATTCATCATCCTTCTTTTACAAGTCCACTACTGGACATAGACCTCCCCCAAGGAATGCCACAAAGCACGGTCCTGAGCCACCTACATCCATCGACTTCCTGCATGTCTTACCAGGTCGTCACTCCATCTAGTGGGGGGATGCCCAACACTTCGTGCGCCGGTACGAAGCCGCCACTCGAGAACCTTTTTTACACATCGGTTGTCGGGTTTTCGAGCTATATGGTCGGTCCATTGCCATTTCAGCTTACTAATCTGTTGGGCTATGTCGGTCACTCTGGTTCTACTGCGGATATCCTCATTTCTATGTATATCACACAGAGAAACCCCAAGCATAGCCCACTCCATAGTTCGCTGAGCAACTTTGAGCTTCCTCATACGGCCAGCAGTGAAGAACCACGGCTCAGTTACATATGTCATCACTGGCAACACGCACTGGTTGTACAGTCTATAATTACATTACAGTAGAGTCATCATACCCCGTGTAGTGGAGGGTAAGAATACCCACTACCCCATACCTTCCCGTGGTTGTCATTAAGAGGCGACAGATGGAAATTCAGCCTATTAAAAGTCCACTGCTGAACATAGGTTTCCTATATAGATTGCCTCATTGGAAAAATATTTTCCATAATTGCCACGCTTGGCAAATAGGTTGGCAACCGCAGTTATTTTTATTTTTGTTATTAGGAAGACTCTGCTGCCATGTTCTAGTCAAACTTGCAACCGATGGTACTTACCTTCACTTGAACATCTCTTGTGAACATTTCTTTTGGTCTTAAGAAAGAAAAAATCATAAAAAGTATTTACTTTGTATATTTCGTTACAATTTTTGGATATCACCATTTTTCGTCTGCCTTGATTTTTGTCTATTAAATGAACATAATATAATATGATTCACTTATTATATTTAAGAACTATTTTTATCACAGTTTCTTTTTGTTCATGTCCATAGTATCTTGAAACAATATCTTTATCAATCTGTTAAAGGGAACTTCAACCATTAAATATAGCGGTATTGCTGCCAGGTACGATAAAGTTACAATGCCCAGATAGTTTATAACCTACAAAAAAGAACGACATATGAAATACGTATGAGTGGTGAAATTATTATTTTTAATAATAATATTCTGTCATCCTTATCAATTTTAGATTTCGATGTTTTTTTAATTGGAGTGACAAATGAACACGCAGATTAAGGTGAACTGAGTGACTGTTTGGCAACCAACTTGAAACAACAAAATATATAGATGTCTTATCATCTGCGAGGAGCAAGAGGGGATGCGTCACAACATGAAATTATATGGCCTCTCTATACCCTTCAGTCCGGACAGTGTTCAAACCGGACACTGTTGCTAGGCGGCTTGCTGCTAGGTACCAACCCAGACGGACTTCTAGGCAGGAAACCTAAGTCTTTCCCCAAGAATGAGCTATATGACAAATTTCTTGGAAGAAATTTCCAAACCCCCATGCTTGGGTGCTTCAGCGCAGAACTGACATCCTATATGAACTGATAGCTTAACTAGAATAGAATGGAATAGAAAATAATGTTTTTTTTTCAATATGCATATTATGTAGATTGCAAGTAATCCCTATTTATTTTATACTTGGTAATAGTGAGACTTTCTATATTTTCTGAAACTTTGCTAGAGAAGAGTACACCTTGCCCTATGAATGAATTACTGACTCTGCGGAATCGAAGAACTGGTATCACTACCTTGGGTTTATTCTTAATATTTACACAATGCATATTACTTTCTTTATTAAAACTACTATTGTTTTGTGGACATACATATTTATTTCTTTAAAATTTTCTCTGAGCAACCCTTTCCGTTTTAGATTTTAAATAACTCTTATGGTCCTCTTCTGCAAAACAAAAACAGTTTCTAAGTGGCATTTCTCCATAGCATATTCCATAAGACATAATGCTATAGAAATAACTGAAATAAAATAATCTAGCTCTCTCAACATTATAAAAACTTCTAATCTTTCTTACAGTATAAGCCGTAGAGCTTAGTCTCCTCGCAAGTTTAATTATATAATTATATGAGTTACTATGGTGTCAGTAACTAGGTATCTCATTATCTAGATCTATCTATAAACTTCGGTATCCTTAGGGATAGTAAAGAATGAAAAGTACCTTTTGGCTTTTTGAGAGGCCATACTTGAATAAAAACTCAAGAATAAATATCAAAAGTACTTAAATACTTATTATCGCGCGCGCAATCCCCGTTGTGTCGCATGCATGTGACATCTTTAATGACACACTCAAGGTGATCATGTCAAACTGTCTCATGTTATGTGAAAGCCATGTTTGTTAGGTAAATAAGTTGTATGTTGTTATCACTTTATTCTGTTTTATATTATTTTATTTCCTCTAGTTATTGTTAAGTATGTTTGAAATCTGACTTGTTATTTGTTTTTGAATTATGTTAATTATGTTATATGTTTAGTTTTACCTATTAATTATTGTCATTGGCGCAAGCCGTTGTAATTAATTATAAATAAATATATAAATAAATAAATAAATAGTTAAATAAGAAAAAAAAACACTTTTGTTAACGTAAGGCGCACGTCAGCTCGAGCGCGCGCGTGTCAACCCCACGGAATTAGTCGCTAAGGATATTTTCATGTCTAAAGCACCGAGTGAGACAGGCCTGCTCCTAGATTAAAAAGGAGTTCTAGCACCTAAAGATTACATATTTTCACACAGCATACAAAATACAGAATTATGTTGCTATTAGGGTTTGTGAATTCCCGACAATTTTAAAGTCCCGGGACAAGAGACGGCCTAGAGTCAGTTCCGCGAATTTCCGGGAGTTCAAGACTTAAGGATTTTTTTGTTTTTTATATAGGAGGGGTAAACCTCTTTTGAAGAATTTTAAGTGAATTAATTTCTCATGAAACATCATGAAATGATGAAAATCAACATTTATTAAACAGAAAATTAAATCTTAATAATTTTAACGTCAGTTTCAGTCTTAATAATTGGTTTATTTATTTATTTCAATCACACACAGATTCACTTTTAAGCAGTTAAGTCTTATAGTTATTAAACGAACTTAGCTAAAAATCATACCAATTCTTAATAACTTTACTATTATCTAATAATTCTAGTATCTAATTGTTAATTCTCATAATCACAGATTTGTTTCATAACTAAATAATCTAAATATAAATAATAAAACAGACTTTTAAATAATCAAATAACACATTAATTAGACTTATTTGCGTTTTTAATAAAATAGGCTTTTAAAAAAATCAGTTCGTCAACAGCTTTGTCCGATAATCTGTTTCTAATTTTTGTAATAATGCCACCGGACAAGGAGAACATTCTCTCGTTTTCAACAGATGCCGGTTTAATCGTATTTAAAGCTTTATACAGTAGTTCCAAGCTTTCTGTACGTATTCCGGTTGCTTCAAACAACTGAAACTCCTTGTTTAATGTTGCTCTTGTTTTTTTTTTAAAGAATCTTGGGTAAATTTTCTTAGATATTTTTTATTACTTACGTAAAGTAAAAAATTTAGTAACAATTTAAAAAATGTAGTAAATAACATTTTCGGCAATCTTGTGTCATCTTATGGCGGCATGATGGTGGCGCAGCAAACGCATTTATTGTGTTGTGTACTCAGTAGTTACGTAGTAGACTAAGTAATTACTCATTAAACTGTCAGATGGCGCTAGACTCCTTCAATTATTTGAAAATTAAAATGATTACATAACAATTTCGACAATATTTTCTCGTCTCGATTCTCGACCCGAAAGTCTCGGAACTCGAGACAACTAAAATTACTAAAAGTCACGGGACTTCGAGACACGAGACGTCCCGGGACCCAAATCCTAGCTGCTATTTTACGCTCGTCTTATATGACAGCGTGGTCCTTTCCCGGTCGACCCGAGCTATTCTTGCTGCCTTAATCCATTGCAGCGTAGCTCTACCATATAATATGGTATGGTGGACTACAATTTAGAAAGCGCATTAAATCTTACCACGTAAAAGAAAGAAACGTGACCCAATTGTGTTCTGGCTCCGAGTAGAATGTGCACCATATTCAGGTGCAACAGAAAAGCGCAGTAGGTTAACTTGCTCAGCACCACCCAGCCGTCCCATTCGAGTAGATGACGCTGCACATCTAACATTATAATCGTAAATTTATTATTAAAATACACAAATTAAGGTATCTTTCATTAAAAAATTGCATATTGTGGAATGTTCTCTTTTAATGCAATAATTTTTGCTTGACTTTTTAGGTTGTAAGTCTTTGATAAATTATGTCCGCCATATCTATTTAATGCTGTCATATACTCGTAGACTGGTAGTTCCTTAGAGTAATTAACTAAAAAATTTCATGCGGGTGACCGCTGTGGCACTTATACACTCATAAGCACGCACGTCTTTCATTTTTTTTAGTTTGGAGATAACATTATTCCCTCGGTAGGAAGTAATAGTGTTTTCTAGTAACATGTGCGTAGTCCATGCTGTTCCGGAATAATTAAATATAGAAATAGGCAGAATAAGGCATATATAGAAATGAACGTACATATATTAATACTAGCCGAAATATAATTCTCTTTTTAGAATTCACCATACTCGGTTAAAATTATGTCTGTGATAAAACAGGTGTTTTTTATAGGAGAGGGGGCAAACGAGCATGCGGCTCACCTGATGGTAAAAGACAACCTCCGCCCATGAACAACTGCAACACCAGAGAGTTGCGTTGCCGACCTTTTAAAACGGAGAAGGCTCTTTTCTTGAAGGTCCCTAAGTTGTATCGGTCCGGAAAAATCGCTAAAGGTAATCGATTCCACAAGGAAGTTGTGCGAGGAAGAAAACATCTTCTAAATCGCACAGTGGTGGACCGCCAATCATTCAGATGGTGTGGATGATATCGGGAGTTCTGCTGCGATGTGCGTTCGTGAAATTTGGCGGCTGGGATTAATCCGAACAATTCCTCAGAGCACTCCCCGTGGTAAATGCGAAAGAAAATGCAAAGGGATGCAACATCTCTTCGCAGTGCCAATGAATCGAGCCGATCGGAAAGGCCTCGGTCGTCGACGATTCGAGCCGCTCTGCGCTGGATGCGGTCAAATGGAAGGAGCTGGCACTGGGGAGCCCCTGCCCAGAGATGGGAACAGTATTCCATGTGAGGCCGAACCTGCGCCTTGTCTTTACAAGGTTAAAAGTTGCAGGCGGTGTGCCGGCATGAAATACTGTCCCGCTCTGTTGAGCACGGCAAGCTTTTTAGAGGCCAATTTGGCCTTCTCTTCTAAGTGACCACGAAACTGCACGTCACTCGATTTGCCGACTCCGACGATTCCGATACTGGCTGAGGCAAGAAAGGGAGTGCCTTGAAACTGAGGAGACACGACAAAGGGGTTCTTTTTAGCGGTAAACGCGCAACCTTGTGTATTCCGAGGATTAAACTGGACTAGATTTAGTCACCCCCGATCCGAGACTTTGTTCAGCAAAGACTCGACTTCAGACACAAGTTTGTTCCAGTACTCGGCGACGTTTTCCCGAGAAATATTGGCACGGCCGGTGTATAGAGCATCACCAGTGCCGTCATCCGCATAGCAATGAATGTTACCAGTTAGCAACAAATCATTGATATGCAGAAGAAACAGCGTTAGTGATAGCACACAGCCTTGTGGAATACCAGCGTTAATAGGCTTGTAGTCGAAGCATGCACCGTCTACAACTGAAACAAGATAGAAGCTGGTGCTCCAATTGCACAATTTCTCGGGAAGCCCATAGGAAGGGAGCTTCTAAAGAAGTGCTTTGTGCCAAACCCGATCGAAGGCCTTCGCAATGTCCAAACTAACGACCAACGCCTCCCCCTAGGACTCTACTGCCTCCGTCCACCTATGTGTCAGGTAACCCAGAAGATCACCAGGTGATCGACCCCGACGAGAACCGTATTGGCGGTCACTAATCAGCTGGTGATCCTCAAGGTACCGCATGCTGGCAGTTTATAATGGATTCTATTAATTTAGAGAACAAAGAGGTGATGGCGATAGGCCTGTAGTTGGACGGGTCTGAGCGGTCGCCTTTTTTAGGGATCGGGTGGACAAAAGCTGTCTTCGATGATTTCGGGACTACGCCTAGGGAGTAGGAGTACCGGAAAAGACGCGTTAGGACCGGTGCCAACCCCGTATCACACGTCCTCAGCACAATTGGGGGGATTCCGTCAGGCCCACTCGACTTCTGGATGTCCAGGGAGAGGAGTGCTTTGCGAAACGAGCGCTGTGAGAACTGCACATCCGGCATGGAGCACTCACACCGCGGGATGGTCGGCGGTGTTTTTTCCCCGTCATCAAAAGTCGAGTTGGACGCAAAAAGGGAGCCTAAAAGGTCGGCTTTGTCTTTTGCGGCTTGGGCCAGTGAGCCGTTCTCCCTGTACAAAGATGGTAGTGATGGCTTACAGAAATTCCCTTGGACAGCCTTGGCGAGAGACCAGAATGATCGTGTTCCCGAACGAAGGCGAACTAGTTTCTACTAGCCAATTCTGCCTATGTGCTCTGACTTTGCCTTGGCAAAAACTCTTTTGAAGGACCTGGAGGCGAAGTTATACTTCTTTTTAAGTATGCTGGTGTTTACATCCCGAGTCGCCGAGGCCGCAGCCCAGGCTTGATAACACTCCTGCTTACTGCGTAATGTAGTCTTACAGGAGCGACCAAACCAAGGCTGAGATCTGCCTCCGATGGGTACCACAGATGATGGAATAAATAGTTCCATTCCCTGTAGCACCACATCAGTGACAGTGTCAGCAACAGCGCTGGGATCATCTAGCGAGAAGCAAACCCGCCCCCATGGGTAGGATGCAAAGAAAGAACGCATTCCGTCCCAATCCGCCGACCTGTAATGCCAAACACGGCGGCAACCTGCAGAACGCAACCGCGAGTGGAGCGTGAGTCGCACCACACTCCTGATAAGACAATGGTCCGAAGAGCCGAGAGGGGCATCGACGAAAACCTGATATCCGTCCGGATGAGAGGTCAGTAGAAGGTCCAACAGGGAAGGTGTATGATCCTCCACATCTGGAATCCGCGTAGGTGAAGTAACCAGTTGTGTCAGACCATATGCCAAGGCAAAGTCATAAACAAATCTCCCCGCAAAACGTGAACCGAGCCATTCGGCGTAGTGGGCGTTAAAATCGCCAAGGATCACGATCTCTGCGGATGTGACCTGTAGTGTAGGTATATTAAAAAAGGGAAGTACGGGAATGCTTTCAATTCTTTTCTCACTACTATATAACGAATGGGGCTCTGGCGAGCGAATAACGGAAACAATTCCACCATACATTATATTGGTGTAACTTACAGTTTTTGCACCGCACGCCAAAATAGCTCGTAAATGATAGATTTTTTCCGACTTATTTAAAATTTATCGTTATATTTTGGCCAATTTACACATTCCCTAAAAAAGGCGACCGCTCAGACCCGTCCAACTACAGGCCTATCGCCATCACCTCCTTGTTCTCCAAAATAATGGAAGCCATTATAAACTGCCAGCTCATGAGGTACCTTGAGGATCACCAGCTGATTAGTGACCGCCAGTACGGTTGTCGTCGTGGTCGATCAGCTGGTGATCTTCTAGTCTACTTAAATCATAGATGGGCGAAGTTAGTAGAGTCCAAGGGGGAAGCATTAGCCGTTAGTTTGGACGTAGCGAAGGCCTTTGATCGGGTCTGGCACAAAGCGCTTCTTTCGAAGCTTCCTTCCTATGGGCTTCCCGAGAAATTGTGCAAATGGATCACCAGTTTCATTGCTGATCGGAGCATCAAGGTCGTAGTAGACGGTGCATGCTCTGATCTCAAGCCTATCAACGCTGGTGTTCCACAAGGCTGCGTGCTATCACCAACGCTGTTTCTCCTGCATATCAATGATATGTTGCTAACTGGTAGCATTCATTGCTATGCGGACGACAGCACTGGTGATGCCTTATATAGCGGCCGTGCCAATATTTCTCGGGAAAACGTCGCCGAGTACCGGGACCAATTTGTGTCTGAAGTCGAGTCTTTGCTTAACAAAATCTCGGATTGGGGCCGACTAAATCTAGTCCAGTTCAATCCCCAGAAGACACAAGTTTGCGCGTTTACCGCTAAAAAGAACCCCTTTGTCGTATCTCCTCAGTTTCAAGGCACTCCCCTTACTGCCTCAGCCAGTATCGGAATCCTTGGCGTCGACAAATCGAATAGTGTGCAGTTTCGTGGTCACTTGGAAGGGAAGGCCAAATTGGCCTCTAAAAAGCTTGGCGTGCTCAGCAGAGCGAGACAGTATTTCATGCCGGCACATCGCTTGCAACTTTATAAAGCGCAAGTTCGGCCCCACATGGAATACTGTTCTCATCTCTGGGCCGGGGCACCCCAGTGCCAGCTCCTTCCACTTGACCGCATCCAGCGCGGAGTGGTTCGAATCGTCGACGACCGAGTTCTTTCTGATCGGCTCGATACACTGGCACTGCGTAGAGATGTTGCATCTCTTTGCGTATTTTATCGCATTTATCACGGGGAGTGCTCTGAGGAATTGTTCGGACTAATTCCAGCCGCTCAATTTCACCATCGCACATCGCGACAAAACTCGCGTTACCATCCATACCATCTGGATGATTGGCGGTCCACCACTGTGCGATTTAGAAGAAGTTTTCTCCCTCGCACGACTTCCTTGTGGAATCAATTGCCACCAACGAATTTTCCGGACCGATACGACTTAGGAACCTTCAAGAAAAGAGCTTACACCTTTCTAAAAAGTCGGCAACGCATCTGCAATTCCCCTGGTGTTGCGGTTGTTCATGGGCGGCGGTAGTCACTTACCATCAGGTGAGCCACATGCTCGTTTGCCCTCTATTCTATAAAAAAAAACATTATCTATATTAATTATAGCTTATGCGTTATTTAGATGTATAAGCTGTAAAGTTTCATGAAAATCCATTTTGTAGTTTTTGTGTGAAAGAGTAACAAACATCCATACATCCTCACAAACTTTGACGTTTATAATATTAGTAGGAAGTAGGATGATATACTGTTATTTCAGTTTTTGAAAATATGAGTAAATAAGGCTTCTACTTTTATTTTAAATTGTCCCAAGTTTAATGTGATTTATGGGCAACAACGTTTTCACGTGTATGCGTGCGCAGTAAAATCGGTGAAAATAATGCATTACCACGCATTTTGAATTTAAAAGATATAAAAGAATGAAAATAAATAAATATAAAATATAAATTTTTAATTAAATTTCTAATTTTCTTTATTATTGTTTTCTCTACCATTTGCCTATATTACTTATTCTGAGTATTTTCTGCAAATTTGTCCAGTAATTACAAAATAACCCTATATAAAAAACTTTGCTCCAAAAAGTACTTACTATCAATTTTAAACACTAAACCAAGAATAACAAAGGCTGTGATAACTCCTAAAATCACCCGATGAGTCGCTGCATATGTCATTCTAATCACGAGCGATTGCCGTGTCTCTGCATAAAATACACTTCCTGTCAAAATGAGCCCCACTATGCCAGGTACCACACACCAAGCGAGATATTGCCATATCTGACATGAAACAAATATAAAGTAAATTATTGATAGAAACAACTATATAGCACATTAAAATTTGTTACTAGGTAAGTTTAAAAATTGTTCTGAGCCTACAGTTGTAAAATAAAGCGACAAGAATGAAAATAAAACACCTTATGCCTAAACACTTCAACTCGATTCTTCTGCCAGCTATATGCGAAGTAGCCAGAGACCATTCCGATGATAAAGCATGAAAGATTATTGTGGCCCAATATGTGAAGGTACCAATATGTTTCGTTCCAGAAGCTTCGATAAAATCTGTGAAAATTATTGTACAAATCGAATTAAAATTATTATAAAACGATATGTTAATTTTTTTTAAATATAAATATGAACCACTGTGGGCTATAAAAGTACTCTGGACGTAGACCATCTTCGTAAGAAGTTTTGACCAGAATCACTTAGTAAGCAGGCTTATTCACAATAAGGTGTAACTGTAAGGATCAAACATATTAGATGTTTATATAAGATATGGGAGAGGATCTTTCCTCTCCCATATCTTATATAAATTGAGAGATTGAGACCGAAAGTATTGAAAATGATTTATTTAATAGGGTTATAGAGTGGGAAAAGGCAAAAGAAGAATACAGAAAAAATGCAAGGATATTGTAACCTTGTAAGCTATCACTAATAAAAGAAAAAATAATATACACAGCAAAAATATAACTTTCAATAAAAAGAAAAAGCCGGCTTTAAAACCGTAAAATAATTTCATATTCTAATGTCTCCAACATATTGTACAGAGAAGAATTAAATCTTGACTTCAGAATGTGAATTGTTTTTAGTATTTTTATGTTACTTATTGTTGAAAGTTATTTTTTACCCTTTTGAGAGAAGTAAGAAATATCCCAATTTCAAGGTCGTCTAATCAGTAACATTAAAAAAAACTTGATCTGCATTTTGCCTACCTTAAGAGGGGGAATATTCTTTCCAGTCAAATTTATATAAGACTACTTCTAAAGTATAATGTATTTAATTAAAAAGAACCATCAAAGTTGGCTCAAAATTGACGAAGACATGACGGACAACATATAGTCGAATTGAAAACCGCCTGCTAAAAAAGGCTCTGAGGGTTCACCCCTCATAGCCTTTTTTCTACAAAGAAAGGTTATAAGGCAAAATAATCTACAAAAAATGTTTAAAAAGACTATACTATTATTTTCTTAAACTATTTTTGCTTAAAAATAGTTTATTGTAATAATAATGGGTATGAAAAAGCGAATACACTAACGAAATTCCATTAAATCAGTAAATCCGTTACTTTAAAAGAATTTCGGTTATTTTTTAGTAGCTATTATACAACATACTCAGGTTTAAATATAACGAGAGCATCAAGATCCTGAAACCACACGTGCAGTGCCGGTGCTGCCATACTAAACAGTAGTAGAAGAGTTATAACCAAAGATCTTCCTTTTGATTTAGTAGCTATATACACAATTGATCCCAGAACGAAAAGCTGCATATCAGCGTCTAGATGCCTGAAATACAACAATAATTAAAATTACCATAGACAGAGTTATTAATAAATTAAATTATGGCATAATTATTAGTAGATTTTTAGTGATACTATTGTTAAGAGGAGAGTCCGTGATTCCGTCGCGTAATTTCAATATGACTTTGTGAAATTCAAATGTACTCAAGAAAGTTCAATTGAATTTTTAATAATTGAAAGCCATGATGACACTTAATGAAAATTTTAATATGACTAAAATTATCGATGGCAAAATTTCTAATGTTATCGATGAGTATATCTACTTCGACCATACAGCAAAAGTGCGTACATTTAGGAGAGATCAATTTGGTGGAGATTCAAGAGAGATAATTGAATGAGGCTGGGTGATTTGAAGGTTCCAAATCGGTATAAGGTTAAGTAAGTATAGTCATAAATTCTACATAAGGGAAGCAACTGAATATTACTGTAAAGGAAAGTGAAGTCAGATTAAAAGACAAACTTAATTTTGAAATGGTTATTATGATTCAAGGTTCACACGCATCAAAATATGTGATTTAAATGGTGGTGGACCTTAATATTTGATAAAAAGTACAACTTGATATTTCTACTTATTTTTATGAAAAATGGTTTTGACATATGTTAAGAAAGGCGGACGGACTTCCTATAAGGGTTCCTTGTTTTCTTTTAAGGTACCTACATGACCCTCATAATCAAAATCTCTTTCGAGATATTATTAGTCGATTGCAAAACATCTCGGCGTGAAGTGGTATGAATTTATTTAGTGGCTAGAGACTTGTATGTCACTCAGCAGGGTGGATGCAGCGATTATATCACTTGGAGTTTTTTTTATGATAGTGGTCTAAAGAATAAATTTATTTTTACATATACATAAATAAATGCGACGATTGCGTACCATGTCTGTACAGCGCAACCTTTGTCTTCTGAAAAGTAATTATTGATATAGAAAATATGCGCCCACCAGTATTGTCTACAATCTGATACTACACTCATAACATAAAGTTTCCATAGTGGACCAGATCCTAGATATCGGAGCCAAGTGGCGGTGAACAAAATCATCAAAGAATACGCCGGCGTCAACCTGTAAAATATTTAAAAGTATTAGAAAAAAATTCAAACAAATCTTAAATATGTGTGTTGATTCATATATGTAATTCATTGCAAATTGAAAAAAAATCTGTGTCTATAGAAATAATATAATGTGTGTTGGCGGAATTGTTGAATACATTGCTCCATTTTGTCCCGTCGGTGTTGTAAGACGGGACTATTGGAGTTGCCAGAAAGATGTCACGGTTACTGGAAGCCGCGACAGTATAACCATCGAGTATATATCCGTAGGTATATGGATGTAACGGCGGCTAGAGAGGTGTGAGTTGGAAGTAAGAAGATAAGCGTGGTGATTTTACTGAAATAGGGGAGACTCTTGCTCTTTAATATACTTTTACGGGATGATGATGATGATGATTACTGTTTTTGACGAAATATAATTGAACAAATTTGTATAAATCAACAGATATAGGAATTTATCACATACCTCCACAATCTGTAAAGAAATATATTAGGCAGCAATGACCACGTTACTGGTACATTTTCCGATAAAATTTCCAAATTGTAGACCATGAGAAAGCCAGAGATCACAAAAAATATCTGCACTATCATTAAACCATTAAATATCAGTTGATAGTGGGTACTTTCAGAGGCCTGTGACAAAAATGAATGAAAATTATTTTATTTAATATTGTATGTACATTGTATATTTTATTGGTATTTGAAGAAGAAGAAGAAGTTAAAAACAGAAGATGGGCAGCAGCATCTTCCTGATGATAACTCAAAATATTAAAAATCTACGGTTACCAACCAGTCTGTCAAACGTGGCAAATATGAACAAATCCTCCCTACGAGACAATCTATGGGGGTGGATTATGTTTAGCAGTGGAATTTTATAGACTGTTATGAAATGAGAAAGTTGCAGTTTAACATTAATGCCTGGGCGATAATTGATGGGTTGATTCTTTGCACAGCGGCCATGCTGATATTTCTCGGGAATACGTCTAAATGAAATAGTAATAACATTTTTTTGTTTTATATCCGACGATTATTTCGTCATTCCTCGTCATGATATGTTCTAACAGTAATTCAAATTCAAATTCAAAATTCAAAAAATTCAAAAATTCAAAAAGGCTTTTGTTACACTAAAGTTGCAGCCTATTTACGTGCCACTGCTGGGCACAGGCCTCCTCTCATTTCTGAGAGAGTTTTAGGGCAAGGAAATGTCCGCCGCGCAGTCCCAATGCATGTTGGCGAACTTCACATGTCTTTGAAATATTTTTTTTCTTATTTCTCAGACATGCAGGTTTCCTCACGATGTTTTCCTTCACCGCCGAGCACGTGGTAAATCAGCACTTAAAATTGTAATTAACAATTTCATTGGTGCCGGCGGGGATCGAACCCGGGTTGCTCGCTTACTGTGAAGCTTACAGCGAGCGCTAACCATCTGAGCTACCACGGCTCTTGAGCTACCACGGCTCTGTTTACGTGGTGAGCAAATATATAATATGTATATATTTGATGTATATAAGATGTATGGAAGTGAGTCTTCTACAGTGGCAACAAATCAACGTACGTGTATTTCTTTTTTGCAAAACTACGAGTATATTGCAAAACACCTTCAACTAGGGGTTACAAAGGACGACCTTAATGCTCTATGGCATTCTCTGCCCGTTAACTGTGCAAATTAAGGACAAAAACTCTTGAAAAGAAAAACTGTTAAACTATGAATTCCTATTCTGCTTAAATAGCGATTATACATATATATATATTTCATTATTATCTATATATACTTATATTATATATATATATATATATATAAAGTATAAGTATAACGATAATAATAAAATAGCGAATGCTGCAGTATTTCGTACGGTGAGTGTAGAGAACCGGAAACCCTTTTTACTGGAAACCAATTAAAGAACAATTGACAGCTATTCAAACTATTCAAGTGTAGAGAGTGATAATTTAAAAAGTGAATATGTAGATAGGTGGATTGCGTACGGAGCCCCTATACTATGGCCTACAAACTCGCCGGAATTTTCACTGAGAGATTTTGTATGTGAGTTGAAATAGTTGTGTTTATATCAAAGAGTCCCAAAGTTATAAAGACTGCCACAGTAAAATTATTGCTGCGTTTCCATATTTTGAACGGTTACTTCATTTGTAAGCAAAAATATTTATTTTAAGTTTATTTATTATGACGATGTTAAGTGTGAAGAAAAATGGAAATCAGCATGGGAATCGTGCAGTTATTAACCTAAGCATTAGTAGCAAATGTGTCACCAAGAAAGTAAAGACCAGGCGAAACTAAAGAAAAGAAAACGTGAATTGAATTGCACACACAGGAGCGTGCGTACGTCAAGTCATAAACAAATCACATGCAATTTGGAATAATTTCAAATAATAGTAGAAGCCTTATTTACTCGTAATTTCAAAAACTGTAATATCGGTATAGATTTATTTATATATTTGATTGAATATAAATATGAAATACGGCAACTTTTTGAAGAATAACCTGTATAGTATATATAGTATTTTCTAAGAGTAATTAAAAATAACATCTAACAGTAAGTAAAAAAAATTACTCAGGTTGAATCTCAGTAATTTTTAATGGCTATTTAGTGAAAAAATTACCATATGTACAATATCCAAACTAGCAACTGGGAGCAATGTGCAAGACGTCTGGTACTGCGACTACCAATATAATTATGTGGTGGCAAATCTTCTCTGCACAATCGGAGGCCCCACGTTCAGTAGAGTTAAGTTTTTACGTGATAGAACCATGCTGCAGCTTATTACTGGTATAGTTGCAGTACGATTGGGTTGGCTTAACCGGGGAAGGACCACGCTCTCACAGAATACCAGCGTAAAATAGCAGCTTAACGCTGCTGTTTCGTATGGCGAGTATAGGGAACCGGAGACCCATTTTAATGAGAACGAGGCTTTCCATCTCAGTCCTAACGGGTGACAACACATCTGCATTTTGATTCCTAATCTAGGATAGATGTAGATGTCTATGGACCACAGTAACCACTTACCATCAGGTGGACTGTGTAGTCGTTTGTCCCACTTATCCTATAAAAAAAAGGATTGATGAAAAAGGTAATGAAAATATAACAAATAAACGTAGAAAATATATTTTTTGGTTGATTTTACGCTTTTCTGCCGACTTCCAAAAAGGAGACGGTACTCAATTCGACTGTATGTTTTGTTTTTTTTATGTTTGTTACCTCATTACTTTTACTGGGTGAACCGATTTCAATGATTTTTTTTTTATTTGAAAGCTGGTACTTCTCCCCATGTTTGGTCCCATATGAATTTGATCAAGGTCAGACCAATAGTATTTGAGTTATTCTTAATAACTTATATTGAAGTCGGCTGTACAACATTTTTACTTTTAAATTATTAATAAATCACTTTGTCGCATTATTTAATACTTAAAGTGATTATTCTGCATTAGTTTGTGGACCCAGAAGTTTTCTTTAAACTTCGTAAAATTCTCTATAAAGTCTTTTGTAATATATTTTCATCGCCGATGACATAACTTATATCTAATTTAATTAGATTCGATAGTATTTCCTTTAACTAATTTCATTATAATCTCACCTTTTCAATTTCTTGCGGGTTATCAGTGAAGCCGGTTCCAATAAGCCACATCACATGTGCTATAGGTATGAAGAAGCTTGTTAGGACCCTGAAAAGGTTGATTAGATTTAACTGTTTCCTTTTTATACTGTTTTTCAAAGTAAAGTAAGAGTATTGCAACTTATACACGTTCCACTGCTAAGTGTAGTATATGGTGGCTACATTAATATTGTGTGTCGATACTGTGCATTCATAAAAATAATAAAATCAGTGTTGACCCAGCTAAGGTTAATTTTATTACACTGGGGATACTACAGGTCTACTTATATTACGGACTAACTTCTCTTACACTGGCTACTCCCTTAGTATAATTTAAGGTAATCGTATACATCGGATGGATCGTATCAAACGGATTATATATTTATCTGTATAGTAAGACAAGCAAGTGCGTTCACTGATCTGCAGAGGATGGACGGCATGCATCGATCCGTCGGTAATGCAGACGCAATCACTAACAGGTGCAACTGCTGCCGATGACGTCGTATGGATTGCCAATCAGTAGACGACCGCTCGACTACTACAATAGCATTTCAGTAAATGTTCAAAATTTGGCATGAGACGTACGAAATTACTGGAAGAATTTTGCTCCGTTGTTCAGAAAATCAGAAAGTAGCATATGATTTTCTCCATGTTGTCTCTTCTTCGTTCATCATCATCATCAATAAAGCCTTTCATAAGTCCACTGCTGAACATAGGCCTCCCCCAAGGAATACCACAAAGCACGGTCCTGAGCCACCTGCATCCATCGACTTCCTGCATGTCTTACCAGATCGTCACTCTATCTCGTGGGGGGTAACCCTACACTTCGCCTACCGGTACGAGGCTGCCACTCGAGAACCTTTCTTCCCCATCGGTTGTCGGTTCTTCGAGCTATATGGCCGGCCCACTGCCACTTTAGCTTACTAATCCGTTGGGCTATGTCGGTTACTCTGGTTCTACTGCGGATATCCTCACTTCTAAGTATATTACGTAGAAAAACCCCGAGCATAGCCCTCTCCATAGCTCGCAGAGCCACCTTGAGCTTCCTCATACGGCCAGCAGTGAAGGACCACGTCTCAGATCCGTAAGTCATCACTGACAACACGCAATGGCTGTTCAATTTCGTTTTAAGGTTTTGAGGTATGTCTGACGAGAAGATGTGTCGTAGTTTCCCGAACGCTGCCCAGCCAAGTTGAATCCGTCGATTGACCTCTCGGTCGAAGTTGGACTTACCTAGTCGGACTATTTGTTCCAGGTAAACATACTCGTCAACAACTTCGAGCTTAGTGCTCCCAACAACTACAGGCATAGGCGTGACATGGACATTAAACATGACCTTTGTTTTGTCCATGTTCATCTTAGACCTATCCGTTGGGAGACACTATTGAGATCATTGAGCATGGTGCTTGGTTCCTCCAGCGATTCTGCCATAAGCACTATATCGTCGGTAAATCGAAGGTGAGTGATGTACTCGCCATTGATGTTAATACCGTATCCTTTCCAGTCCAGAAGCTTGAAAACGTCTTCCAATGCAGCGGTGAAGAGTTTCGGGGATATAACGTCACCCTGTCTTACACCTCTCTGCAATTGGATAGATTTCGTACTCTGGTTCTGTACTCGGATAGTATCGTATCCCTACTGTACAAGCACTTCAGCACTTCGATATACCGACAGTCAACTTGACACCGCTGAAGGGACTGCAGCACCGCCCAAATTTCGATGGAATCAAAGGCTTTCTCATAATCCACATACGCCAGACATAGTGGCAAATTGTACTCCTCGGACTTCTTTACAACTTGCCGAAGGGAATGTATGTGGTCTATGGTGCTAAAGCCCTTTCGGAAACCGGCTTGTTCGGGAGGCTGAAGTCGTCAAGTATGCGCGCGAGATGATTCGTAATGACTCTCGAAAACAGCACGTAGACGCGGCGTAGAAGGAAAATCGGTCTGTAATTCTTCAAGAGTGCGTTGTCACCTTTCTTGAAGAACAAGACCACCGCACTTCTGCTTCACGCCTCCGGTGTATTGCCACCATGGAGGATGGAATTAAAGAGCTTCTGAAGGACTTCAAATACCGGTTTTCCACCCGCTTTCAGAAGCTCCGCTGTAATTCCATCCTCGCCTGGGGCCTTGCCGTTTTTAAGGTGCTGGAGAGTCATTCTAATCTCGCTTAGACTGACGTCCGGGATATCTTCGGAATAGTGACGGATAAGACTCGCTCTTGGATCGCTACTCACACTTGCGTGTGGATCCAACGATGACGTGTACAGCTGCCCATAGAACTTCTCAACCTCACTCAAAATCTCAGGTGTCCCGGAAACGATGCTGCCACACTCGGTCTTCAGCTTTGACAGTTGGTTCTTTCTAGCAGACAGATCTCTGGCAATGACTTTAGAGCCTTGGTTCCGCTCGATTGCTTCTTCAATACAAGCTGTACTGAAGTTGCGTAAGTCCCGCCGCATACATTTGGAGATCTGTCTATTCAGTTGCCTGTATGCTGTCAAATCTGTTGAAGAATGTAGCTTCATCTCCCGTCTAACAGCCATGAGATTAAGAGTGTGATCGGAGAATTTTTGTGTTCTTCTGCGGTGGGTCTTGCAGAACTTAGCTCCGACCACATGGACAGTTTCCACGAACTTGTCAGTCATATCGTCCATTTTATTGCAGTTTTCTAGGCACTGAAAACGGTTTTGTAACTTGAGCTGAAAAGTTTTGGGACTTTGGAACAGAGCACGAGGGGGACGGAGCGTTGACTTCATTAGACGAGACCTCTCCAACTTAACGTTTAGGTTCAGTGTGCCTCTGACCATTCGGTGATCGCCACCAGTTTTCACCCTCGCGATCACGGAGACATCACTGAACATTTGTCATCTGCTCGTCATAATGAAGTCAATCTCATTTTTTGTCGAACCGTCGGGGCTCGATCAGGTCCACTTCCTGTCGAGCTGCTTCTGGAAGAAAGAATTCATTATAAAGAGTCCCTCTTTCTCCGTGAAGTCAGCCAGCTCCTGGCCCATTGTGTTCCGTTGCCCTATTCCAAATTTCCCTACTTTCAGCTCACTGTTCTCTCTTGTGCCTAGTTTTGCGTTGAAGTCTCCCATTAACACCGTATAGTGGGTTTTGTAGGAATGCATGGCTCTAGAGATATCCTCATACATTTCCTCCACCTCCTCATCGGGGTGTGCCGAGGTTGTGCGTAAACCTGTATGGCCTTCAGCGAATACCGTTTGGTGATTCTGAGTATAAGGTACGCAACCCTCGTCGACGCACTCTCAATCTTTACAACGTTGTTATCGAGAGACTTGTGGACGATAAATCCGACACTTCCTTGGGACAGATGGTCGCCCTCCCGGTGATAGAGCAGGTTGCCGGATTTAAGGTTTACCGTGTCCTCCCCCTCTCTTCGGACTTTGAATAATCCTGTAATATGCCAGCGTAACTTGTCTATCTTTTCTTCCAGCTCCACAATCTTCTTATCAGTCCTCAGGGTGCGTGCGTTGTATCTTGCTAGGTCAAGTCGTCTTAGGTGGCAACCGAACCTCCACCGGAGAATATTAGCACCCCCTGCCCCGCCGTTACCACGGTCGCCACTGTGGCCAGGAATAGCGGGGCCGCCGGGGACTGGGGGCCGTCTCTTTGTTCCATTCATAGGGGGGTATTTGCCATAGTTGCCACGCTTAGCGAGCGGGTTGGCTACCGCAGTTTTTTTTTGTATTTTGCTGTTATCAGGAAGATGCTGCTGCCCATCTCCTGCCTGTTTCCCTTTGTCGCGGTTTACGGCACCCACGGGAAGATATGGAGTAGTGGATATTCTTAACTGCCACTACACGACATCTTCTTCGTTCATTCACATGTAATTTTTCTTTTTTATTACCCGACTGCGGAGGGTAATGTGATTATCAGCCTATGTATGTATGTTTGTGCCTTTGTGGCGCTCTAGAGATGTGTCTTAGTCTTGTGAGTGTCACTAAAGACATGACAGTAATCAATATTCAATATGGCGACAACCAGACGTCATATTGCTTAAATGTAAAAAAAATTAAAGTCGACGAACTATGTCAAGTATGGTAACATTAATTAGATATTTTAAAATCGTATTCTCTAGTCATTTTTATTTTGAATAACTATTTAGGATCTATAACCATTTAAAGTTGGTGAACTTTTCAAAACTTGTAATAAAGTTCTTATATAATCGTATAATGAGTATTATTGGTAATATTTTTACCAAGTCGGGTTTTTTTTAAATCAGTGTTTCCCTTTCTTGTTTCTCTTTCCTTTTCTTATGCCAACAAACAAGTAATTACGACAGTTATTCTTGGTCACTTTCCGTTCGTAGTTTTTTTTTAAAGTCTCGCTGGGTTTCTTGCTGGTTCTTCCCGCGACAGAAGTTTTTTTTCCAAAGCAGTGGTAAATTAAGCAAATGATTGACTTTCAGTAAGTATTATTTATAATCTATATTGATCTAAAAATTTCTGTTTTTATTTCCACTCGCTACGAAAATCCGAATGTTACTGTTCGATAATCCGATCGCATAGGAATCGGACTGTCGTCACGTCCGTAATTAGATTCGTATGGATACAGTAGACGCGAAAAACAATATACGATCCTACAACCTAAAATTGGAGCCTGTAGATGCGTAACTTTAATCGAAAATACATTTTCATAGCATTGGCAAAGCGAGTAATATATAATAAACCAATTTAAGAGATAATAAATCGACTTGAATTACTGGCGTCAGGCATTCTATGTTTGTTCTTAGGAGTGACAAATTACAAGTAGCCTTTTTTCTTTGATTGGTTGCAGTGCCCATGCCTTGCAGAGGCCATATACTACCAGGACTTTTAACTCTCTTATCACCCTTATATAATTATGAAAAGTACTAGAACATTTTAAATACTCCTTTTTTCTTAATCGTGAGTGAAATAATGAGACAATCGTTAGAGTTGATTGAGTTTAATTAAGTTCCTGTATTTTACGATCAGTTCAGGAATGGACTCGACAAAAATTAATAGCCCTTTGTAGGTTAATGTGCTTATAAATTAAAAGAGGCGCTATTCCTCTACAAAACATTTATAAAATAACTATTGATCCCTCCCGAAGCCAGCCTTTGTCGTCAATGAGATTATGTGGGTTAAACAGTAAACAAGCCTAAAATAATCTGTAGTTATAATCCAACTTCTGTAATGCAATTAAAAATAAATAAAAAAACGGCGGCGGCCGCGGCTGCTGTCTGTACCGCGAGCCCGTACCAATTTACTCGACAAGGCGCCTTTAACGCAAACGTTACGCATTCTTAATAGAATGGCTGAAGACATTGGCCTATTTTATTGCACGTTGAGTGAATTCGCTAGGGTAGGATTGTTTACAATATGTTACAGTTAATGACCACATTTTTGTTATGCATGAAAAAAACTACACTGTCGCATTAGGTTTTTTCCTGTCGTGATAGTTGTTGAAATAAAAAAATAAAAAGTTAATAGAAATATAACTTTTTAACCAATCTTATCGGATACTTTTTAAAAATAGCATATGATTTGAATTTGTTTCTCATAATTATGTTTTTGTTATTTAGAGATTTACTTTACATTGATGACAATTAGCAGGTACACTCTTCAGTAAATAATGTGGAAATTAGGAGAAAGGTTTTCGTTAACCTTTATAAATTAATTCCTTATATCATACAGAGGTCGTAGGGGATAAAAGACGTAAGCGTATTTTACAATAATTTTTATTATGTCATGTGAAGCCTGTCAACACTCTTTAAGGCAAAGCAGACTTCTTGCCCTCAACCCTCACAAGAATGACAGAGCCCTGTTGCCAGCAGTGAATGTAGAATAATTATGTAAGCTAAGTAGTTTTACTGGCTTTTACTAAAAATAAAAGTTTATTTACCGTACTCCATTTAAACCCTTCAGTCCTTCAACTCGATGATCTTTTAGTTTGATTGACCTCAAACTTTCCCAATTTCGTAGTATTGAAAAACATAATATATAAGGATTTTCTGTAATGTAATAATAGTTATATATATATATATATATATATATATATATATATATATATATATATATATATATATATATATATATAGTTAATTAATAAATGAAAAAACATATTAATAAATAAATAAAAATAAGTCTCCACAAGTCTGTCACAAAGTTAAGTTCTAGTCTTAGACCAACAAAGTAAGATAAAGGGAACACTTCAAAATTTCAAGTGATGCCGAAACTATGTTCAATTTCTTGACTCTTGCTCTTTCTTCTTTGTGTTCTTAGTAACAGTGGTAGAGCCACGCGGCAGCTTTTGCTGTCGCACGGATGGGCCGGCTCGAACCGGGGTGGTACCACGACCTCACAGAAAACCAGCGTGAAGTAGAGGTTCACCTCTGCGTTTCGCTTGGTGAGTGCAGGTGGCCGGAGGGCCTTTTTACTGGAAATGAGGCATTCCATCTTAGTCCTCACGGGTGACAACGCATCTACATTTTGAATTGTAATAGAGGATAGATGTAGATGTCTATGGGCCGCAGCAACCACTTACCATCAGGTGGACTGTGTGCTCGTTTGTCACCCATATCCTATAAAAAAAAACCAAGTTAAGCGTGATTTCGACTTATTTCGATGCCACTTGATCGACGTAGTGTTCAACCTTTCTTTGTTGATCTGAGGTTCTAGTCTATTACTTTTATAATACATAGCACAAGATAACTTTTTGTGAACAGAGAATTAATGGATTAGTTCATTACATTCATAGTGAGTAGTTACAGTTGTAGTCTATAGCCATTGCAACTAATTTAAAGAAAAAGTTAGATTGTAAATATTATAAAGTTGTTGTAAGCATTTGGCTCAGGACCGCGCTTAGTGGCGTTACTTGCAAGAGGCCTATGTCCAACAGCGGCGTTCTTCAAGCTGAAATTCTCTGCAACGATATCCTGAATTTTATTATGTCAAGATTTACTGAGGTATTGGTGATATTTAGTGAGTTTAGAAATAAACTTAGTGACTTAATACTTACTGACTGACTGTTGACTTAAGACATACAACCCTTTTTTGGAATATTCTAGTCTGAATTCAAGCTAGCAGCCTCCCCTCAAAAATATCAGTATTGCCTGCGTCTGAGATATTATTCCTATTTTAAGCTTTAGTGACTAATTGGTAACTTTCATATACCGAAATTGAAACATATCGCTTCAACGGAACCGGAGTTATTCATATGCCTAAGGGAGAATTTTGCATTAAACATTATGTAAGACTAGCTGTTCCCCGCGATATCGCTCGCGTGTTAGGGTTATGTTTTTGCGCGGAGCCCTAATTTTTTTTCTAAAATAAAAGTAGCCTAAGTTACTTCTTATGAAATCAGCTACCTACCAGTGAAAGTCCCGTCAAAATCGGTCCATCCGTTTCGGGGATTAGCCGGAACAAACAGACAAACAGACAGACAGACAAAATTTTTAAAAATTGTATTTTAGTTATAAGTACCGTATTTACTTTCATATGCATTTAGTAAAAAACTGTAATTTTGCCATTACAAACAGACACTTCAATTTTATTTATTTGTATATGTATATTGTATAGATACTCGTATGTAACTCCAGAACTGCCTGAGTCTTTCGCTATGAAATGTGTGTCAAGAATTAGTGACAAATTAGTGCTTGTTACTTTAAAGAAGTCAATATGTTATAACATGTAGTACTTAGTGGAAAAGGTACTTAAAGTGCCACGCATACAAAGTTTAGGTGATGTACATTTATATCATTAAACTGCTTACGACAAATTAATAAAGGGCAAAACAAATTAATCACTTAGTATTTTTTCCTTCTAAAAGTTACGCGGCGTATTTCTAGTACGGAATTTTATAAAATGACTATTGAATTGGTGTTATTTTTTTTTATAGGATAAGGGTGACAAACGAGCACACAGTCCACCTGATGGTAAGTGGTTGCTGCGGCCCATAGACATCTACATCTATCCTCTATTACAAATCAAAATGTAGATGCGTTGTCACCCGTGAGGACTAAGATGGAATGCCTCATTTCCAGTAAAAAGGGCCTCCGGCACTCACCAAGCGAAACGTAGAAGTAAACCTCTACTTTACGCTGGTTTTCTGTGAGGTCGTGGTACCACCCCGGTTCGAGCCGGCCCATCCGTGCGACAGCAAAAGCTGCCGCGTGGCTCTACCACTGTTAAACTGTTAATTAATAGCTGGGTTTAGACTAAGTTTGCTAGCAATTCAAATTACTTAACTTTTGGTAAAAACAAAAAAGACTGTGCTTGTAGGACTGCACGTCAGAAGTGAAATCTTCTTAAGCCCGGCGCCCACCTACGTAACGTAACACGTGATCTGACGCGTGATTTGACGCGTAACTTGTCACTCGCCTCAACATTCAAAGGGAATGTATGTAGCAACGCCCATTTGCGTGGCGTGACGCCGCATGATCTGACGTGCCATTCAGCTTGCTACTAGTGACGCATTGAAGTGGCACGTAACACGAAACTTGTAGTTTTAATATTAAATTCATTGATTTAGTTCATGAAAAACCATGTTTATATGATTATCCTAGACCCGATTACAATAACAGGAACTCGCAAGATGCTTCTTGCAACTTGTAGGGCAAATCTATGCGAAATGTAATTCCAATTCCTTCATAAAATTGAAAGTACCACCACTTTTCAAATTTTTTCTCTTAGGGATGTCCTCAAAATCTTCAGCTGACACTTTGAATGTTTGAAATCTTTAGCAAAGCAAGGGCATGTTTATCCTCTTCAGGCGAGATTTTGGCCCAAAATGAACTCTGCGACATGCTATTGTTGCACAGGTTGGTGCAAGCAGTGTCACTCGTGGTCACGTCAGAGCATCGTCAGAATCATGCTACAAGCCATGTCGAAATCATGTAGCTTAGGTGGGCGCCGCGGCTTAGATTCACAACATTATTTTTTATATATTATTGCGCGCTCCAATTAATGCCTGGTGGCGACACTAGTTACCACCAGCGTCTTCTAGCATAGAGTAGCCGAACTAGGAAAATCAAGATCCTTCTATAAATTTCCATTAAAGAACTTTCTAGAACTATCGACACCTAGTCAATCAGGACCGGTGTGTACTCGAACATTCTATATGTTTCTACAATAGAGGCTTCTGAAACTATCTGAGGCCCTATATAAGGCCAGTATAGACCGCGACCGGAGCAGTGTTGAATTGGCGATACAAGTGAATATTTCGAAGCGACACAACTGCAAACTAAAGTAATCAGCAATGCAATTTTGTTTTGTTATTAGTGTGGTTTGAAGTTGTAATTAGTTTTCTGCAATTAAAGTATCAATTTTAGTCATTCACTCGGCAGTTTTTATTTGTCTCGAACCCCAAGCTCGTAACAATATGTACCTGAGTATGACGGTCAACCAAAAGTAGTGATTTTTCTATTAATTATTAATATTAAGGTGGTTGGATTTGATATGCCGCGTCATAGAGGAATGGCGTGTAACGGCGATAGAGAATCTATGATCATATTTCGTACCATACGAGTAGTATGAAGCAACAATGTTAAATGCCTTAAATACCTCAAAGAGATAGTACCACCATCTATAGGAAGCTTTAAGTTCTTTTTGGCTTATCCCACTGTCAAAATGGGCTGATTTATACTATCATATTGGGTACAATTAATTACTTACTTTTCAATCTCTTTTTTTCTCAATTCCTCATACCAATTAATCACTTAATCTTAAAATAGGAATAATATGTCAGGGGCAGGTAATACTGGTGTTTTTGAGGGGAGACTACTCGCATGAATTCAGGCTAGAATCCTCCCAAAAAGGGGATATAATATCTCCTTAAGTATTGTCATATTTTTTTTTCTGAAGTCACTAATTGACACCGATTCTTCACTAAATCTTGTCATAATAAAAGTCAAGATATCATTGGGGAGGGTTGCAACTCAAAGAACGCGTTGAACTGGTTATGGGCTGTAATGATGATATTTTAAATGCTTTGCCAAAAATGACTGCTTATATTTATGTTTACCAGTAACATGTTTCTAATTAAGTTAAATTTCTTTTACAAAAGTAGTAAAGTAATTTGTGCTAGAGAAATCAATAGAACGCGCTTGTTTTGAAGATACAACCACAACAGTTTCTTCCAACGTAATTTTTAAAACGATAAAAAATATAATAATACGCCAATAGAACACGCAAATGAATCTAATTGACACACAATATACACACGAAATACTTACCGTTATTATATTTGTCACCTTTTTTGTCCTGGTAATATTTTTCCAACATCAAATCGTAGAAGCTTCCTATAATATTGATAAATACTAAGACTACCAAAATTCCACCAAACAACCAGTCACTCCAGTCGTATTTTACTTCGTCGTCTTGTTTATTGCAATAAAATACATGTGTAAGTTTTGCTTGAAGGCCGTAGTTATTCCAAATAGTTTGATTAAGGCATGCCTCAAGGCTTGCATTTAGGTCCATTATGTTAGAATTTGTATTATTTATGTATTTCTTACATGTTGTAGCCATACACACTCCTCTTTCTACGTAAGAGTGATTGTAATGTTTTGCTGTGTATACCGAGTATTCCTGTAGATATTATTTAATTCAATATAATAAATACTATAATCTATTGCTAGAAATAAGCCTTTACAAATACGCGTCAACTAGTATAAACTATTTGAAAGTTTTTCACACATAATTCAATTTCAAATTCAAAATATTTATTATAACTACATTTGGCATTAATTTAAAATAATATGATGTATCTTACAACTTATCACTCTTTTCTGGTATTATAATAATAGGTCTGTGACTTGTATATATATACTGAATAAAGTTGTTAGATAAAATTAAACAATTAATAAAAATGATAAAAAAGTTACGTAAAAATAAAAAAAATACTACATAAAATATAATTAGATTTATTATAGATTTAGGTACGTATAGGTTCGCCAACTCCTGTGTGGATGCCTTTTTCGATTTGAATATTTGATGCCTCTTTAAATTTTCAACTCTTCTGAGGACTCTTAAAACTCTTTAACAATATTAATAACTTTAATTAAAAGCGAACGGAAATTAACTGGGAAGGCCTTGTAAACGTAACGTAAACGACATGACCTAAACCGTCATGTTTTGTTAAGTTGCTGACATATGAAATTTTCGTTAAAAGGCAAGGGTGAATGAACTTCTTATGAACACGCTTATATAACCTGCCGACTTCCAAAAAGGAGACGGTACTCAATTCGAGTGTATGTTTTTTTTATGTGTGTTGCCTCATTACTTTGTACTGGGGGAACCGATTTCGATGATTCTTTTTTTATATGAAAGCTGATAGTTCTCGTGTGGTCCATATGGGGAATTTGATCAAGGTCAGACCAATGGTTATTGAGTTATTCTTAAATAACTTATATTGAAGTCGCTTATATTGAAGTCGGCTGTACAAAATTTTTAATTTTTAATTATAAACACATCGCCTATGTGTCTATACGTATTGCACACGTGTTAGTACGAGTAAACTAACAAAGAATACGTTTCAAACTTGCACTTTGACCGGTGAAGGGAAAAAATCATAACACACAACATTGATATGCTAATAGAGATCGAGAGAGAGAAAGACAAATGTATGCATTAGAAATCTTCGATTTTTTAACTGGAAATATTGTTTGGAAAATGATTTGGGATTAGATATTCAGAAACATCTCAATTATGCGCATAATATTATTTTCCTCTATCTTTTATTAATTCACTACGGGCTAGGATTTTTCTTAGATGTATGGAACATGTCAATTATGCGACTACTCAAAAATCTTTTCCTTTTTTGCACTAACTTGATCGATTTGGTCATTTCATAAGCGTATTTTCAAAAATTACCAACAGAAACGAAAGAAATGCTAAAATAGCATGAATTAATATTATTTAGGTACTATAAGAAGTTTCTCAAAAATAATTAGCAAATGCTTTAGAAGTTATAATTTTATATATTTTCCTTACTTGCCAATAGAAAGCAGTAGGAAAAGAAAAATTTCTCAAAAATTTTAAACAATTCGTTGGCAAGGGAAGACCGTTAAATTTTACGAGCTCGCTGCGCTAAAATCAATAATTTCGTCTCACTCGCGGCGACTACGCTCTCTTACGTTTAAAACGTTTAGTTGAACTCGTGAGGTATTAATAAATTACAAGAGATAGCCTGTAAGTTGTATAAAACGCGAAACATTTTTTCGAGTTTTATACGAATTTATGATTACGGTTTATATAATATAAGCATATAACTCGTATTAAACCCATAAATATATTCATATATCTCAAAGTCAAAGAAAGCCAAGGATAATACAAACCGTAACACTGGTGAAGTATTTTAATTCATTAGCTACACTTATATAACATATATATTATATACCTACGTATCACACACACTCTTTAAAAGTGTGATAACCAACATCTATTACAGACAATATGATAATTATTTTACGAAGTCTAGAGATATCTTAAGACGGAAGAAATACGGTGTAGATCTACGCTGTACCTGACTGGGAAAGGACCACGCTCTCAGGGAATACCAGCGTAAAGTACCAGCATAATGCTTCTGTGTTGACGTTGATGAATGTCAAAAACCGAAGATCTTTTTTACTGGTAACGAGGCATTCAATCTTAGTCGTGAATGGTAACAATGGATCTACATTTTAGTTCTTTAATCGATGACAGGTATGATGACAACCGCGTCTACTTACGGCGTCCATCCCTGTGACGTGTGATGAGACGGATTTGGGTCACGGCTGAATCTGCTAACACCTTCTTCGCTTGGATGATCTCGTCCTCGGTGAAGTTTGTTTTTAACCTATTATAAGCCAGTGTTTGACCACAATCCCACCTGGTGGTTACAACTGCTGGCATTGACAGTTGGAACTATTAATAACTTTATTTGGTTGAAACCAATCTTGTCAGGCTTGAGCACAGGCGCAGAGTAGCCAGTCTCTCGGTATTCTATAGGATGCATTTCGGTGAGTGTGCGCAGGAATTACACGCCTTAATTCCTCCCTCTCCTTTCCACCATCGGACAACCAGACGGTCGGCGGGTCTTCATCCCTTTGTTGTCGATATGCCACGCATTAGAACCAAACGGTTTGCTTCGTCTTTTGTAATGCGTACAGCAAAGGAGTGGAATAATTTGCCGGCGTCTATCTTTCCGTCCGAATACAATCTAGGCGTCTTCAAGGCAAGAGTGAATAGGCTTTTGTTACGATAAGACAGTGCGATTTACCATCTAAGGCTGCATCACCACTTACCACCAGGTGGGATTGTGGTCAAGCACTGGCTTATAATAAGTATAAAAAAAAACTACGATTTGAGCAGTGATTATATACTGTTTGAATACTACGTTTTAGCTGGATACTCCAAGTTATGTACGTTCTTCTACACTACGGACACTGGACGCTCCCAGATTTCTGGCAATACATAACCTCATATTGTTAATTGCAAATTTAACTACGCGAAAAAACTAATTGCAATTAAACTAATGAATTAATTTTGGAGGTCATGTGACATCCTTGATTCCTTTTAAAGAGAATTTTCTTTTTTACTTTATATATATTAAAAACAAAAACGTTACGTTTTTTTGTGATGTTTCACCGCCGGACTGCATGAGTATACTATTATTTAACCTTATTATATAAAAGAAAGGAAGAATGAAATGTCTTGAGAAGTTTCACTTTGTGCGTGTGTACCACAGGTGTGTACACAATTACTTGCACAATTTCTTTAGCCAAGGCGATGCAATTCCATATATGTATTATACTTACATTAATGACGGTTATAAGATCATTTGGTGGATCTGCGAATAAATCCAATCTTACTAAGCAATACAGACTGTTTAACTTTCGTAAGCATGTGTTGTAGTCATCTAGTTCAAACAATGCCGGCATTCGTCCATATTCAGTATCTGAAAAACAGACGTAAACCGATTAACTAAATAATATAGTTTTAATGAATTTTGATGTAAATAAGGTCATTTACAAATACCTTTTAAGCAAATGTTGAGAGGAAATAAATAATTGGTTCCTTAGCTTAAAAAATAACCAACAATTTAAAAGTTATAAAAATAAATGTGTGCGTGAACGCATTATTTAAAGCATAATTATATAACAATTTTTTTGTATTTCTTTAGCATATTTTATTATTTCTATATATTTTAATTAATGCTTACTTGACGTGACCATGGATTATTATTAGCAACTGCAGTGTAGTGACCAGTCTCAAAAAACTTTTAAACTTGTTTAACTCTCTCTGTTTATTTTTTAATTTTTTTTAAAAGTGTTACCCCTTACTTTACACTTGGATTTTCTCTTGTATCGTGGAGGCAGTTCATAAACATAAATTCCACAAGGACTAACTAACATCCAGATCCGGAACAATTATTTGTAGGTTATACAAATACTTGTTCCGTGCGGGATTCGAAGCCTTGGCTCACAGCGCCGCAACTTAATGTTCAGCCACTGTGCCACAGAGCCGTCCACTTTGTGTTGTCATTTCCAAAGTAATGATAATATTTTCATTATGATCTATTTAAAGCTATAAAAATATTTAAAATAATAATATAAATATCAATAGGATATTTACTGTCAACGCTTCCAATCGGTTTGAGAACTGTCAAAATTGATTTTAACATTATTCATTCGTTTTGTAACCATCTAAAGGTTATCTTGTGAACAATCAATCTGTGCTGGTCTTTTATTTAATTCAATAGCAAATTTTACAATTCATGGATCTAGTTAATCAAAAAACAACGGCATATTCCTTAAGGTACCATTCCGTAGCCGACCGCAGACAGCAACAGCAGACGCCGTGTCGTCGCGTCGTGTCGTCGCGTCGTGTCGTCGCGTCGTGTCGTCGCGTCGTGTCGTCGCGTCGTGTCGCAACGACACGTCGCTGCGGTCATAATTCCGAATCGTGACTTCGTTTCGTGAATTCGAAAACGTGTTCCAATCTGTTGCGAAAGTTCTATGGGTACTCTATTTATGTAAACAAAATAGGTTCTATATATATATATATATATATATATATATATATATATATATACCTATTTATCGCTTTTATTTAACTCGTTACCTAATTTTTTTTTTAATTTTCTTATGTCACACTGTTTAAATAATTATTGTGAGATGCATCGTACAGTGTGGGATATTGGGCCACCTGGTTTATCAGTTTCTCTTCCAAGGAATCGGTGAAACTCATTTTTTTTTGAGAAAAATTCAACGTGTCGCTCGGCACTACTGTTCTGCGGTCGAGCGACATGTCGTCTGCCGTTCCGGCAAACGACGCGACGTGGTGCTAGCTACGGAAGGTATTTCACAGAACTACATAGAAACCAGTCGTGTCGCGACGACACGTCGCCTGCTGCTGCTGCGTGCGGTCGGCTACGGAATTGTACCTTTATGCTAACGAAAACTTAAATCCTAAAAGTTAAAGTTTCAGCCAATATATATACGTCGTCCCACTGCATAGCACAGGCTCCATTTTATTTCTGAGAGGGTTTTAGGGCAAGGAAAAGTCCGGCGGTCTGCCCCAATGCGTGTTGGCGAACTTCACATGCCTTCGAATTTTTTTCTTATTTCTCAGACATACAGGTTTCTTCACGATGTTTTCCTCCAGCGCCGAGCACGTAAATCAGCGCTTAAAATTGCAATTAACAATTTCATTGGTGCCGACGTGGACCGAACCCGGGTTGCTCGCGTATTGTTAAATTTACAGCGAGCGCTTAGCCCCTGAGTTCTTACTTAAATTTTTGTGATCGGCAGGC
The DNA here is from genome assembly GCA_033319125.1 of Parnassius glacialis. Taxonomy (NCBI): domain Eukaryota; kingdom Metazoa; phylum Arthropoda; class Insecta; order Lepidoptera; family Papilionidae; genus Parnassius; species Parnassius glacialis. The sequence continues at coordinate 7,662,502 of JAVANC010000020.1, read as the reverse complement.
CGGTTTATAGTTCCACTAACAGACCAACAGAAGGCTTGGCCCCTTTTCACGTTTACCCCCAAATCTAAAGCGCCATTGTTGCTACTGCGAGTGTGTGCCCAAGCACAGGTACACTCTCTATCGTCTCACTCTCATAGTCCGTAGGACGATAATACTCTACTACCATAGAAATATTAGCCTCAGAGCTTAAGGTTTTAGGTGCTTTTCAAGGCGCGTAAATGGAACATGGAGTTGGAATTCATGGAGATCTGCTTAGATGGGTAAAATCTTATCTAATGAATCGATCTCAGGCAGTTATTCTCGGAGGATACAGGTCAGATTTTATTACTATCCCATCTGACGTGCCTCAAGACTCTCACCTTGGCCCCCTATTCTACAACGCATATATATTTGATATACATAAATTTATAAGTAACTGCCATCACTTACTGTACGCCGATGATAAAAAAATATTTCTCAGTGTTCGTACTATTGAAGACTGCGAATCTATTCAAAAAGATCTTGCCTCTTTATATAACTTTTACGTAGCTAACGGTATAAATGTAAGTATATCTAAATGTCAATGTATATCTGTAAGTAATGTATATCAGAAAATTGATTCCAATAGTATTTCCCTATAATCTTAATGGAATTTTAATTAAGAGGGTAACAGTTGTTCGAGATTTAGGCGTACTCTTTGATGCCGACATGACTATGCGAGATCATATCAATAGTATATGTAGTAAATCTTTTCGTAATCTTGGATTTGTCATGCGCACATGCCTTCTATTTACGGAATTATTAAGTCTTAAAATAGTTTATTTTTCGTATGTAAGATCCACTCTTGAGTATGCATGCCAGGTTTGGTCACCGTTTTTTAAAATTTACATTAACAATATTGAAAGAATTCAACGTAAATTTATTTCACACCTGATCTATAAATTTAAACATAATAGCTCATCATATTTAGATGACTGCCGACAACCTTCTTACGCTCGAAGAAAGACGAGGACTGTTAGATATGGGATTTCTATACGATATTTTACGTGATGGTATTGACTGTCCGGATTTACTGAATACTGTCGCGTTTAATGTGCAAAGAAAACGTACTAGAATCACCAAGAGAACTATGTTTAGTATTCCTCGTCACTCCACACTTTACGGTAAAAATAGTATCATAACACGATTGTTATCAGATTATAACAAAACATTTAATACCATCGATCCCTTTATAGGCAGTAAAAGTGATTTTAGAAACAAGGTACGTGCATGCATTTTGAACACAGCTTCTGTTGTTTGAATTACCTGTATTTGTAACCATTTACGTAAGATGCAGGTAAGGTACATTATGAAGAACACTTTCTGTAGGTAGCTATATATATATTTAAATAATAAATAAACTATATATTTTAGAATATGTATGTATATGTATGTGTATTTATTTGTATGTATATGTGTGTATGTGTGTGTATGTATGCATATATATGTATATATATATATATATGTGTGTGTGTATGTATGTATGTATGTGTATATGTGTATGTGTTTATATATGTGTATATATGTATATGTGTGTATATATGATAGATATAATATAATATGCCATGATATAAATAAATTAATAAAAAATACTCGTGAAGTAAATCGCATATCTATTTATCAGTAAGGCTATTAAGCCTTTTTTTTACATATTAGTGTAAGTGTTAGTAAACATAAAATTACTTAAATTTTATTACTGTTATTTTTTTAAGCTGTTTTAATTAGTCTAATTTGCATTGTTTTTATTTATTATAATTGTACCTGCCTTACTTTTAAATTTAATATGTGGATGACTGTTATTGGCATACTTGAAGTGAAATTGAAAATTGTATTTAGTGATATACGCTGTTGTTATCCTTATTAAAATAAAACAAAATAAAACACCGCAATTTTTTTTTTACTTTGAGCTGCTACTGGGAATTTATTGACGGAGAAATCCAATTGATATTTTTGCCAGATCAATATAAACGGGCTTTGATTTGAAGTATACAAAATAAATTGCTAATTGTTTTTAGTTTTCAATTATTTAGTTTTCTAACTTATTATAAATTATGAAATGTCCCGAACATTCAATATTATTTAGATTACTTTAATTTATAAAAAAATAATTAGAAATACAGGGTTATTTTGCAATATACGACCAAATATGCAGAGGTTTAGAATAAGTAATACAGGCGAATGGCGAAGAAAAATTCATTGAAAAAAATGTGGTGTGTGCGGATGTGTGCAAAAGCGTTCCAGTGGCCCTGCCAATATGTGACGAAGGTGGAACACCATGGGGTTTTAGTCGATGCGAGTCCGACATAACCCGTCCTTGCCCCCGCGAGGCGGGTATGCGTAGGCATTTCCCCATGTAAAAAAAGGTACCTACGTCCGCCGGGCCGGCCGACAGTGACCTCATTACGTACAAGTGTGCTACTGCTACATTCAAATTTTCGTAAGTAGTAGTATCGCTTCGTTACCAATGACGGAACGAAAATATTCAAACCGGGATTGCTATGGTTTTTTTTTTTATAGGATAAGGATGAAAAACGAGCACACAGTCCACCTGATGGTAAGTGGTTGCTGCGGCCCATAGACATCTACATCTATCCTCTGTTACAGATCAAAATGCAGATGCGTTTTCACCCGTGAGGACTAGGATGGAATGCCTCATTTCCAGTAAAAAGGGCCTTTCATAGTACCATGAAATGGTGCGGTATGCAATGAAAGTTTACGGAGTGCGCAATGATTATACGAAAGTGAGTCTTTACAGTGGCAAGAAATTAACTTACACACCTGCCAATCGAAGAACAATTGACAGCTTATCAAACTATTCAAGCGCAGAGAGCGATAATTTAAGCAGTGAAAATGAAAACATGCACACAGTTTACACATAGTTTTCACATAGACACAGGCAGTTTTTTAAATACGCTATAATAATGGCAGTGCTTGGTTACGTCGTACTGAAAAAAAAAATTTACATTTATTATGACGATCCTAAGCTCGTTAAAAGTATGAAGAGAAAATTGTAATCATAATTCGCGTCGTTTAGTTATTAAATATAATAGTAAGTGTGTCACTAAGAAAGTAAACAGTAGGCAAAAACTTGAGAAACGAAAACGTGAATTGAATCGCACACACAGGAGCACGCATGCATGTAGTTATTGCCCATAAATCTTATTCCATTGGGAATAATTTCAAATAAAGGTAGAAGTCTTCTGCCTTGTATTTTCAAAAACTGTAATAACGGTATATAATTTTTTATAAATTTGAACTTAAATATAAAATTCGGCTACTCTTTGAAAAATAACACTGTATAAAAGTCACAGTCTTCTTTGTTTGTCATCATTTATTGTCGATAAACTAATTTAAATTATAATACCAAACATTTATAAAATAAGGAATGTTTTAAATGTTTATTAAATTGCATAGGAATTACTACGTTTTATAAATAAGTCGTTTAAAAATCTATCATCCGTTAATATACACTATTTTTTTTAAAACTAAACTGTGTATATTTATTAATGCAACCGAGCAGTAAAAAAGAAAAGTTACAGCCTTCATCCGTTCCACTGCTGGGCACAAGCCTCCTCTCATTTTGAAGAGGGATTGAGGACAAGGAAGTGTCCACCGCACTTCCCCAAAGCATGTAACCTCACGATGTTTTCCTTCACCGTCGAACACGTGGTAAATCAGCTCTTTCAATTGCAATTAATAATTTGGTGCCGGCGGGGATCGAATCACGGTTAGCCCGATTGAGCTCAGCTGACATAAAAAATATGATTAAATTCACTACGTAACTTGTAATAATTAGTAATCTACCTTCAAATGTTTACTGAACGGTAAAAATGTCAAGATTTCAAAAGAAAAACGTGACAGATACAGAATATTTATTATACGATATTTTACGTGATGGTATTGACTGTCCGGATTTACTGAATACTGTCGCGTTTAATGTGCAAAGAAAACGTACTAGAATCACCAAGAGAACTATGTTTAGTATTCCTCGTCACTCCACACTTTACGGTAAAAATAGTATCATAACACGATTGTTATCAGATTATAACAAAACATTTAATACCATCGATCCCTTTATAGGCAGTAAAAGTGATTTTAGAAACAAGGTACGTGCATGCATTTTGAACACAGCTTCTGTTGTTTGAATTACCTGTATTTGTAACCATTTACGTAAGATGCAGGTAAGGTACATTATGAAGAACACTTTCTGTAGGTAGCTATATATATATTTAAATAATAAATAAACTATATATTTTAGAATATGTATGTATATGTATGTGTATTTATTTGTATGTATATGTGTGTATGTGTGTGTATGTATGCATATATATGTATATATATATATATGTGTGTGTGTATGTATGTATGTGTATATGTGTATGTGTTTATATATGTGTATATATGTATATGTGTGTATATATGATAGATATAATATAATATGCCATGATATAAATAAATTAATAAAAAATACTCGTGAAGTAAATCGCATATCTATTTATCAGTAAGGCTATTAAGCCTTTTTTTTACATATTAGTGTAAGTGTTAGTAAACATAAAATTACTTAAATTTTATTACTGTTATTTTTTTAAGCTGTTTTAATTAGTCTAATTTGCATTGTTTTTATTTATTATAATTGTACCTGCCTTACTTTTAAATTTAATATGTGGATGACTGTTATTGGCATACTTGAAGTGAAATTGAAAATTGTATTTAGTGATATACGCTGTTGTTATCCTTATTAAAATAAAACAAAATAAAACACCGCAATTTTTTTTTTACTTTGAGCTGCTACTGGGAATTCATTGACGGAGAAATCCAATTGATATTTTTGCCAGATCAATATAAACGGGCTTTGATTTGAAGTATACAAAATAAATTGCTAATTGTTTTTAGTTTTTAATTATTTAGTTTTCTAACTTATTATAAATTATGAAATGTCCCGAACATTCAATATTATTTAGATTACTTTAATTTATAAAAAAATAATTAGAAATACAGGGTTATTTTGCAATATACGACCAAATATGCAGAGGTTTAGAATAAGTAATACAGGCGAATGGCGAAGAAAAATTCATTGAAAAAAATGTGGTGTGTGCGGATGTGTGCAAAAGCGTTCCCGTGGCCCTGCCAATATGTGACGAAGGTGGAACACCATGGGGTTTTAGTCGATGCGAGTCCGACATAACCCGTCCTTGCCCCCGCGAGGCGGGTATGCGTAGGCATTTCCCCATGTAAAAAAAGGTACCTACGTCCGCCGGGCCGGCCGACAGTGACCTCATTACGTACAAGTGTGCTACTGCTACATTCAAATTTTCGTAAGTAGTAGTATCGCTTCGTTACCAATGACGGAACGAAAATATTCAAACCGGGATTGCTATGGTTTTTTTTTTATAGGATAAGGATGAAAAACGAGCACACAGTCCACCTGATGGTAAGTGGTTGCTGCGGCCCATAGACATCTACATCTATCCTCTGTTACAGATCAAAATGCAGATGCGTTTTCACCCGTGAGGACTAGGATGGAATGCCTCATTTCCAGTAAAAAGGGCCTTTCATAGTACCATGAAATGGTGCGGTATGCAATGAAAGTTTACGGAGTGCGCAATGATTATACGAAAGTGAGTCTTTACAGTGGCAAGAAATTAACTTACACACCTGCCAATCGAAGAACAATTGACAGCTTATCAAACTATTCAAGAGCAGAGAGCGATAATTTAAGCAATGAAAATGAAAACATGCACACAGTTTACACATAGTTTTCACATAGACACAGGCAGTTTTTTAAATACGCTATAATAATGGCAGTGCTTGGTTACGTCGTACTGAAAAAAAAAATTTACATTTATTATGACGATCCTAAGCTCGTTAAAAGTATGAAGAGAAAATTGTAATCATAATTCGCGTCGTTTAGTTATTAAATATAATAGTAAGTGTGTCACTAAGAAAGTAAACAGTAGGCAAAAACTTGAGAAACGAAAACGTGAATTGAATCGCACACACAGGAGCACGCATGCATGTAGTTATTGCCCATAAATCTTATTCCATTGGGAATAATTTCAAATAAAGGTAGAAGTCTTCTGCCTTGTATTTTCAAAAACTGTAATAACGGTATATAATTTTTTATAAATTTGAACTTAAATATAAAATTCGGCTACTCTTTGAAAAATAACACTGTATAAAAGTCACAGTCTTCTTTGTTTGTCATCATTTATTGTCGATAAACTAATTTAAATTATAATACCAAACATTTATAAAATAAGGAATGTTTTAAATGTTTATTAAATTGCATAGGAATTACTACGTTTTATAAATAAGTCGTTTAAAAATCTATCATCCGTTAATATACACTATTTTTTTTTAAACTAAACTGTGTATATTTATTAATGCAACCGAGCAGTAAAAAAGAAAAGTTACAGCCTTCATCCGTTCCACTGCTGGGCACAAGCCTCCTCTCATTTTGAAGAGGGATTGAGGACAAGGAAGTGTCCACCGCACTTCCCCAAAGCATGTAACCTCACGATGTTTTCCTTCACCGTCGAACACGTGGTAAATCAGCTCTTTCAATTGCAATTAATAATTTGGTGCCGGCGGGGATCGAATCACGGTTAGCCCGATTGAGCTCAGCTGACATAAAAAATATGATTAAATTCACTACGTAACTTGTAATAATTAGTAATCTACCTTCAAATGTTTACTGAACGGTAAAAATGTCAAGATTTCAAAAGAAAAACGTGACAGATACAGATGATTTGTTTCAATAGCTATACTTCGTGCTGAGACATCGCGTAATAATAGTATCATTTCAAAGAATTAATTTTTTCAAAAAAATAATGTAGTACCGGAATTTAATCCCAATAATAAATCGTTAAGCATTGATAGTTATTGGTTAGTTAAGGTTTGTGAATCACCAGTTCCATTACTCTGGACCTTAATTTATCTTAGGGAATATATTTTACACTACCTTCGTAATATATAACTAACCTTCCTAATAAGGTAGTGTTACCTACAGGGAAAAAAATGTTTGCCAAAATAAATCGATTACACAAAGTATAAAATCGATATAGACTGTATAAGATGAGAGAAGACTCAGCCTGAGCTGCCAGGAGGTCGACCGAAAGCTTGTTGAAGGGGTCAGAGAGAGTTTCTCGGCCTGCGAACACGATAGCGAGAAGGAAGTGGGGCTGCATAGGAAGCTGCCTCACGAATAAGCTAATTTGAGTGAGACTCGGAGGCTTTGAAGAAGTTCTCAGAGAGTGATTTTAGAAAAAGCATTCACCACCTCCCTCCCCCGCTTCCTGGAGGGTAGCCCTTTACTTTGCTTCTGGGCGCATTGGTATCTATATCAAATGCAAAAAAGAATATAATATAATAATAATAATAATTATTATTATTTATTTCAGATATCAAAGATCCATAAGTTGTTAGTATGACTTATATTAGGTTAGTAATTGAGAACATTAAATAAATTTAATTAAATTAAATCAATACTAAAATCAAATCTATACCCAAAATTAAATTACAATAAAATCAAAAATAAAATAAAATAATAATCGAATAATAGGAATGTCAAAATAACATAAAATAAAATACAATCAAACAAAAAATCAAATAAAATCAATCGAAATCAAATAATGTCTTAATTAAATTAGATTAAATAAAATCAAAATAAAATAAAATATCAAAATAAAATCAGATGAGGTCAATTTGGATTTAATTTAAATAACTGTGTTTTAAAATAACCCTCCTCACAAAGCAGGCCCAAAGCGGAGAAGTATACCTATCTGCCAGGGTTTGCAGAATGCTATTGGGACTGCCTCGCGCTCTAAATATCAGCGATGTGGTTTTTTTGCGAATAATGGCTGCAAAGTCATCAACTTGGTATTCTGCAAACATCGCTGATGCACTACAGAAACGAGGCAATCCCAAAAACATCCTGAACACATTATTATATTGGACTCGTAGGGTGTCCAGCGACTTCTTGGTATAGCTGGTCCACAGATTTCCCGTGTACATGTTTTGGCAATACGCTTTAAAAAGGGTCACCTTTACGTCTTCGCTACAACGATAGAATCTGCGAGCCAACATATTGCCTCTAACTGAGAGAGCCCTACGTTCCCTTTCTATATCAGCGTCGTCTTTAAGGTCGTCAGTAATTGTAGTATATGGGAGCGCCTTTAATTTTTAATAGCAGTAAAACTTATAAAAGTTTAAAATCATTTTATTAACAAACTACGCGTACTAGGCTATTAATATGAAATATGAAACCAGTTATTGTAATTCTGAAGCTAATAAAAAACCCGGTCTCAGTCCTTCAACTTTTTAGGGTTCCGTAGCCAAATGGCAAAAAACGGAACCCTTATAGACTCGACATGTCTGTCTGTCTGTCTGTCCGTCCGTATGTCACAGCCACTTTTTTCCGAAATTATAAGAACTATGCTGTTGAAACTTGGTAAGTAGACGTATTCTGTGAACCGCATTAAGATTTTCACACAAAAATAGAAAAAAAAACAATAAATTTTGGGGGTTCCCCATACTTAGAACTGAAACTCAAAAATTTTTTCCATCAAACCCATACAAATGTGGGGTAGATACATCATTTTTGAAGACCTATCCGTATACGGATAGGTCTTCAAAAATGATATTGAGGTTCGTTATATCATTTTTTTCTAAACTGAATAGTTTGCGCGAGAGACACTTCCAAAGTGGTAAAATGTGTGCCCCCCCCCCCCCTGTAACTTCTAAAATAAGAGAATGATAACACTAAAAAAATATATGATGTACATTACCATGTAAACTTCCACCGAAAATTGGTTTGAACGAGATCTAGTTAGTAGTTTTTTTTAAACTGCTGCTACGGAACCCTGCATGGGCGAGGCCGACTCGCACTTGGCCGCTTTTTTTATTCGAGAGTTATCGTGACCACATACAAAATCAATATCCGGACGTCCACGTGTTTTTTTTTCAAACCTTTTTTTTTCAAAGTAGCAATGCAAAATGATTATTTAGAAAATATAAGATGTATTAATTAAAGTATTTTCTTGATATACAGCTACTCATATTATCGTATCAATGCAATATGGTTATAAGAGAAGCATTTTAAGAACACAAAATTGCTTGGTTTACATGTCGAGAGTAGAAGACACCTATAAACTCTTCGCGTTATGAAGCGTGCAAAAGAATTTTTCAAATCGGACTGGTAGTTCCAGAGATTAGCGTGTTTAAAGAAACAAAATACAAAAACTCTTCCGCTTTATTATATTAGTATAGATCATGTATGATTTCGTATATGATTTAAATTAAATTACTGCTATAAAAATAAATTCATCAAAAACAAAAATATGTTAATTTGTATAATTCCAAAATGTTTTTGATTATTTTATTTATGTAGTAAACGATGTTCTTCAGGTTGGTGACGCAACTGTCCGTCACTAGGTGGAGAGAGGGAAAAAGACGAAACTGCAAAGAGTAGACTCGTTCCGTGTAAGAGGCGACAGTGGGAAATAGGCAGGAGGCCCTATACATAATTGCGAAACTGGACCATACTGCATGTTGAGCACTCCGAACCTCAACCTAAATTTAGATTACGTTAGAACTGTGTATCTGTTGTATTGTGTTTGTGTAATTTATATGATTAGTAATTGTAATAATTTAATTTAAATGTTTCATTTAAATAAGATGGAATACTAAGATGGAATACTTCATTTCCAGTAAAAAGGGTCTTCTGTTGTCTACACCCATCATACGAAACACGAGAGCATTAAGCTGCTACTTTACGCTGATATTCTTTGACAGCGTAAGTACCCTGGTCTCGCCAATCCATTCGTGCAGCATCTATAATATATGCGTGATGCTGTGAACTACGCGACGAGACAAGAGCATCCAAATTTATTATAACTTTAGCCGTTGCTTGTATCACACACATTAATTATTATTTATCTACTACTATATTGTAATTAGACTATAGCTGAAAAAATCGAAAACCGATGGAGAACAAAGTTTCTCAAGTGGCGGTCTCGTATCGGCTAAAGAAGTGACATGAGGGAACTTGATGGATGCAGGTGTATTAGGACTCTGTTTTGTGGCGTTCCTTAGGAGAAGCCTATTTTCAGCATTGGACTTGTAAAGGTTTGTAACGATGAGGATGATGTATATTGTAATTCATTACAAATAAATATTAAAAAACAATTCCAATATACGAGTTCATACTCGGCACTTCCCTAAGAGAAACCAACGAAAATCGATTCTTGGCGCAAACAATAATAGATCGCTGCTTTCTTTCCTGCTACGTTCTTTGTTTTTAATAATAATCTTTTTAATTGTCTAACGATTAAGTAATTAAGTAGGGTGATTAAAATGTGGTTAAGTAATAAAGTAAGATTCAAGTGTCACAAAAATGCAATTTTTGCCATGCAATGTTTAACTTTCATCAATCAGTTAAAAGGTCGTTATCATAATCAGTGTGAATAGTTCAACCCGACCGGGGAAGGACCACGCGAAATACGTGGTAGAGCCATACTGCAGCTATATTAGTAGTATAGTTGTAGCACGAATGGGTCGACTCGACCGGGGAAGGACCATGCTCTCACAGAATACCAGCTTAAAATAGCAGCTTAACACTGCTGTGTTTCGTATGGTGAGTGTAGGGAACCGGAGACCCTTTTTACTGGATAAGAGGCATTCCATCCTAGTCCTCACGGGTGGCAACGCATCTGCATTTTGATTCGCAAACGAGGATAGATGTAGGTGTCTATGGGTCACAGCAACCACTTACCATCAGGTGGACTGTGTGCTCGTTTGTCACTCGATCCTATAAAAAAAACGCTTTCACAGAATACCAGCGTGAATAGAATAAAATAGAATGATTTTTATTCGATATTGATTATTACATAATACTTATTGAAAGTCATTTTTTTATATACCAATGGTTCGGATAATACCTCTGTCCTGCCAAGAACCACCACAAAACCCAGCGGGATTTTTTAAACATATTTTACTTTACAATAATTTTGTTTGTACAAGTTTTAAATGAATTTTCATAGAACCAGCATGGTGGCGATCATCTCATTCCCAGGGGTTATTTTCATTCATGTATTCCTTGATATTGTAATAACCCTTTTTGTACAGTTTTTCTTTAATAAATCATTTAAACTTATTTATTGACAGATTTTGTACATATTAAAAGCGTATACGTTGCCCCATAAATGAATAACTGATTCTTTGGAGTCTAGTAACTGACATTACAAGTGTATGTTTGTTCCTAGTGTTTAAGGTAACATCCTTATTAATATATACTTAGCTATTTATGTTTTTATGTATATACATTACATTTTCATAAATTTATTGCGATGCCAAAGTTAATATGTTTATTTCTTAAAATTTTTCTCTGAGGGACGCAATTTAACTTTTAAATCGCCCATATGGCTCTCTTTTACAAAACAAATATGGCTGCAATAACACTCGCATTACCCCGTAGCAAAATTCCATAAGACTTCACGCTATGAAAATAACTCAAATAAACTAATCTAGCTGTCTCAACATCTGTGAGACTGCTAATCTTTCTTACAGCATATGCTGCAGAACTAAGTCTGCTTGCTAATTTAGATATATGGGGGTCCCATTAAAGCTTCGCGTTAATAAAAATACCAAAAAAATACGTATCAACAAGACCCAAATCCTCCCCATTTAAGGGCACATCAGTATTCGAATGTTTAACATTAGGTATTGTAAATTTAATACATTTTGTCTTATTGTCGTTTAAGAGCATATTGTTGGCGTTAAACCAATGTACCAAATTCGATAGAGCATTATTTACATCGTCATAATTAATTGACTGCCGTTTGAGTTGGAAAATTAAAGAGGAAGCTTCTGCAAATAATACTATATCTTGATCGTCCCCTACGAGATAACCCTACGTGAAATATTTAATGCTGCTGTCTTAATGCTGCTACGTTTCGTATGGTGAATTTAAAGAACCGGTGCCCCTCTTTTACTGGACAACGCATCTGCATATTGATTCTTCATGGAGGATAAATGTAGATTGATGTCTATGGGCCATAGTATACACTTACCATCAGGTGGACTATGTGATCATTTGTCATCCTTAGAATAATAACACCTAGAAGCCGAGTCTGCGTCCGTAATGTAAGGCAACTTAAACTAAGCCAGTATGGCTTAGTTCAATACTCGGCCCGTTAGTGCTCAAAGTCGTGTCGTGTTGACAACAGCTCCCGAAATTTTAATTAAAAATGACGTTTTATGCAGTGAACGGATGTCAGTACATCAGAGAAACACAAGAAACATAGTAACATTAAATTTCACGAGTAACTAATGCTTTTGAACCTATATTTTTACGTAAAACATTCATCAGAATAAATATGAATTTATAAAAACTAACAAATGACATTATATGGAAATGTTGCCAAAGTGAAAGTAAAATTCTCCCACCGTTTTTTTATTAAAAGTAAAACACGTCAATAGGAATTAAATAGAGTGCGTAACGCAACTTGACAACTTATTACTACAATGTAACTTATTGTTTATATTTATCGACGACTCCGTGGCGCAGTGGCTTAGCAATGAGTTATTGCGCTCGGGACCGCGGGTTCGAATCCCGCACGGAACAAGTATTTGTATGCTCTACAAATCATTGTTCCGTGTCTGGATGTTTGTTCTCCTGCAATTTATGTTTGTAAACTGCCTCCACGATACAGGAGAAAATCCTAGTGTGGGGGTAACGTTTTTAAAAAAAGTTAAAATATGGATGATGAATTTTAAGGAAACTTTTTATATGGTCTGATAATAAATGCATGTTTGGTTTTCGTTTTATGTTTCTTTCTGATCCGATCATTGCGGCTTGTGAGACAGAAAACATCAAACACAATCGAAATGAAAGCAGTTGGAAGCCCACTAAAAATACAAAAATATGTTCTTCACATTTTTTTATAGGATACGGTGACATACGAACACGCGGTCCACCTGATGGTAAGTGGATGCTGTGACCCATATACATCTACAACTATCCTCAATAAAGAGATGCGTTGTCATCCGTGAGGACTGTGTAAAACCTACCGAAATTAAAATTTTCGTGTGTTTTTCGTATTGTAGCTTACATTATGCATGCAGTGAGGTGCGGTACACCATTACTCGACGATTATTAAAAAAATTGTTAAAAACAAACTGAATAATAGATACTGAATACGGTCAATCCTTCGTCGAACAGTCGTGTGTCAGGCATCGGGCGGGTGTATATCGCAATTGCATTAGTCATGTAATTATAACGTCTCTATATAGTTACAAAGAAAAATATGATGCAATAACATTTATATGGTGCATAAAAGTATCTCACCTGGTTAGATAGGCAAATATCCTATTCAAAAATATTTTGAATTTATCGGGCTACACTTCGATAATAGAATTCAAACAAACTTATTTTCACATTTGTGTGAGTCATACGTTACGTTGTAACTATAACTATATTGAACTCAATATAGTTTAAACTTCCCTACTTTTGGGGAAAATTTAATGTATTGGCCACATTATTTCTTCAATTGTGTGCGTTCCGTCTAGCGTAAACACAAGTTGATAACGCATACATAGGTTTTGTTATTGCCCCACTTTTGAACGTCCGCTTTGTAGGGAACTATCGTTCTAGGTGTTATTATTCTAAGTTCAGCCTTATTTAATAAAAAAAAGAAACAATTATGTAACATTGGTGGGAATCGTGGTTGGTTTTGTTCTACTATGTAAATATAATCGGTATCGATTATAAGTCAATGCCATTTTTATATTAGATCCTTAATTCAGATTACAAAATATTATCGTAGTAAGAACAAATATTGATTAATTTATATTTTAACGCACAATGTAGTACATAATATGGTGAATTTAATGCACACTTATGTAAGAAGGGCACAGCAAAAATCGAAAAAGAAAAAAATGATAATAGACGAAATATAGTAATATATAAATACACATTAATATTACGTAGCTGCGATACGATACTCTCTGGGAAACGATTCCCATCAGGATCACACGATCGCCCTCTTGACCTTGATTCCGTAATAAGCTTACTGCATATAAATGAAGATGGCATTCGAATATGTTAGTCCATTCCCTTTACACTGTTGTGTATATTTAATTTATTGATATAAAATAATGTTTTAAATACTACCGTATAGAGGTGGTGAAGGAATATCCACCAGCCCATAACGTTCTGTACGTGTCGTAAGATGTGACAGAGGAAAACAAACTAGTAGATGGACAGCAGCCTCTTCTTAATAACACCTAAACAAATTCGTTTGCAAACCCGCTTATTAATTGAAGCAATTAACCCTTTCGCTGTCCCGTGCACTACATATAGTTCACTGCTATTGTCTTACTATTGTGTTTAAAAACCGGACAGTGAACGTGTTAATATTTCTTATGTTTACGTGAACACTACATATTTAAATGATCTTTGTGGCAATTATATCACATATTTCCATTATGAGACAATCTATGGAGAGGTCTATGTTTAGCAGTAAGACTTTTAATAGGCTATACCAAGCAAGCAAGTTATTACTGCTTGACATATACAACGTGTAACAAAAACCCTGTGGTTCCCTTTAAGTGCGTTATCAAAGTCAGTATTCAAACGTAAACCAAATTTGTTTTTTCAAAAAACTTGAAAATTAAAAAATTTAATTTTAATGAAAAAAAATTAATTTGCAAATTTTATGTACTCGTAGTTTTATTACCTCTAACTGACACGAGCTTCGGTGAAGGTGGGTCTTTCACAATCCTCTTATTCTCCGGATAATGCAGAGGTAATAAAATCATACAATTCGCAAATTATTATTTTTTTATTAAAATAATTTTTCAAGTTTTTTGAAAAAAAAAGTTATTTCTTTACGTTTGAATATTGACTCTGATAACGCACTTAACGGGAACCACAGGGTTTTTGTTACATGTTGTATAAAACAACGATACAACTGATCTCTCATAGGGCGCTTTAAGAAAAGATGGAATAGGCTTTCGATAGACCCAGATATTATCCAGACTGACAAAGAGTTGCACCAATGGGGTGAATTATGTTGTACTCCATCTTAGTCCTCAGGGGTCACAACGTCTCCGCATTTTGATTCTTAATCGAGGAGAAATGTGAATGACTACAGCCCACAGCATCCATTTACCGTTACGTGGATTGTATGCTTGTTTGTTATCCTTATTCTATAAAAGAAAAACTACCAGCGTAGAAATTATGTGGTCTATGACCAGCTGTGGGTTAATCAAGAATAAAAACGAAGTACTCACCATTTAGTTCGGTTATAACAGCATAGCACTCTTTTACGATAGCAAACAGTATTAAGTACCTCATAATTTAGATACTTTTTTGAAACAAATTAAAATTTACAGTAGTTTGTTACTATACGTTATTACAGTATGGTTCTTGCGAGATTAAAGCGTGAATAGTTACAGAAAAAAACTTATTTTGGAGTATCATTTTTATGTAAAGCCGGGTAACCGGTTATTGTTTACTGGTAATGCGAATAAAAAGATGTAAAAAAGAGAAAAAAACTAACAAGCTCTAATTAATTTCAGAATCAGCGTGGCTTATAATTTTCTATAAAAACCGTATTGTGCACCTTTTTTTCTTTTTATAGAATTAGGGTGACAAACTAGCACACAGTCCACCTGATGGTAAGTGGTTGCTGTGGCCCATAGGCATCTACATCTATCCTCGATCATGAATCAAAATGCAGATACGTTGTCACCCGTGAGGACTAAGATGGAATGCCTGGTTCCCAGTAAAAAAGAGTCTCCGGTTCTCTACACTCACCATACGGAACACAGCAGCGTTATGCTGCTATTTTACGCTGGTATTCTGTGAAAGCGTGGTCCTTCCCCGGTCGAGCCGACCCATTCGTGCTACAACTATACCAGTAATATAGCTGCAGCATGACTCTACCACGTATTACCTAATTCTCCGGTACGTATTCTTGTACGTACGGTCGTATTTTGTGGTATTCTATAGTTTAAGAAAGTACAGGATGGTGAAATAAGAGGTTGTTACGGGTGGCGAGACCCACCAAGGTGTCTGCATCAGCTGAATATTCTGATTGTAGATCACAGGCATGTGCTGAGTGG
This sequence comes from Parnassius glacialis, assembly GCA_033319125.1. Lineage (NCBI taxonomy): Eukaryota > Metazoa > Arthropoda > Insecta > Lepidoptera > Papilionidae > Parnassius > Parnassius glacialis. The sequence continues at coordinate 7,646,359 of JAVANC010000020.1, read as the reverse complement.
ACAACCGGAAACTGCCGAGCTTCTGTGTGGGCTCTCATGCATTAGTTTTTAAACAAGCAAATGCAAATATTGAAAGCTCTATTGCTTTACTGACGTCACATGGTGCAGAATTAACTAAAACAGTCAGTTATTTAGAACAAAAGATAAAAGAGGGCAATGAATCCATAGCCTTATTAGAGGATAAAATTGAAAACATGCAGTTGACTCTGCGTAAAACGAACTTTGAAATAAAAAACGTGCCCAGGAAGGCAAACGAAACGAAGGAAGACTTGGTTGAAATGGTCCTACAACTTTCTACCACCATTGGGGCGGATTTAAACAAAACCGACATCAAGGATATATACAGGATGCGTGGCAAAAGAGAACAGCAGCAAAACACACCCCTTGTCATTGAAACATCGTCAACTTTAGTTAAAGCAAATATTCTAAGGCTTTGTAAAGCATTTAATGTTAAAGCTAAATCTAAATTGTGCGTTAAGCACCTGGGCTTCCGAGTTTTTTTTTATAGGATATGGGTGACAAACGAGCACACAGTACACCTGATGGTAAGTGGTTGCTGTGGCCCATAGACATCTACATCTATCCTCGTTTGCGAATCAAAATGCAGATGCGTTGTCACCCGTGAGGACTAAGATGGAATGCCTCATTTCCAGTAAAAAGGGCCTCCGGCCACCTGCACTCCCCCAACCGAAACGCAGAGGTAAACCTCTACTTCACGCTGGTATTTTGTGAGGTCGTGGTACCACCCCGGTTCGAGCCAGCCCATCCGTGGGACAGCAAAAGCTGCCGCGTGGCTCTACCACTGTTAAAAAGTAGAGTTTCCGAAGATACACCCATATTTGTTTGCGAACAGCTAACCGCCAAGGGGTCCGTCCCATCTTCATTTTCTAGCTAGAGATCCTGTTAAATCAAATCGGTACAAATACTGCTGAACCGCCTATGGCAGGGTATACGTCAGGAAAACCGACAACTCCCCTATCATAGCAATCAAATCGGAATCCCATGTTCAGCAACTCATAAATAATTATTGACTAGTTTTAAGCGTATATGTAGAATTTTCGCACAACAGTCTACATGAGGATGACGGTGTGTACGAGTACTATTTTGTTTTCATTTTGCCCTTAGTTTTAAAATATTTTATATTTATACGTCGCTACTTTGACGTACGCTACTTATCCTGCAACACTCCCAAAATTACAACTACACATACACACATTATACACTGCACATACACATACACAATTATTAATCTACATAGTATCCACTACTTAGTTTATTTACATTAAATCATCTTTGTTACACTGGCTCTAATTCTCACTGAACCAAATAAATAATAACTTAAACAATATAAATGAGGTAGATCAAATAGAATTTGTATATTCTATTCAATGCGACATTAGAGACTTATGTAAATTTATTAACGTTGACAACAGAAATTTTTCACTACTTACTCAAAACGTTAGAAGTGTATATTGCAATTTCGATAACATTTTGATTTCTTTTCTGGAACTAAAATTCTACCCTGATATAATTATTTTAAGTGAGTGCTGGCTAAGTGATCACAAACCTATTCCAACTTTGGCTAAATATGAGTTATTTTTTTCAACCAGACACTTAAATAAAAGTTATGGTGTAATTGTCTATATTAAACACGGTATTCATGCAAATGTTAAAGAAATTTACCTAGAAGAGGCAACTTGCCTACAAATTCACCTAAGTAGTAAAACAATTTTGGGAATATACCGATCACCTTCTTATACAAATTGTTATCCGTTTATTAATTCATTCGATGCCACTTTGGATTCGCTAAAGTCGCATAAGTGTATTTTTTTAGCAGGTAATATAAATATTAACACAATTTCACGTACCAGTAAACAGAGCATAGACCGTGAAAACAGATCCAATTACCTAGATATTCTGGGTACACATGGTATTGCTATGGGCCATAATTTCCCTACTAGAGATAATAACTCCTTGGATCATATTATGTTCAAATTAGAAAGTCATAGGGTCAAAGCCCAGGTTGCGGTTTTAAATACAACTGTTACAGATCACGCTATGATTCTATTACACCATACTGATAATAGTTTCAGAAATGAGTGTCAGATAACCAGAACGCGGATAGATTATGATAAAGCATTGAATGATCTCAGAGCCATGAACCTTACAGCTTTATTATCTTGTGATGATCCGGATCTGTTAACTAAAGAACTAGTTGACAAGATTTGTACGGCACTTAATGACAACAGGAGGGATGCATACATTCCCAGAAATAAACGCATTATAAAACCTTGGATAACCCCAGGGATTCTACGATGTATTAGAAACAGGGACCGAATACAGTACAAACTTCGAACAAGTCTCCACGATGAGATTCTTAGAGTCACCTACAGAAGATGCCGCAATTTCTGCAATAACCTTATTAAAAAACTAAAACGTGGATATTAAAAGCAGTTACTCCGGGATTCCAATGGTGACACTAAGAGACTTTGGAAAAATATTGCATCAATAACTTATCTTAGACAGTGGAAATCAGACAATACAAAGCTACTTAATATTGAAACATCCCCGCAACATTCTGTTGATTTCATAAATACCTTTTTTGGGAATATAGGCTGTTTAAGCCAAACAATTAACTTTGAAATTTGCATTCACACGCGTGTACGCCCGCCGACTTGTGAAGGTCACCTTGGCCCCTCTTCCGTGCGTAGAGGGCGCGAGGTCGGAACGTGAGTGCAAGAGAGTTTTTTGCAAGCGGTGCTTGGGATAGCACGCTGTGAACTTGTTCGGGAACGCGGAATAGTACAGGCGCGTCGAGTAAATATACTGTCTAGGATTCGTAACGCGCATTCCTTGTTTGAGAGCTTCTCCCGGGTCGTTGTCAAGATAGCATTATAATTCGGTAGTCGCGTAGTGCCCCTTTTGTGTTTGGTTGGCTAGTTAAATTAATCGGCGGGTCAACGAGGCGTACTTTGACTCAGGCGCGACGTTTTGTTTCGGTGTCGAATGAAGGAACTTAGTTATGTTTAACTCTGAATCATACGGATAAGTGCATTCGACAATATTAACTACTAGTGCGGCATTTATTATAGTTCGGAAACATTTTCCGTCGTCGGTTGGACGCTGAGCTTTGTGATACTAGAGAAATTAGTGTTAAGTCTAGAAATAACTGTTGCCACGCGAAACGGTAGTGACCCTTGATCCGGACAGTCGTATTCGTGCGGTGTGTTACGTTTTTGGTTATAGTAACGGGATTTAGTATAGACCGACATTCTGTATTCGTGTTGTGTGTTACGCTTTATAACAAACTAGAGTTAGTGGCTTCTGGAAGTTAGTTAATTGTACGATAAAGTTAATGGACTGTCCTCATGACGAACGAAGAAAGTGACTGTGGGTGGCTCCGCTGAAGATTACCACAATTTGGAGCGGTGCTGAAGTCCGAGCTGCTGCCGACGGCAACGGTCCAATCAGGTCTATCACAAACAGTCACACACAGAATCACATCACTAACCCTTGCTTCCCATGCACCCTACCACCACATGCGGCCTGACCGAACCCTGAGACAGCAGTCGCCTTGGATATAGGTAAGTAAGCTCGGTTTGACTATTCTCCCTATTGAATTGTAGTAGGATAGAACGCTTTCCTTATAGTTCATTGTTTTTTTTTTTATATGATAAGAGTGACAAACGAGCACACAGTCCACCTGATGGTAAGTGGTTGCTGCGGCCCATAGACATCTACATCTATCCTCGTTTGCGAATCAAAATGCAGATGCGTTGTCACCCGTGAGGACTAAGATGGAATGCCTCATTTCCAGTAAAAAGGGCCTCCGGCCACCTGCACTCACCAAGCGAAACGCAGAGGTAAACCTCTACTTCACGCTGGTTTTCTGTGAGGTCGTAGTACCACCCCGGTTCGAGTCGGCCCATCCGTGCGACAGCAAAAGCTGCCACGTGGCTCTACCACTGTTAATTGTACGATAAAACGAAAATAATTAAAGACATTCCACGTGGTCACTTTAGGAGGCCCGACCTGCATCTGCTTGTAAGGTCTTCCGCTCATGGGCCCGGAAAATTCTACTCTTGGATAGGCAGCTGCAGGCCGTAACATAGGCAAAAATCTAGCTAATTCTATACCTAAACCCCATGGATTACCAAATGGGACCAGGACTGTGAGCGTTTCCCAAAGAAAGTCTCAATTGTCCTCATATGTGCTTCTTGATGCTGACCACGAGGAAGCTTACTATATGTTGATGGGACTAAAAACTAAAAGTGCTCCCGGTTGGGATAATATTCCAACCAGTTTCCTAAAACTTGCTAGAAACGAAGTTGTACCAATCATCACACATTTATCCAAATTATGTTTTAATAAGGGAGTATTTTCAAAACTCCTTAAAGAATCAATCATAACTCCAGTGTACAAGAATGGGGATGGAGAAGATGTTAATAATTATAGACCTATCTCTGTACTGCCAGCAATATCCAAAATTATTGAAAAACTTACCAACAAAAGACTTCTGTGTTACCTCAATGATTTTAACATCCTGTCTGAATCACAATATGGTTTCCGTAGTGGAAAAAATACAGAAGATGCGGTGACTGCATTAACTTCTGACTAACTAACTAACTGAAATAACCTAATCTAGCTGTCTCAACATTTGTGAGACTGCTAATCTTTCTTACAGCATATGCTGCAGAACTAAGTCTGCTTGCTAATTTAGGTATATGGGGGCCCCATTAAAGCTTCGCGTTGATAATAATACCAAAAAAAACACGTATCCACAAGACTCAACTCCTCCCCATTTAAGGGCACATCGGTATTCGAATGTTTAACATTAGGTATTGTAAATTTAATACATTTTGTCTTATTGTCGTTTAAGAGCATATTGTTGGCGTTAAACCAATGTACCAAATTCGATAGAGCATTATTTACATCGTCATAATTAATTGACTGCCGTTTGAGTTTGAAAATTAAACAGGAAGCATCTGCAAATAATACTATATCTTGATCGTCCCTTACAAGATAACCCTACGTGAAATATTTAATGCTGCTGTCTTAATGTTGCTACGTTTCTTATGGTGAATTTAAAGAACCGGTGCCCCTCTTTTACTGGACAACGCATCTGCATATTGATTCTTCATGGAGGATAAATGTAGATTGATGTCTATGGGCCACAGTATACACTTACCAACAAGTGGACTATGTGATCATTTATCATCCTTATTTAATAAAAAAAAAGAAACAATTATGTAACATTGGTGGGAATCGTGTTTGGTTTTGTTCTACTACGTAAATATAATCGGTATCGATTATAAGTCAATGCCATTTTTATATTAGATTCTTAGTTCAGATTACAAAATATTATCGTAGTAAGAACAAATATTGATTAATTTATATTTTAACGCACACTGTAGTACATAATATGGTGAATTTAATGCACACTTATGTAAGAAGGGCATAGCAAAAATCGAAAAAGAAAAAAATGATAATAGACGAAATATAGTAATATATAAATACACATTAATATTACGTAGCTGAGATACGATACTCTCTGGGAAACGATTCCCATCAGGATCACACGATCGCCCTCTTGACCTTGATTCCGTAATAAGCTTACTGCATATAAATGAAGATGGCATTCGAAGATGTTGGGCCATTCCCTTTACACTCTGTTGTGTATATTTAATTTATTGATATAAAATAATAATGTTTTAAATACCACCGTATAGAGGTGGTGAAGAAATATCCACCAGCCCATAACGTTCTGTACGTGTCGTAAGATGTGACAGAGGAAAACAAACTAGTAGATGGACAGCAGCGTCTACTTAATAACACCTAAACAAATTCGTTTGCAAACCCGCTTATTAATTGAAGCAATTAACCCTTTCGCTGTCCCGTGCACTACATATAGGTCACTGCTATTGTCTTACTATTGTGTTTAAAAACCGGACAGTGAACGTGTTAATATTTCTTATGTTTACGTGAACACTACATATTTAAATGATCTTTGTGGTAATTATATCACATGTTTCCCTTGTGAGACAATCTATGGAGAGGCCTATGTTTAGCAGTAAGACTTTTAATAGGCTGTACCAAGCAAGCAAGTTATTACTGCTTGACATATACAACGTGTAACAAAAACCCTGTGGTTCCCTTTAAGTGCGTTATCAGAGTCAGTATTCAAACGTAAACAAATAATTTTTTTTCAAAAAACTTGAAAATTAAAAAAATTAATTTTAATGAAAAAAAATTAATTTGCAAATTTTATGTAGTTTTATTACCTCTAACTGACACGAGCATCGGTGAAGGTGGGTCTTTCACAATCCTCTTATTCTCCGGATAATGCAGAGGTAATAAAATCATACAATTCGCAAATTATTATTTTCTTATTAAAATAATTTTTCAAGTTTTTTGAAAAAAAAAGTTATTTCTTTACGTTTGAATATTGACTCTGATAACGCACTTAACGGGAACCACAGGGTTTTTGTTACATGTTGTATAAAACAACGATACAACTGATCTCTCATAGGGCGCTTTAAGAAAAGATGGAATAGGCTTTCGATAGACCCAGATATTATCCAGACTGACAAAGAGTTGCACCAATGGGGTGAATTATGTTGTACTCCACCTTAGTCCTCAGGGGTCACAACGTCTCCGCATTTTGATTCTTAATCGAGGAGAAATGTGAATGACTACATCCCACAGCATCCATTTACCGTTACGTGGATTGTATGCTTGTTTGTTATCCTTATTCTATAAAAGAAAAACTACCAGCGTAGAAATTATGTGGTCTATGACCAGCTGTGGGTTAATCAAGAATAAAAACGAAGTACTCACCATTTAGTTCGGTTATAACAGCATAGCACTCTTTTACGATAGCAAACAGTATTAAGTACCTCATAATTTAGATACTTTTTTGAAACAAATTAAAATTTACAGTAGTTTGTTACTATACGTTATTACAGTATGGTTCTTGCGAGATTAAAGCGTGAATAGTTACAGAAAAAAACTTATTTTGGAGTATCATTTTTATGTAAAGCCGGGTAACCGGTTATTGTTTACTGGTAATGCGAATAAAAAGATGTAAAAAAGAGAAAAAAACTAACAAGCTCTAATTAATTTCAGAATCAGCGTGGCTTATAATTTTCTATAAAAACCGTATTGTGCACCTTTTTTTCTTTTTATAGAATTAGGGTGACAAACTAGCACACAGTCCACCTGATGGTAAGTGGTTGCTGTGGCCCATAGGCATCTACATCTATCCTCGATCATGAATCAAAATGCAGATACGTTGTCACCCGTGAGGACTAAGATGGAATGCCTGGTTCCCAGTAAAAAAGAGTCTCCGGTTCTCTACACTCACCATACGGAACACAGCAGCGTTATGCTGCTATTTTACGCTGGTATTCTGTGAAAGCGTGGTCCTTCCCCGGTCGAGCCGACCCATTCGTGCTACAACTATACCAGTAATATAGCTGCAGCATGACTCTACCACGTATTACCTAATTCTCCGGTACGTATTCTTGTACGTACGGTCGTATTTTGTGGTATTCTATAGTTTAAGAAAGTACAGGATGGTGAAATAAGAGGTTGTTACGGGTGGCGAGACCCACCAAGGTGTCTGCATCAGCTGAATATTCTGATTGTAGATCACAGGCATGTGCTGAGTGGACAACCGGAAACTGCCGAGCTTCTGTGTGGGCTCTCATGCATTAGTTTTTAAACAAGCAAATGCAAATATTGAAAGCTCTATTGCTTTACTAACGTCACATGGTGCAGAATTAACTAAAACAGTCAGTTATTTAGAACAAAAGATAAAAGAGGGCAATGAATCCATAGCCTTATTAGAGGATAAAATTGAAAACATGCAGTTGACTCTGCGTAAAACGAACTTTGAAATAAAAAACGTGCCCAGGAAGGCAAACGAAACGAAGGAAGACTTGGTTGAAATGGTCCTACAACTTTCTACCACCATTGGGGCGGATTTAAACAAAACCGACATCAAGGATATATACAGGATGCGTGGCAAAAGAGAACAGCAGCAAAACACACCCCTTGTCATTGAAACATCGTCAACTTTAGTTAAAGCAAATATTCTAAGGCTTTGTAAAGCATTTAATGTTAAAGCTAAATCTAAATTGTGCGTTAAGCACCTGGGCTTCCGAGTTTTTTTTTATAGGATATGGGTGACAAACGAGCACACAGTACACCTGATGGTAAGTGGTTGCTGTGGCCCATAGACATCTACATCTATCCTCGTTTGCGAATCAAAATGCAGATGCGTTGTCACCCGTGAGGACTAAGATGGAATGCCTCATTTCCAGTAAAAAGGGCCTCCGGCCACCTGCACTCACCAAGCGAAACGCAGAGGTAAACCTCTACTTCACGCTGGTTTTCTGTGAGGTCGTAGTACCACCCCGGTTCGAGTCGGCCCATCCGTGCGACAGCAAAAGCTGCCACGTGGCTCTACCACTGTTAATTGTACGATAAAACGAAAATAATTAAAGACATTCCACGTGGTCACTTTAGGAGGCCCGACCTGCATCTGCTTGTAAGGTCTTCCGCTCATGGGCCCGGAAAATTCTACTCTTGGATAGGCAGCTGCAGGCCGTAACATAGGCAAAAATCTAGCTAATTCTATACCTAAACCCCATGGATTACCAAATGGGACCAGGACTGTGAGCGTTTCCCAAAGAAAGTCAATTGTCCTCATTTGTGCTTCTTGATGCTGACCACGAGGAAGCTTACTATATGTTGATGGGACTAAAAACTAAAAGTGCTCCCGGTTGGGATAATATTCCAACCAGTTTCCTAAAACTTGCTAGAAACGAAGTTGTACCAATCATCACACATTTATCCAAATTATGTTTTAATAAGGGAGTATTTTCAAAACTCCTTAAAGAATCAATCATAACTCCAGTGTACAAGAATGGGGATGGAGAAGATGTTAATAATTATAGACCTATCTCTGTACTGCCAGCAATATCCAAAATTATTGAAAAACTTACCAACAAAAGACTTCTGTGTTACCTCAATGATTTTAACATCCTGTCTGAATCACAATATGGTTTCCGTAGTGGAAAAAATACAGAAGATGCGGTGACTGCATTAACTTCTCAAATTGTTGATAAACTGGATAATAAAGCAAAATGTCTGGCAGTATTTTTGGATTTGAAAAAAGCGTTTGACACTGTCTCGATCCCCATCCTTGTACAGAAAATGGAAGATGTGGGTATACGAGGTATTCTACTTGAGCTAATTAAGGACTACCTTATGGCGAGGGCACAGAGAATAAAAGTGGGTCATACTATAAGCGGTCGAATGAATGTGGCTTACGGTGTTCCGCAGGGCAGTGTCTTGGGCCCAACCATTTTCCTTATCTACATTAATGACCTCTGTAACATAAACACTGGGGATGCTAGGATCTTTTCTTATGCTGATGACACTGCTGTGGTTTTTTTATGGTTCATCTTGGACTGCAGTGGAAACTGAGGCTGAAAATGGGTTATCAGAAATTGGTGAGTGGCTTAGAACTAATCTGTTGACACTAAACACACAAAAGACTAATTACATGTGTTTTTCAATTTTAAACAGTAATCAACCCAGTAATGATTTAAACATTCAAATAGATATTTATGATTGTGGTAGGGATGCTAACTGTCGCTGTCCCTCTATATCTAAGGTAGCATCAACTAAATATCTTGGTATTATGCTAGACCAAAGACTTTCCTGGTAGTCGCATATTGATCTCGTCGCGACTAGAACACGTAAGCTGATGTGGATTTTTAAAATGCTGAGACATGTTGCCGACAAGAAACTTATCAACCAAGTGTATATGGCATTAGCTCAACCCATATTAACTTACTGTCTGACAATTTGGGGAGGGGCTCTAAAAACTAAATTTCTTGTTGTTGAACGGGATCAAAGAGCGTTACTAAAGATGATGTAATTTAAAAAACGTAGATTTGCAACACTAGCTCTATTTTCCGTTGCTGATATCCTAACAATTAGAAAACTATATATTCTCCATATTGTAGTAAAAAAGCACAAGTCGTTAAAATTTGATCCGAGCATATTGCATAAAATAAGACAATAATGTGGCCACAGTTAAACTTATTCATACTCAATTTGCAAGAAATCAATTTCAGTATTTGTAATCGTTATTATATAACCGCTCCAATCAAAATTTTGATCTATATCCGGTGCAATTGCTCCGGTACTTAGTTATATTTTCAATTTATGTATTTGTAATGGTATATTTCCAGAAAGACTAAAGTCTACAATTGTCAAACCACTGTTCAAAAAAAATGATCGGGAGAATATGTCTAACTATAGGCCTATTGCGCTTATACCTGTGCTCTCAAAAGTATTTGAGAAAATAATTTATAATTCTTTATATAACTACCTTGAAACGTACAATATTCTTAGAGAAGAACAAATAGGATTTAGAAAAAATAAGACTATAAATATGGCTCTATACATTTTTTTTAATACCGTTATGTCTAGCCTAAACAATAAAATACCTGTATGTGCACTTTACATGGATCTTACTAAAGCATTTGATTATGTTGATCATAAAATATTACTCAAAAAGCTTGAAGCCTACGGCATTCGAGGTAATGCACTAGATCTACTAACATCATATTTAGTTAACAGAAAACAAAGTACACACATTACAAAAATTTGTCTAAAATCAAGAAAAGAAATAACCTATGTTTCTGAATACAGAGTCGTACAAACTGGAGTACCGCAAGGAAGTGTTTTAGAACCATTGTTATTTCTTATTTATATCAACGACCTTCCCAACGTCATTAATCACAAAATAGTATTATTTGCTGACGATAGCACAGTTATTTTCACTAGCAAAAACAAAATAGATTTAGAAAGTAACATACACTTTGCTTTAGAGAAAATCATTAATTGGCTAAACATAAATAATTTAAATATAAATTTAGAAAAAACAAAACTTATGACATTCTATCAAAAACGTAATAAAATAAATAATTTAAATATCAATTGTCTAGGACAAAAAATCAATACCATAGATAATATAAAATTTTTGGGTATAAATGTAGATTGCAATTTGAACTGGCAGTCTCATGTGAGCAGTGTGTGTATGAAATTAAATCGTTTTTCGTATGCGTTATATATGCTTGGAAAAGTTGTAGACACATCCGCCGTAATGGCATCATATCATGCTTATGTTATGTCTACACTTAGATATGGTATTATGTTCTGGGGTAATTGTACGGACAAAGAAACAGTATTTAAAGCTCAAAAGAGATGCTTACGAGCCATTTGTAAAATTAACCAAAGTGAGAGTTGTAAGCCATACTTCATTCATTTAAAATTATTAACAATGCCATGTCTATATATATATGAGGTAGTCTTATTTGTACGTCAAAACTTAAGTTTTTACAAAAAACTAAATGTCCAGCGTCATAAAGGTAAATTGAGCCATCCCAATAGTAAGACTGTTTTGTTTCAAAAAAGCGTATTCTGTATGGGTCCTCGTCTGTATAACCATTTACCTAAATATATAAGAGATTCTAAGAGCTTTCACATTTTTAAGAAACAACTAAACACATTTTTAACCAAAATAGCGTATTATAATATTGACGATTAACTATATGACAATTTTTAAATTTTAACTATCAAATTTATTGAACGAAACTTTATCTATGTTATTAATTTTGAGACAATAATTTATACCTACTCGTTTTGACATTGTTACTTTGACATTACAATTTTAATTATTACATGTATTTTATCATTATTTTGTGAATTATTATTATGTTAGTAGTGCAAATATACAAATAGGGTTATATTATGTTAATGTAATTATTGGCATTTTCTATTTAATTTTAATTATAAATAAAATCTAATATTTAAGTAGTTTGCACACCGAAAGGTAGAATATGGCTGTATTTTGTTAAATTATTAAGACCTATTGTAACCCATATATCGCAAATGAATAAAAAAAAAATATCCAGTGACGAGCAGGGAATGTAAAATAAATTTGACTGTTTGGCTTAAAACACTGCAATACACAGAAACCAAACTTCTTAAATGATAAATTTATGTAGGTATTGGATATTTGGATTAAAAATCATACACACATATGCACACATCCATGCAATCACGCTCACACACATCCACACACACACACACACACACACGCACGCACGCACGCACGCACGTACGCACGCACGCACGCACGCACGCACGCACGCACGCACGCACGCACGCACGCACGCACGCACGCACGCACGCACGCACGCACGCACGCACGCACGCACGCGCACACACACACACACACACACACACACAAACACACAAACACACACACAAACAAACACACAAACACACAAACACACACACACACACACACACACACACACACACAAACACACAAACACACACACACAAACACACACACAAACACACACACAAACACACAAACACACAAACACACAAACACACACACACACACACACACACACACAAACACACAAACACACAACCACAAACACTCAAACACACAAACACACACAAACACACACAAACACACACAAGCGCACGCGCACGCGCACTCGTACACGCACACGCACACGCACACGCGCATGCACACGCACACGCACACGCATACGCACTCACACACACACACACACACACACACACACACACACACACACACACACACACACACACACACAAACACACACACACACACACAAGCACACAAAAACACAAACACACAAACACACGCGCACGCGCACGAGCTCGCGCACGCGCACTATATTAAGTCAGCGAGTTCTTGTAGCGATTAAACATCTTTTAATTAATAAAATTTGTATTTTTAAAACGGCCCCTGCATAAAATGACTGCCGCAACCGGTAGGATTTTCGCATCGTTGTACGTTTTCTAGGTAGGTATTACTTCTTATTTATGAACAAATTTAAGTTTTTATATTTTGAATGAGATTAATTTTTTAAGATAGTACTCTTAAAAAATTAATCATTAATCATTTACATTGTATTTTATAGGTTTGGTATATTTATCAAATACAATTTTTTTCTTTTCTTTAGACTTTATCAAATTATTTCTTGCCTCTCTTTGTGACACTTGTAACCTGTATTTGAGCTCACATGGATAGTGATCGTAGTTATAAAGTGGCTTTAAATCTACTGTCAAATTACTAGGAAGTGAACATTTTTAACCAAAGACAAGTTCATAAGGAGTGAATTTAGTCTCTGTATGAACTTTCGTATTATGCAAACGACCAAAATGGTAACCAATCGCTCCATGTTTTTTTCTCTTTTTTTAAAAAACGTTACCCCCACACTAGGATTTTCTCCTGTGTCGTGGAGGCAGTTTATAAACATAAATTGCACAAGGACAAACATCCAGACCCGGAACAGTTATTTGTAGGCCATACAAATACTTGTTCCGTGCGGGATTCCCGCGGCCCCAGCGCAACAACTGATTGCTAAGCCACTGCGCCACGGAACCGTCATGTCTCAGGGTGATTATCAATTTGAATGCGAAGAGAAGCATTTAAATTTTTATGTGACACTTCCAACGCACCTAGTGATTGGTGGTGGTAAGCAGACGAATTTAATTGTTTTATTTGAAGCAATTTAGATGATAGAAAAAGGTATACGCCTATTTGTTGTCGCTAGATTACGATTAGACCGAAAATTTATTGACGACAGTAAAATAAGCAAAATAAGGAAATTAAATTCTGTATATTCTGATTTGTTAATATATCCCATTAGACACTACACTTTCAAAACATGAAATAAAAACTCCTAACCACCTGCCAATCACGTTATCCCTCATACATAACTCACTTTTAACAAATAAGCTTTAATTAAAATTTTATTGTTTTTGTCATATTTTTTACTATATAGATTTGAGTGTATTTTTCCATATTCTATTTGTTTCTAACTGTGTTAATTATTCATGCTTAAGTTTGGTTGTAAATGTATTATGTACCAGTGACTACTATTACAATATAGAAGGTCTGGAAGCCTGTAAGACAGGTTTACCTAGTACAGGGTTCACAGAGAATAGATTGTGTTATGTAATACCTACTCTTGAAATAAATAAATAAATTAGGAATATTGATGCAGTGAACTTTATCCCTCATTCAGTAGTATTATTTTCGGTACTCTATACCTAAGAATAAAGTTAGTAACAAGACTCTTTGCTACTTCGTCGGTTTTTTTAGAAATTAAGGGATATGCTTCGACATACTTAGTGAGTTCGCATGGTAGCGTTAAAGCATAAGAGTAATTATTATTATCAACTTCAAATGGAACTAGGGTGGATGCCCCTATTACCAGCCTTTTAGTGCCAATTTCAACTTTAAAAATTCCTGCTATTTTAATTAGGGCACAATATTATTAAACATTTGTTTTAATCGATAGGTTATTTATAGACAAATGTAATGAACATTTATTTACAATCATATTATTTCAAGAACAATTTTAAAAACGATGATAAGCAAAAAACGGCGTTATGGCTCAAATTCCAGCCACCCTGAACCCAATGTCGTCCTTTTGTGTACCTAATGTCAGCATAGCATAGGGTTATGCCTTTTGAGTTTTTGGTAGGTACCTATTGTAGGTAAGCTTTAGAGGCACAGTAATAAATTTGTAACTACTTTTATTTTTGAATCTGCATATTACAAGCATGGAGCATGTATTAAGGCAGACGACAACATTATTTTATTTTAATGTTTTACTACTTAACTTACTGTGTTTTAGTTTAAAGCAGTTCAATAAATTAAAGCAATTTATGATAAAATATTATGTAGTACATCGATTTCTAATAGTTTTATCATCCAAGTTTTCAAATCACCATCGTCATTACAACCTTACACAAGTCCACTACGGAACATCCTCCTCCATAGACTGCCGCAAGGCCTGGTCCTAAACCACTTTCCCTGTCATGAGTTTTTCATTTATGTTCTAAATTAGGTTTTTAACAGTGGTAGAGCCACGCGGCAGCTTTTGCTGTCGCACGGATGGGCCGGCTCGAACCGGGGTGGTACCACGACCTCACAGAATACCAGCGTGAAGTAGAGGTTCACCTCTGCATTTCGCTTGGTGAGTGTAGGTGGCCGGAGGCCCTTTTTACTGAAAATGAGGCATTCCATCTTAGACCTCACGGGTGACAACGCATCTGCATTTTGAATTGTAATAGAGGATAGATGTAGATGTCTATGGGCCGCAGCAACCACTTACCATCAGGTTGACTGTGTGCTCGTTTGGCACCCTAATCCTATAAAAAAAAAGGTATAATTAGTATTAATAAGTTATGGTTTTTGCTTGTATATGCTATATTTATTGCTTGTTTTTTCTTCTTTCTCAAAAAATAATTTAATACATAAGAACTTAGTTATTAATTTTAAGAACATCTCTTAATATACACCGAATGTCACATAGAAAAGCTAGTACATCTTTTGCTAAACTTAAAAATCTAAAACCAATTTTAAAACAGACGAATTGATCATAACTCTCTTAACTATAAAATAAGTTATTATCTAATTAATGGTATTTATTCCAGTTTATGACAGCCCTGATTTATATTACGTGGCTGAAATTAGGTACTTCTTATTAGGTACGTCAAACCAAATAACAGTCGGGCTGCTGACATTATGCACTCCGTACATTTCGTATATCTAATTACAGCCTCATTAATTTCCACTAAAAGAAAATAAATAACCTGTAAAGGAGACGGTCCATTTCTGGCCCCGTCATGTACAGTATACGGTAAAAAAGAGAAAAATTCAGGGATTTTGTTAAAAATAAAATGAGAGAATAAATCAAACTAAATAACTTGCAAAAAATAAAAATGCAATCCCAAGTTTTTGATGGTTTTACAAGATGGTGCCCTTCCAGTCATAAAAAAGTAAAAAAGACACGGTTATTTGTCAAATGTCATATCTGTCAGGTTTTGGTGGGAACTCGACCGGCGGCGGCTTGCTGCTCCTGTATTATTGTTTAAATAATGGTTTGAAGTGGACTTTGATATGTAAAAGTAGTGCGATTTTGTGTATTAAGTGTCTGCGCATGTGAACTATTAATGGAAACTGTAAAACAAGTGCTCTGATGGTGATGGAATCTCAAGATAAGCTGTTTGTTTGCATAGGCGCCTTTAGATACCATCGCCAACTGTCAGCTGCCTGCTGGCTCAAGTTACCGTCAAAATCTCCCAAGGCTGCACAATGTGACGCATCAACATATTGTGAAGCAGTGAAACATGAAGAAAAATTATACATGAAGACAAGGCTGTATGGCATAGTTCCTTTGCCTGCTCTCTCGAGCGAATAATAAAAACAACAACAATCATATCTGTCAAATGATATATTTATTTAATCCGAACTTGTTCTGAACTCGTGAATGTGTTTAATTGTGGATTTCTTTGGTGATTTGGTTTTTTGTTTGGACTTTGGATTACTACTTTTTGACTCTGCTTTTGTTTTATGGACTTAATGATTTACGTGAGATTTCGATTTCGTTGATATCGGACATGTGTATTCTGTAGAATCACATTTTGAATCAGTAAGCAGGTATGTACTAAAGAAAGATGTTTCCTTAAGCTATTTAACAGTGGTAGAGCCACGCGGCAGCTTTTGCTGTCGCACGGATGGGCCGGCTCGAACCGGGGTGGTACCACGACCTCACAGAATACCAGCGTGAAGTAGAGGTTTACCTCTGCGTTTCGCTTAGTGAGTGCAGGTGGCCGGAGGCCCTTTTTACTGGAAATGAGGCATTCCACCTTAGTCCTCACGGGTTGCAACGCATTTGCATTTGGATTTGTAATAGAGGATAGATGTAGATGTCTATGGGCCGCAGTTAAAACTTGGGCTGTGTGCTCGTTTGTCACCCTTATCCTATAAAAAAACGCATTTGAATGACATGCTTCTATCTGTAATCTGTTAATAATTATTAATTTCTACATAAGTTCATAATGGATGCAAAATCTTAATATGATGTAATTATCTTTCAGTTCACCTGTTAAATCATGTTGCACTGTTTAAAATGCGATTCTGCAATATAGATAGATATGCTTTGCTTTGGCATATGGTCTAACACAACTGGTTACTTCGCCTACGCGGATCCCAGATGTGGAAGACCATGTAACTTCCCTGCTGGACCTTCTGCTGACCTCTCATCCGGACGGATATCAGGTCTCCGTCCCCCTCTGGGCTCTTCGCACCATTGTCTGATCCGGAGTACAGTGCCACTCACGCTCCAATCGCAGTTGCGATCTACAGCTTGCCGCCGTGTTTGGCACTATAGGTCAGCTGATTGGGACGGGATGCGGTCTTTTTTTGCATCCTACCCTTGGGGGCGGGTTTGCTTCTCGCCCGAAGATCCCAGCGTTGTTGCCGATTCTGTTGCTGATGTGGTACTTCAGGGTATGGAACTTTTTATTCCATCCTCTGTGGTGCCCATCGGAGGCAGATCCTAGCCATGGTTTGGTCGCTCCTGTAAAAAAGCATCACGCTATAAGCAGGAGTGCTACCAGGCCTGGGCTGACGCATCAACGTCTCGGGATGTAAACACCAGCGCACTTAAAAATAAGTATAATTCCGCCTCCAGGTCCTTCGAAAGCGTCATTGCCAAGGCAAGGTCTGAGCACATCGGCAGAATTGGCGAGAAGCTAGTTCGCCTTCCTTCGGGAACCCGTGCATTCTGGTCTCTCGCCAAGGCTGTCCAAGGAGACTTCTGTCAGCCATCTCTTCCATCTCTGCACAGAGAGGACGCCTCACTGGTCCATGCCGCAAAAGAGAAAGCTGATCTGTTGAGCTCTCTTTTTGCGTCCAACTCGACTCTAGATGACGGGGGGAACACACCGCCGACCATCCCGCGATGTGAGTGCTTTATGCCGGATATGCGATTTACACAGCGCTTGATCCGCAAAGCACTCTTCTCCCTGGACGTCAGCAAGTCGAGTGGGCCCGATGGAGTTCCTCCCATTGTGCTGAAGACATGTGCTCCGGAGTTGGCACCGGTTTTAACGCGTCTTTTCTGGTATTCCTACTCCCAAGGCGTAGTCCCGAACTCATGGAAGACAGCTTTGGTGCACCCGATCCCTAAAAAAGGCGACCGCTCAGACCCGTCCAACTACAGGCCTATCGCCATCACCTCCTTCTCCAAAATAATGGAAGCCATTATAAACTGCCAGCTCATGAGGTACCTTGAGGATCACCAGCTGATTAGTGACCGCCAGTACGGTTTTCGTCAGGGTCGATCAGCTGGTGATCTTCTAGTCTACTTAACTCATAGATGGAGTAGAGTCCAAGGGGGAGGCATTAGCCATTAGTTTGGACGTAGCGAAGGCCTTTGATCGGGTTTGGCACAAAGCGCTTCTTTCGAAGCTTCCTTCCTATGGGCTTCCCGAGAAATTGTGCAAATGGATCACCAGTTTCCTTGCTGATCGGAGCACCAAGGTCGTAGTAGACGGTGCATGCTCTGATTTCAAGCCTATCAACGCTGGTGTTCCACAAGGCTGCGTGCTATCACCAACGCTGTTTCTCCTGCATATCAATGATATGTTGCTGGTAACTGGTAGCATTCATTGCTATGCAGACGACAGCACTGGTGATGCCTTATATACCGGCCGTGCCAATATTTCTCGGGAAAACGTCGCCGAGTACCGGGACAAACTTGTGTCTGAAGTCGAGTCTTTGCTTAACAAAGTCTCGGATTGGGGCCGACTAAATCTAGTCCAGTTCAATCCCCAGAAGACACAAGTTTGCGCGTTTACCGCTAAAAAGAACCCCTTTGTCGTATCTCCTCAGTTTCAAGGCTATTCCCTTGCTGCCTCAGCCAGTATCGGAATCCTTGGCGTCGACATATCGAATAGTGTGCAGTTTCGTGGTCACTTGGAAGGAAAGGCCAAATTGGCCTCTAAAAAGCTTGGCGTGCTCAGCAGAGGGAGACAGTATTTCATACCGGCCCATCGCTTGCAACTTTACAAAGCGCAAGTTCGGCCCCACATGGAATACTGTCATGTCTGGGCCGGGGCACCCCAGTGCCAGCTCCTTCCACTTGACCGCATCCAGCGCAGAGCGGTTCGAATCGTCGACGACCGAGTTCTTTCTGATCGGCTCGATACACTGGCACTGCGTAGAGATGTTGCATCTCTTTGCATATTTTATCGCATCTATCACGGGGAGTGCTCTGAGGAATTGTTCGGACTAATTCCAGCCGCTCAATTTCACCATCGCACATCGCAACAAAACTCGCGTTACCATCCATACCATTTGGATGATTGGCGGTCCACCACTGTGCGATTTAGAAGAAGTTTTCTCCCTCGCACGACTTCCTTGTGGAATCAATTACCACCAGCAAATTTTCCGGACCGATACGACTTAGGAACCTTCAAGAAAAGAGCTTACACCTTTCTAAAAGGTCGGCAACGCATCTGCAATTCCCCTGGTGTTGCGGTTGTTCATGGGCGGTGGTAGTCACTTACCATCAGGTGAGCCGCATGCTCGTTTGCCCCCTATTCTATAAAAAAAAGATAGTTTATTAAAGTAATATTGTTTTGTCCTAGATGGATGAAAATGCACCAATATGTTCACAATGTTTTGCAAACGTATTACAAGAATTATCTGTCGGCACAAATCATGAAAATGAGCTCCGGCGCCCGAATGCCAATATTATCAGTATATTGTATGTTTGGTGTCAACGAAGACTGGGTAGCAGATAAGTTGTGACCCAATTAATATCACCCCAACAAGACTCTGTTTTAATAAGCGGCCGTATAAAATCTCGCCATCATTCGGACAGAGCTTATTATACATACTCGTATATACTGTTGGCGAAACAAGGGACAAGTTGGGATGAGGTGATTGCAGGTTATTATTGCAGTTGCACTTCTGGACAACAGGCAGTGGGTTGCTGTACCCACATAATGACCGTTGTCTGGTATTTGTGTTGGGCTCGGTATCAAAATTCCATAACCGCACCGGCCTCAATTCTAGATGGCATTTTAGTAAGAGAGGACTTTGAAGTAGGATAAATAAATAAAAATTTAAAAAATTAAGCTGTTTTATTTATATTACCTTAAGTATCCAAAACATGATTGATCTAATGTTTCACTTTCTATAACTCATAGGACTGTTAACCTTTGTTATGACATTATCCAGGCTTTAAATGTCTGTCAAGGCTGAAGGCATACTCTGACACGCTGAGGACCTGTTATATGAAAATATTTCTACGCCGGAAACGTATTTAGGATGCGAATTCTTTTGTAACAACTGTAATGTACCATTTTATAACATATAAATTATATGATCTATGATTGTACTCTAGCACTTCAGCAGCCCAGATAGACACATATACCTGAACAGAAATTAGTATTCAGGATTATTCTGTTTATCCACCTTAAAACAGCCACTCTAAAGTAAAATAAGTTAAATATATTCTTTATTATTAGTGCAATAAAGTAGTATCTCAGGGTGAATTTTTAGGGTAGAGAAACGGAGTTACCCGCTATTCACATATAATCTCGGTTTTGAGCTATCTGGCACAAAATTTTTGTAAAAGCTAACAAAACACTTAGGCTTCAGTTCCCCATGTAAAACAAAAAAAGTCCTGGATGCCCCTGGCACTGAAGTGTGCATTAGTACACACTAATGAATGCAATGAAATAATTTTGTGTGTAGACACCGTTGATTTATCTCAACAATCTTCTTGTCTGGAATTAGGTGGTACTTTTTACATTGTTTTACATATATCACCAAGAACGTTAGTTGTTTTAAGATCAAAAGAGCACATACACAATCTTTATTACACGTTATTTGTGTTTTGATCAAAAAATACATTTTTTGCCTTACTTTCCTACTAGTGTCGAGACATTTTAGCTATTTTACATAATAAATCTACCTGATAGGCTATAGGTGATATCAGAGATATCAGAGATGACAACTAACGTCAAATCAAAACGACTTCAATCCACCATTAGTGTTGCAGTTTTTGGTGAGAATAAAATATTAATACCACAGAAATTATGGCAAATTCGTGGATTTGAATGATCAAAAGTGGTTTATTTTAATTTATTTCCATACTAGTACATAAACTAGGCCTACGCTTCATACAATTTTGGACCGTCTCCTTTATACAAAAATAACTGCATTACTATGTCTATAGTCATATTCATACAAACCAAAAAGCCTATATATGGGATAATGTAAAGTAAGCATAATTTTACCGGGATAACTTGTCAAAAAATTAGAAAAATGAGCGTTTTTCGTCGAGTACGTGTTTCGATTTTTAATTTAATACTGTTAGGTTTAAAACTGTGAGGTAATATTTGAAATATACTTTCCTCTAATTACGAAGAATTTTTTAGGTAACAATATTTGTAGTTAAGACTAATAGAAATCTTAATTACGAAGTAAAAAGGCGAAAAGGCTGGAATTAGGGGCATGGCTGGTATTAGGGGCATCCACCCTACTAGGTCTAAATATATTATAATTTCAAACGCTTTGTTAGCTGTCTTTGTTATTTCTAATGACTTGTACGGGTAACGAAAAATTCTGACGCTGACATTTGTCACAACGCCTAACAAAGTTCTATAAAATGATATATTTTCTAACCCAGGCCCATAATGGTACTTTTTTATATTGTTGAGCATTCTTCTCATACCTGCATGGTTACTGCTAGGTACGAGGTGGAATTCATTTAATATCACCTTTCTGTTATCCTTGATATATATCTGAATACTACCGTGCCCCCGCCAAGTCGAGCAATAAAGCGGCACGGCCGTACTATTCTTTTCTCGAAGCAGTTCAGGCCATTTTCGATCCCCTATAACTTCGTTGTGGATAAAACTAGAAAAGCATTGTATAAACACGGTATATTTCAAATTCCATTCAATTTAAACCCGTAGTTTAACAATTATAACTGGTCAAAGTTTGCTTAATTTTGTCACTCACTGACTGACCGATCATCAAAACTCTAAGGCTTTTCTAGCAAATGTAGAAGCTTCAAATTTAGAATGCAATTAGTGTTTAGTATATAAATCAAGGAAAAACTAAAATATTTTGTAATTTCGGTCCAGTTTTCTAGATACATAAACTGCATAAATAACTTTGTAATCCTATATAAATGTATAGGATTACAAAGTTACATTTGCAGTCAATGACTCAGTGTGATGCGAAAGAAAATGCAAAGGGATGCAACATCTCTTCGCAGTGCCAATGAATCGAGCCGATCGGAAAGGACTCGGTCGTCAACGTTTCGAGCCGCTCTACGCTGGATGCGGTCAAATGGAAGGAGCTGGCACTGGGGATCCCCTGCCCAGAGATGGGAACAGTATTCCATGTGAGACCGAACATGCGCCTTGTAAAGTTGCAGGCGGTGTGCCGGTATGAAATACTGTCCCGCTCTGCTGAGCACGCCAAGCTTTTTAGAGGCCAATTTGGCCTACTCTTCTTAGTGACCACGAAACTGCACGTCACTTGATATGTCGACTCCGAGGATTCCGATACAGACACAAGTTTGTTCCAGTACTCGGCGACGTTTTCCCGAGAAATATTGGCACGGCCGGTGTATAGAGCATCACCAGTGCTGTTATCCGCATAGCAATGAATGTTACCAGTTAGTAACATATCATTGATATACAGAAGAAACAGCGTTGGTGATATCACGCAGCCTTGTGGAACACCAGCGTTAATGGGCTTGTAGTCGGAGCATGTACCGTCTACAACGACCTTCATGCTCCGATCTGCAAGGAAGCTGGTGATCCAATTCCACAATTTCTCGGGAAGCCCATAGGTAGGGAGCTTCGAAAGAAGCACTTTGTGCCAAACCCGATCGAAGGCCTTCGCAATGTCGAAACTAACGGCCAACGCCTCCCCCTTGGACTGCCTCCGCTCATCTATGGGTGAGATAGACCAGAAGATCACCAGCTGATCGACCCCGACGATAACCATACTGGCGGTCACTAATCAGCTGGTGATCCTCAAGGTACCGCATGAGCTGGCAGTTAATAATGGATTCCATTATTTTGGAGAACAAGGAGGTGACGGCGATAGGCCTATAGTTAGATGGGTCTGAGCGGTCGCCTTTTTTAAGGATCGGGTGGACAAAAGCTGTCTTCCATGAATTCGGGACTACGCCTTGGGAGTAGGAGTACCGGAAAAGACGCGTTAGGACAGGTGCCAACTCTGGAGCACACGTCCTCAGCACAATTGGGGGGAACCCGTCAGGCCCACTCGACTTCTGGATGTCCAGGGAGAGGAGTGCTTTGCGAACCGAGCGCTGTGAGAACAGCACATCCGGCATGGAGCACTCACACCGCGGGATGGTCGGCGGTGTTTTTCCCTCGTCATCAGGAGGCGAGTTGGACGCAAAAAGGGAGCCTAAAAGGTCGGCTTTGTCTTTTGCGGCTTGGGCCAGTGATTCGTCCTCCCTGTGCAGAGATGGTGGTGATGGCTTACAGAAATTCCCTTGGACAGCCTTGGCAACAGACCAGAATGCACGGGTTCCCGAAGGAAGACGAACTAGTTTCTCGCCAATTCTGCCTATGTGCTCTAACTTTGCCGTGGCAATAATTCTTTTGAAGGACCTGGAGGCGAAGTTATACTTCTTTTTTTGTCTCAAGTAATTACGTAATTATCTAACCTAGCAACATTTTATAGTGACCATATCAATATTAAAAATCTTTTGTTTTAAATAAACAGATTGACTTGGTGTCATAGGGGTATACTTTACTTGTATAAGCTGTGGATGACAGGTACGGAAAACTTCACTTTAGATGATTAAAGATGGCGTGTCAATACTTATGTGTTTCAATTCAATACAGTTATCTTAATAACCTTTTAATAACTAATTAAATACAGTTATTACATGGCGCTGAGGATTTAAAGAACTTATTGTGATAGATATAAAAACCTAAGTGGGAGTAAACCGTTGTAAACGAAAGATGGATGCGTTAAAACCACCGCCACCTTTAAGCCTCATGGGCGACTTGAAACAAAATTTACAAAAATGGACACAGCAATATGATATTTATATGATTGCTAGCGGGACGGAAGGTGATGAAAAAATTAAAGATGAGCAGAAATTGTGCTAAGGACGTGTCCTCCGGAGTTGGCACCGGTCCTAACGCGTCTTTTCCGGTACTCCTACTCCCAAGGCGTAGTCCCGAATTCATGGAAGACAGCTTTTGTCCACCCGATCCCTAAAAAAGGTGACCGCTCAGACCCGTCCAACTATAGGCCTATCGCGATCACCTCCTTGTTCTCCAAAATAATGGAATCAATTATTAACTGCCAGCTCATCCGGTACCTTGAGGATCACCAGCTGATTAGTGACCGCCAATACGGTTTTCGTCGGGGTCGATCAGCTGGTGATCTTCTAGTTACCTGACCCATAGATGGGCTTAGGCAGTAGAGTCCAAGGGGGAGGCATTGGCCGTTAGTTTGGACATTGCGAAGGCCTTCGATCGGGTTTGGCACAAAGTGCTTCTTTCGAAGCTCCCTTCCTATGGGCTTCCCGAGAAATTGTGCGATTGGATCACCAGCTTCCTTGCAGATCGGAGCATCAATATCGTTGTAGACGGTGCATGCTCCGACTACATGCCTATTAACGCTGGTGTTCCACAAGGCTGTGTGCTATCACCAACGCTGTTTCTTCTGCATATCAATGATATGTTGCTAACTAGTAACATTCATTGCTATGCGGATAACAGTACTGGTGATGCTCTATACACCAGCCGTGCCAATATTTCTCGGGAAAACGTCGCCGAGTACCGGAACAAACTTGTGTCTGAAGTCGAGTCTTTGCTGAACAAAGTCTCGGATTGGGGGCGACTAAATCTAGTCCAATTTAATCCTCAGAAGACACAAGTTTGCGCGTTTACCGCTAAAAAGAATCCCTTTGTCGTATCTCCTCAGTTTCAAGGCACTCCCCTTCTTGCCTCAGCCAATATCGGAATCCTTGGAGTCGACATATCGAGTGACGTGCAGTTTCGTGGTCACTTAGAAGAGAAGGCCAAATTGGCCTCTAAAAAGCTTGGCGTGCTCAGCAGAGCGGGACAGTATTTCATGCCGGCAAGCGCAGGTTCGGCCTCACATGGAATACTGTTCCCATCTCTGGGCAGGGGCTCCCCAGTGCCAGCTTCTTCCACTTGACCGCATTCAGCGCAGAGCGGCCCGAATCGTCGACGACCGAGTCCTTTCCGATCTGCTCGATTCATTGGCACTGCGAAGAGATGTTGCATCCCTTTGCATTTTCTTTCGTATCTACCACGGGGAGTGCTCTGAGGAATTGTTCGGATTAATCCCAGCCGCCAAATTTCACGAACGCACATCGCGGCAGAACTCCCGATACCATTCGCACCATCTGGATGAATGGCGGTCAACCACTGTGCGATTTAGAAGATGTTTTCTTCCTCGCACGACTTCCTTGTGGAATCGATTACCATCGGCGATTTTTCCGGACCGATACGACTTAGGGACCTTCAAGAATAGAGCGTACTCCTTTTTAAAAGGCCGGCAACGCATCTGCGATTCCCTCCCTGGTGTTGCAGCTGTTCATGGGCGGTGGTAGTCACTTACCATCAGGTGAGCCGCATGCTCATTTGCCCCCTCTCCTATAAAAAAAGGCAATCTATTTGCACTGCCTAGGTGCAGAATTACTAACCATATACAATGGTTTTAAGAACAAAGGAAAGTTATCCTATGTGGAAGTAAAACAGAAGTTTAATGAATATTGTTCGCCACCCGGAAATGAAACTTTTAGTAGACATGTCTTCTTCAGCAGAAAAAAGAGAGATGGAGAAAGTTTTGATGAATTTTTCTGTACGTTGAGAAAATTGGCGGGAGACTGTGGTTTTGCAGACCTAGAAGAAAGCTTATTAAGAGACCAAATTATTTTAGGCTTAAATGATGCCAAATTAACAGAAAGATTGCTCAAGGAATCGACCTTAACATTGGATAGCTGCATGAAAATATATAAAGTGGCTGAGAGTGCTGCAAAACAGGTACAAGTCATGACAGAAAAGACAGTTGAAGCGGTTACAAGAAGGCAAGAATCTCGAAGCAGAATGCCTAATCAGAATAAAACCAATTTTCATAATAAACAACAGCCAGGTAAGAGTGCAGAAGGATCAGTAAGGTTGAAGAATAATAAATGTGAAAGATGCGGAGGAGTGCATTCTCATCGATCCTGCCCAGCCTTTGGAAGGAGATGTGCTAAGAGTAATCGATATGGACATTACATGCAGATGTGCAGAACTGTGGGTGCTGTGTGTGTCAGTGATGATGATAGTGATGACTCATTAGTGGTGGGGTCGGTAACTGTGGGCCAGGTTGATACAGAGGACTGGATCGTTGAGGCAAAAGTGAGAGGACAGAAAATGAAGTTCAAAGTGGATACAGGATCGCAGGTTAATATTTTGACTAGTACTATAGTGAAGAAACTAGACTTACAAATGACAGAAACTTGTACAAAATTAAAAAACTTTGATGGCTCAACTATAGAAACAGTAGGTATGACTAAAACTAGAGTGAAATTCAATAAACAAAAGTATGTATTTGACTTTTATGTGGTAAAATTTAAAACTACTAATGTGCTGAGCTACAAAGCTGCTGTGCAGTTGGGTTTAATAAATAAAGTTGAAAATATTTCAAAGGAATGTGTAGCTCAGGACATTGGTCAATACAAAGATTTGTTTCATGGTTTAGGAAAATTGAACTTGAATTCAATTGTATACATACAAAATTAAATTAACAGACAATTGTGCACCTGTAGTGGAGCCACCAAGGAAAATGCCTTTTAAATTAGTGGATAAAGTCAAAAATGAGCTTGATAGATTGGAGCAACTTGATGTAATAAGGAAAGTTCACGAACCAACTGAGTGGGTTAATTCTATGGTGATTGTTAAAAAAAGTCAAGATAAAATTAGATTGTGTTTAGATCCACAAAATGTAAACAAATGTATCATAAGAGAACGTCATAAAATACCTACCTTTGAGGAACTTACGTCAGCCATGCCCGATGCCAAATATTACTCAGTGTTAGATGCAAACAAAGGATTCTATCAGATCTTGTTAGCAGAAGAAAGTCAACTGCTAACAACATTCAATGCAGGTCAATTTGGAAGATATTGTTTTAAGCGGTTACTATTTGGCCTGAATTCAGCCCCTGAAATATTTACTAAGTGTTATGCAGAAATTTTTAATGATATACAGGCTGTAGTGACTTATGTTAGTGAAATTTTGGTATGGGGAGATACGAAAAAAACACATGATGAAAGATTACTCCAAGTTTTAGAAAAGGCTCGGTAGGCTGGTGTCAAGTTCAATAAAGAGAAATGTTTCATAGGTGTAAAGGTGGTTAAATATGTGGGTCATATTCTATCTAGTGAAGGCCTTAAGCCAGACTCAGAAAAAGTGCGAGCTATTGTGGACAAGAAAGAGCCAACAACAAAAAAGGAATTACAAACTGTCTTAGGTATCATAAAATACATATCTAAATTTATACCAAATACATCAGAATTGACTAACTCACTAAGACAGTTGCTAAAAAAAACGTAGAGTACATTTGGGGTGACAAACAAAAAGAGGATTTTAAAAAAAATTAAACAATTTCTCACTAGTGCAAAAGTGCTCAGATACTTTAATGTCAACAAACCAGTGACTCTTTCAGTCGACAGTAGCTCCACAGGGTTAGGAGCTGTACTCCTACAGGATAATTTACCAGTTGCTTATGGGTCAAAGACCTTGACAGAGTGCCAAATGTCATGGGCACAAATTGAAAAAGAAATGTTGCCAATAGTATATGGATGTGAAAAGTTTCATCAATATATTTATGATAAACATGTAATAGTTGAATCTGATCATAAGCCTTTAGAATATATATTAAAAAAACAATCAATGAAACTCCACTAAGACTACAAAGGCTTAGATTGAGAATTCGAGGGTATGACCTGGAAATAAGATATAAACCGGGAAAAGAATTATTTGTAGCTGACGCTTTGTCTAAGAATAGTTTACCAGATAAAATATATAATAAAGATGTGGATCAGCATGTAGAATTGCATGTTTGCTTGATAACGGAAGGATTAAAATTCACAGAACAAAAGTTAGAAGATTTAAAAAAAAACTGCAAATGATGAAGAATGTCAAAAAATTATAAAAAATATTGAAATGGGATGGCCAGATAAAATAAAATTACCAACAAATTTAAAATATTATCACTCTATAAAAAAGGATTTGTATTATGCAAATGGTTTAATATTTAAAAATAATGCAGTTTTTGTACCAAAGTCACTGAGGAAACAAATATTAAACTTAATTTACTACAACCACCTAGGGTTAGAAAAATGCTAAAATAAGATAAGAGGAGTGTTATATTGGCCATTTATGAATAAAGAGCTGGAAGATCACATCAGTAACTGTGAAGCATGTGTGAAATATCAAAAATCTCATTTATTTGAACCCCTAATTCTAAGGGACATACCGAAACAACCCTGGGGTATAATAGGAGCTGATATGTTCTTCTATAAAAATAATATATACTTAATGGTTGTAGATTATCTAACTAAATATGTGGAAATTATAAATATGGTGGATCAATCCACACAAAGTCACATATTAGCATTAAAGCAGATGTTTTCGAGATGGGGTATTCCAACAAAGCTATGTACAGATGATGCATCACAGTTTAATAGTTACGAATTTCAAGAATTTGTGAAAGAATGGGGATTTCAGTTAGTTAAATCTAGTCCATATTATACGAGGCCCAATGGTATGGTTGAACGGCACATTCAAAGTGTTAAAAAAATGTTTAAAAAATGTGATGTTGATCAGAAAGATATTTATATGGCCTTGATGGAATATCACAACACTCCTATAGATTCAGAAATTAACTTGTCTCCTAATGAGTTACTCTTAGGAAGACAAACAATAACTTTGTTACCTACCAGATCTTCTTCTTTGCCAGGTAAAAATAAATTAAAGGAAGTTAGGAACAGTTTGCAGAAAAAACAAATTAAATACAAATATTATCATGATAGAAAAAATAATCAAAAAGGAATTGAGTTTACAGAGGGTCAAAATGTGTTTATAAGGGATAGTAAAAATAAAAATATTATGGGGAAAATAATACAAGAAAAAAAACATAGAGCATACAATATTCTAACAGAGCAAGGACAAGTAATTAAAAGAAATAGATACAATATTTATAAAGGCTCTTCTAATAGACAAAGAGACTATAACAGTGGTGATATAGAAGATTCAATTGGTAGTAGTGGCATTAGCAGTGACAATGACAAAATACAGTGTGACAATGACAATATACAGTCTAATGACACTACTAGCAATAGGAAGTCAGTAACTTTTGAAAATGTAAATACTGACATAAGGCAAACAAGGTCTGGAAGGCAGGTAAAACAACCAAGTTGGCTAAAGGGTCATATCTTATATTAAGTTAGATTATAAGTTAAATAAAACTTCAATTTGGTTACTTTAATTGTAAGTCTATTTGGGTAAAGAAAGGGAGATGTCATAGGGATATACTTTACTTATATAAGCTGTGGATGACAGGTACGGAAAACTTCACTTCAGATGATTAAAGATGGCGTGTCAATACTTATTTGTTTCAATTCAATACCGTTATCTTAATAACCTTTTAATAACTAATTAAATACAGTTATTACACTTGGTAATTCGCACTAAACAATCTAATTTAACATAATATGTGATTGAATGCATTTTAACAGTGGTGGAGCCACGCGGCAGCTTTTGCTGTCGCACGGATGGGCCGGCTCGAACCGGGGTGGTACCACGACCTCACAGAATACCAGCGTGAAGTAGAGGCTTAGCTCTGCGTTTCGCTTGGTGAGTGCAGGTGACCGGAGGCCCTTTTTACTGGAAATGAGGCATTCCATCTTAGTCCTCACGGGTGACAACGCATCTGCATTTTGATTCGCAAACGAGGATAGATGTAGATGCCTATGGGCCGCAGCAACCATTTACCATCAGGTGGACTGTGTGCTCGATTGTCACTCTTATCCTATAAAAAAAAATATGTATTACTTGTGAGCTACATGGCCAAGTCAATCTATATATTTAAAACATAAAAGATTTTTAATATTGATATGGTCACTATAAGATGTTGTTAGGTTAGCTAATTACGTAATAACTTGAGACAGAAGGACCCTTAAGTAGCGACTGAATAAATTAACCGACTTGTTATTACATGGATCTCACAACATTTTACGGTTGAAGTACTGAGTTGCGAGACTTGTTTTTTTTACAAGTTATGTTTTTGATGGCATCGATTTTACATTATTTATTATATGTACACGTGAACCGGTCCTATCATTCATAGGTTTGATATCGTCAACTAGTTTTTTAATAAATTATTTATTATCATCCTTCTCTATCATACATACTTCATTAAAGTTTACGAACTTACAAAAATCATCTGATTCCCTCACAAATTTGCGTCGCGTCATTCGTGGGTCAGAACTTAGATATTTAATATAAATTATCTTTTTCTTTCAACATAACAAACTATTATTTTGTTTACCAATAATTCTTAATTTTCTCAATTTTTTCAAATCATCTTTACTAACCGTACGCAACTCCAATGATTCTGCTGGTTTGACATGATTATTTACGACTTTCGGTTGATCAGGCCTCAAGTCTGTGGGTATCATGTCCCACGAGGAGGATACTGGTTTATTTATTTTTCGCGATTTTGCTCGTGTCATGACATTAACGATGTTCTCATTTAATTCTTTTAACTTCGAATTCAAACATATTCTAGATAACGCATCTACAGCTGAATTATCTAAACCCTTTACATAATCTACGTCAAAATTATATTCCTCTACACCAAACGAAACTTCATAAGCCTGCTTCACGGATCTTTCATAAATACGTATACAACCTAATCTTTATATATAAAAATTACGTGTCACGTTGTTTGTCCGCGATGGACTCCTAAACTACTGAACTGATTTCTATGAAATATTGCACACTGTGTGCATTTTGGTCCAACTTGAGAGATAGGATAGTTTTTATCCCGCTAAATGACTCACAAATTTTTTTAGTACGATATTAATGATTTTTATAGGAAGGTTTGTTGGAAAGGGCAGAACAACGTCTGCCTGGCGAGCTAGTCTTTATATAAAAAAATTACGTGTCACATTGTTTGTCCGCGATGAACTCCTAAACTACTGAACTGATTTCAATGAAATTTTGCACTCTGTGTGCAATTTGGTCCAACTTGAGAGATAGGATAGTTTTTATCCCGATAAGAGACCCTCAATTTTTTTATTTCTAATCTCAGGAGTTTTATTAGGAAAGCAAACGGTCGTCGGAAAGGGCAGAATAACGTCTGCCTGGTGACCTAGTAATACTATAGAGGTTTATAGTCAGTCTTGATTTTAAAATATTGCCCATACAGGTACGGTCTGAAATGTTTGACGGCCCATACTATCGCTAACAAATCTTTTGCTATAACTGGATAGTTTGATTCAGCCTTATTTAGAGATCTGCTAGTAAAAGCTACTGGTCTTCTATTTTTATTCGACAAAACTGCTCCAATTGCTTTAGGTTTTTGCGATTACGTGCATCGGATTGTAAAATGCAATCATTTTTTTTTT
Organism: Parnassius glacialis; assembly: GCA_033319125.1. Classification (NCBI taxonomy): domain Eukaryota; kingdom Metazoa; phylum Arthropoda; class Insecta; order Lepidoptera; family Papilionidae; genus Parnassius; species Parnassius glacialis. The sequence goes on along the minus strand of JAVANC010000020.1, from coordinate 7,614,712 downwards.
TTTTTTGAAAAATCAGGGTAATCTAAAACTGGCGGGGATATAATAAGTTTTTTGAGTGTTTCAAAAGACTTTTGACATCTTTCATTCCAAACGAAGTTAGTATTTTTTCTATAAAGTTGGTTTAATGATTGCTCAATTTTAGCAAACCTATAAACTTTCTATAGTAATTTGCGAACGCCACAAATCTTTTAACTTCTTCGGCATTCTGCGGGATAGGATAATTTTTTACTGTATTTACTTTTTCAGGATCAGGTTAAATCCCTTCGCTAGATAAACACAATGTACCAAATATAATATCTGCTTTATAATAAATGTACATAAAGAAGTATTTAATTTTAAATTTACCGAAGTTTTTCAAAAACATCCTCTAAGTTTTTATTGTAGTGGTCCAGTTGTCTACCAAAAACAATGACGTCATCTAGATAAATTAAACATTTTTCTTTATTTAGTCCTGACATTGCCAAACTCATCATTCGCGAGAATGAACGGGAACTTGTTTTTAATCCAATTGGCATTCTCGTCATCTGGTATTGACTAGAATTGGAAGCAGTAAATTTTCGAAAACTTTTATCTAAATCAACATTGTAGAACCCTTGATATAAATCTAAATGTGTAAAATCTTAGATTATTAATAGGTCATCGCGCGATCTGAACGCGCGAAGACCTATCAATAATCTAAGTTGTAAAATATACACTTACAGACAAAGGTTCTAAGATTTCTGTAATATCAGGAAGAGGGTACTTATCGTCCTCTATACAGTTATTTAATTTACGGTAATCCACTACCAATCGCCATTTTTTATTACCTGATTCATCAAATTTTTAGGCACCAATAATATTGGTCGCAATAATCTGTCGCTTTTACCAGGTTCTGTAATCCCTTTTTTAAGCATATAAGTATAAATTTGACGATTAATTTCCTTTTTCTGACGTTGTAATAGCCGATAGATAGAGCGATATTACAATTAAATTATTAAACTTTTTAATTTCAATGATATGCAAAATATATACAAAAATCTTAATTCTCCAGGTTTATGGATTAACATAAGCCCTGTGAGTAAAAATTTTGCACTATATATCGCACGCTAATTCCAATACTCACTTAAAAATTTGCTATATAAATCTTCCACTTATTGCCATCTATCGTAAAACATCAAAGTCTGCAATCGCGCTAATAATGATAAAAATACCACAATTCGTCGCTAGATGGCTATATGGTAAACGCGTAATTTATGATTCGAAAACTGTACCAGTTCAAATATATTATGTCGTTAGTGACAATACATAAGTTCCATTAATCGCTGATAGATGGCGACATTACAATAAAATTTTTAAACTTTAATATATCCATTGATAGAATAGAATATAATGGCGTAATACACCTACTTTTGAAACATACACATGGCAGGAATCATTCACCAATTATATCTTAATGATCTCAGTGAGTCTTAGGCCCCCGCGCACTAGGCAGCCTCGCTGCGGCAGCCAGACTGCGACAGCCAGTCGAACATATGACAGTGTATGGGAGCCCACACACCTAAGCAGCCACGAACTCCTTTCTGCGCGCAGCCAGAGCGAGCAGGGCAAATGTATGTGACTGCAGTCAGTCACCTTTCAGTATATAAAAAGTACTCTGTGCAGACACCGCACACTTGTCGTAGCAGCCAGGCGTATTTTGTCTTCCGAAACCACAAAATGATTTTGATACGGAGAAATTTATTTGCGAAATTGAAAACCGTAGAACAATATGGGATGAATTTCTTATATTTTCCAAAAGATTATCAAATGATTGCACTGCTTCTCGTGTAGTTAAATAAATTGGGCTGGGTATTTACGAACATCTTTAAAATAGGTATGAAATAAGCCTTTTTAGTGCCGTTCTGGAAAAAAGGATGAATTCAATGCCTTTTAGCTTTGCGTTTTTTACGAAATACGCACAAAATTAAAAGTTCTTCCACGTTCATATCCCTCGAAGAAAGGGTCACAACTGTCTGTCCATTGGCTGTTTAGAAGTGACGGACTGCTCAAACATTTCGGCCGCCGCAATCTGGCTGCTCAGCCAGGCTGCCTAGTGCGTGGGTGGCCTTAAAACGCATTAAGAATGGAACGTAATCTCTCAAGATTTTATTGATAATATCTGGAAAGAAGAAGAGACAGAAAGCAGTTCGAAGAGCCAGAAAGGACAACACTTAGTACTAAATAGCCCACGTTATATTATAGCTTTTCCTAAACATTTACGAAAAAAATGTCAACTACAAAAAATTCGAAATTAAATTTTCCTGCAATTTTTTTCTTTTTTTTTTCTTATTATGGTTCATTTTTGCCAGTTGTTCGTTTGTTATTGCGAGATTTGCAATTTTAAATTAACGAATAATGAGCACAAACCAAACAAAGTAATTTAATTTTCACAAATATCCATGATATTATTTTATTCACTTTTTTTTCATTCCTCTAAAGTCCATGAGTATATGTCAAAAATAGGGAGGTCTAATTGGATTACGTGGGGGCACTCGGATAACCAAAAATATGTTAAAACTTAAAAGGCTCAACAAGCGACCTAACGGTGTGGAACATTATTTTAGATGAAGTTTTAGAGATTTCATTGCCACCTGGAAGCCACTTACAGACTTTTGCAGATGATGTTTCGCTAATGACATGGGCTCAAAATACTGAGAAATTACAAACCATTACTGATACTGCACTGAATAAAATAACCGAATGGGGGAAACCGAATTTCATAACTGACTGAGAGCATCAAGCTCTCAGTCAGTTCTGAAAAATGCAAGCAATTGCTTTCATCGCAAAAGCCAAAACAATGGATAAAAACCTTCTCTCGTTTGTCAAGTAGGTAAATAAAACGGCTCGGGGACAAGATTGTACGTGGTAGAACCATGTTGCAACTATATTATTGTTGTAACACGAATGCGTTGGCTCGCCCGGGATGGGACCACGCTCTCACAGAATATCAGCGTAAAATAGCAGCTTAATGCTGCTGTGTTTCGTATGGTAAGTATAGAGAACCAGAGACCCTTTTTACTGGAAACCAGGCACTCCATCTTAGTCCTCAGGGCTGACGACAATGCATCTACATTTTGATTCTTAATTGAGGATAAATGTAGATGTCTATGGGCCACAGCATTCACTTACCATTAGGTGTAATGTGGTAATATCAAATACAAGGCCCCTGAATTCTGAAATATTTGCTACATTTACAAGCCCCAGTTTTCAAGTACCTAATCCGATGCCATATTTCTGCAGTTAATAGTAGTAGTAAGGCTGACTGGTAGAGAATGTCATTAGGCAATGTCAAGGTCTGTTAGAAAAAGATTGAATAAGTAAGTAAATAGTTAGCAGCCACTCAAGACGGAAGTTCTTTAAATTTTATTTCCTTCTTCATATCATACGAACGTGTATCGCGTTGTTCACGCCTGTTCTATAACGTTAAACCTAGTTAAACACGTAATTATAAAAACAATTTGATACGGTCGTCAAATATACGCATTATTATCGTAAAAACTTAATCGTTTCTGCGGTTGATAAATATATGTCGCCAAATGATAACATTATCACGATCTCACAAGATACTGGAGCAAATATCATTTGTGATATTAAAGTTTTTATCACTATGTTCTATTTACATTAACATAAAAACATGTTCGCTATAGAAACTTCACTACCATTCTGTATGTTACTTACTCTTATATAATTAATAAAATCGTTATTATAATTATGTTAGAACAAACATCTTAACTTATAATATAAATAATACGATATATTATTTATATTATAAGTTGTAATTCGTAAAAAGTACAGCATATTTTTTTTTTCTAAATAAAAATATTTTATTCGGTAACAAGCACGTTATAAATTGGTAGTGTTACACCGGAGGTCACTTTTAACTTAAACATTACATACAACCAACGAGGGGTTATTCCGTTTATCCACCCTAGGGACCTAGAGACTCGGAACCGCGAATCGGAATTCGTATATTGTTTTTCTTCCGATTTTCTCCCTGAGGAGTGCCTCACAGGATTACAGATGCATTGGAATATTGGCATAAAACAATTTAAAATGAAAGTAAAGATAATAATGTATACAAATAAATAAAATGGGATTGTCTGTTTGTAATATCAAAATTACAGTTTTTTACTAAATGCATATGAAAGTAAATACGGTACTTATAACTAAAATAAAATTTTTAAAATTTTTGTCTGTCCGTCTGTCTGTTTGTTCCGGCTAATCTCCGAAACTACTGGACCGATATTGACGGGACTTTTACTGGCAGATAGCTGATTTCATAAGGAGTACTTAGGCTACCTTTATTTTAGAAAAAGAATTAGGGTTCCGCGCAGAAACATAAAAACCCTAACACGCGAGCGAAGTCGTGGGGAACAGCTAGTAAAATAATAATAATAATAATAATAAACATTTATTCATTGCCTCCGATACAATTAAATGAGTAGTACACACAGAAATAGCAAGAATTAGATAGTGTAGTAGTGAATGAACTTTAGTTCGGCATAACAGTTGCAGTTGCCTACAACGCTGTGATTCTGCCAGCGCCCAACATATCATAGACTAATATAATATTATATAATAATAATATAATATTATATAATAATACTGGAGACAACATATGAACAATACAGTACGCGCGCATTCCTGCTCATATTGCATTTAATCACAAGTGTTCACATTAGGGTACATAGTAATTAAATATTTTTTATTATCATTATTTTTTTAATAATTATTACAACGATATCACTACTAAGTAACATAAAGTATAAAATAATATTGATTTTAACAAGCCTAACTTCTAAAATCTTATATACTTAAGTTATTTCCCCATCTACTTTATAGCAATTTTTATTTAGTTTAAGTATTTACAGGGCAGTCCTGCAATTACGCAAAAATAATCCGATTATGACAGTACTAGCTGTTCCCCGCGACTTCGCCCGCGTGTTATTTAGGGTTTTAATTTTTTGCGCGGAACCCTAATTCTTTTTCTAAAATAAAAGTAACCTAAGTTACTCCTTGTGACATCAGCTATCTGCCAGTGAAAATCCCGTCAAAATCGGTCCAGCTGTTTCGGAGATTAGCCGGAATAAACAGACAGACAGGCGGACAGACAGACAGACAAAAACTTTAAAAACTGTATTTTTGTTATTAGTACCGTATATAATTTCATATGCATTTAGTAAAAAGCTGTAATTTTGACATTACAAACAGACACTTCAATTTTATTTCATCATCAGCATTGGTGCCTTTCATAAGTCCACTGCTGAACATAGGCCTCCCCCAAAGAATGCCACAAAGCACGGTCCTGAGCCACCTGCATCCATCGACTTCCTGCATGTCTTACCAGGTCGTCACTCCATCTCGTGGGAGGTCGCCCTACACTTCGCCTACCGATACGAGGCTGCCACTCAAGAACCTTTCTTCCCCATCGGTTGTCGGTTCTTCGAGCTATATGACCGGCCCACTGCCACTTCAGCTTACAAATCCGTTGGGCTATGTCGGTTACTCTGGTTCTACTGCGGATATCCTCATTTCTAAGTTTATCACGCAGAGAAACTCCGAGCATAGCCCTCTCCATAGCTCGCTGAGCGACCTTGAGCTTCCTCATACGGCCAGGAGTGCAGGACCACGTCTCAGATCCGTAAGTCATCACTGACAACACGCATTGGTTGTACAATTTCGTTTTAAGGTTTTGAGGTATGTCTGACAATTTTATTTATTTGTATAGATTTATTCTCTTAATAAGTGACATCTATAATACTTTTTAAAACTAGTTTTTGCGTAGTGTTGGTGGGAGATCATTCCAACACTTAGTTGCCATACACTTAAAACTACCTCGGGAAGCCGGTGTTTTGTGTTTAGGAACGCAACAAACTTTAGAGCTTATTCGGGTTTTATATGAATGTTGGTCTGGAATTTCTCCAGTTAATTTTTTTGTATAAATATTCTGGATTTTTTGTATTTATTACGCCGAATAGCAAAGCATAAAAAAGTTTGAGACGCCCCTGCATTTTTAACATATTCGAGGCATTAAGATATGATGTAACATGAGATCGTCTCGGTACGTAAAAACAATAGCGTGCACAAGCATTCTGTACCCCCTGGATTAATTTTTGTGATTTTTTAAGCAAACAAGGTTATACAATAATTTTATATAGCTAAACCTAGGGTTTCACAAAGATTTACAAGTAAATTACTTAACTGTAACAAATGTTCTAAATTTGTATAGAAGTATTAACCTGTAAAAGCAGTTTTGTACCAAATTAATTACATGATTTTCAAACCTCAAATTACTGTCAAAAAGAATACCTAAATTTCGTGTTTCATGAACTTCTGCAATTGTCTCTTCATTAACATGTATATCAGGATTAGTTATAGCTATATCATATACCTGCTTTTTAGCCAATGATAAGGAATTTTGACTACAGGATTAAGAACCATGGAGTTATTTTGTGACCAATCGCAAACACATTGAAGATCCTCATTTAACTTATTTACTAAGGTGATAATATTTTTTCGATCCATGGGAATATATACCTGTAAATCATCAGCGTACCTATAGATGGTATTTACAGTTTTTGAGACAATTTATTATATCAGCGCTATAAATAATAAAAAGCAAAGGCCCTAACACGGATCCTTGAGGAACACCTTTAACAACAGGAAGCTTAGAAATACAGTTTTTACCATTGTGCCTGTCTAAAATCAACTGTTAAATAACTTTTAAACCACTTGAGTGTTTCGTTATCAAAGCCATAATATGAAAACTTCGAAATCAGTAAATTTATGTTAAATGAGTCAAAGGCCCCTGAAAAATCCAATAAAGTGAGAATAGTACCTTCTCCGGAATCCGAAAAGAATAATATATCATCCACGACATTAATAAAAGCTGTTGCTGTTCCGGAATTTTTTTCTAAAACCTGATTGTAGGTTGCGTAGTAATTAGTGTTTTTCACAAAAATTCAATAGAGTAAGATGTGGCACAGTGTTACAAAAAAAAATAAACTGCAATGTAGTGACGAAAATATTAATTTAATAAACTTTTTATTGGCATGGATATAAACTTTAATAGTCTCTCCTTACTTATAATGATTTAAACTTAACTAATATTAGCAACAACCTACTTAAAATGGCACTTTAATGAGATCAGTCGATTGTAACAATAAGCCCCGCATCTGGGGTACTCTGTTACAGGGTATTAACGTATGGGGATATTAACGTATGTTAAAATGTTTAAGTTGATTCCAAAGGTTGTCGAAAAAAAAACACAACTTAAACGTATATAATAATTTATTTAGTTCGTGTATTAGTATTTAGCGATATGAACACGGCGTAGCAACGACGCGCCGCTGCCACGTTACTATGAACTCATCACTTGTCACGGATTAACTTGACTACTGTATTAAAGCTTCTAACAAAATATAAATCAAGAATAATCAATTGGTAAGTACAAAATAAATATAACAATATTATATTCATTTCTGTTATCACAAAATGTGAGAACATTCGCACTATTCGAGACCGCCGGTCTTATGGTCTATCCATCACATGATAGTAAATCTTTCTAATTAAATAACAAATAACTTTTTGGTTAACGTGTCCGAAATTTAAAAAAAACTCGAAAATGGCGTAGATTAGTGACACCAATCCCCCGCGGCTCTAAGCGCGCTTACGACTTCTTCCTGTAAAGCAATAAAAATTTGTTAATTAAGGTTTTAGGCCAGCCACATACATACGGAATTCCGTTTCGGGATTCCGAACGCAGCATGACCATATAAAATCAAGGACCCGTCACACACGTACGGTAGCTTTCCGTTCGAAATTTTGCGGACAAAACGGGATTCCAAATGTGTGTAGCCGACCCGTTCGGAATTCCGTATGTATGTGGCAGGCCTTATATGTTAATAAGTGGTAACTATAACTTTTAGGTTGTTGCTCTGACCCCAACGTTACTGTAGTGCATCAGATATGTTTCTTGACTACCTCATAGATAATTTTTAAACTCTTATTCGCAAAGGAACCGCGTCACTGATGCACAGGAATCGTGGGAGCGCCCACAACTTTTTAACGCAATTAGCGAGAAACTAAAATATGCTCTTTTGAGGCACTGGGTACATGTCCATGTCCATGTACCCAGTGGCTCAGACAGGCACTATCTATTTAATTACCTACTTTTACGTATATAGATTATAAGCCTTTTTTTATAGTATCTATAACAAATTATGGACTAAAGGGCCTGGTCTAATGGTTGTAAAACGCATTTGTTGATCATGAGATCCCGGGTTCAAAACCCGAGTCGGCCGAAAAAATCTGTTATTGAGTTTTTCTCTTTAGAGTTTAATTTTAAATTCTCAGTAGCTGCCCGGAGTCAGGAAGTTGGCGCTGTCTCAACCCCCGTGCATCGGAAAGCACGTAAAGCCGTTGGTCCTGCGCCTGATCTCTCTCCGATCGTGACGGTTCACCGTCCCATCGGACTATGAGAGTGAGGGAATAGAGTGCACCTGTGCTTACGCATACACTTGGGCACTATAATCCGGTCCTGCACCGATGGCCAGTCTCCGTTGAGACTGGCCATCGTGACCGAAATTCGGTCTGGAGGATATTATTATTTTACATTGTCAGCAATAATCAATTTATCAAGATTGCAAATATATATATATATATATATATATATATATATATATATATATATATATATATATATATATATATATATATATATAATTTTAAAAGCGAATCTAAAAGCTATCTAATGAAAGGAGCATGTACATAAAAGATAAGATTATTACAAAAAGATTATTATAAAAAAATTACAATTACGTATTTGTGTCAGTGTTGGATACATTGATTAACAAAGTAAAGAAAAAAAAGTGTCGTCAGTCAATTCATTTGATTTTATCTTTATCTGGTAATTTTAGGAAATAAATTCTAGTTTCTTTAATGCACAATTTTGTCGGTACATGCTCAGTACTCAAGTATCAAAATATCGAAAAGTAAAATATTTTACTTAAAAAAAATTATTTTCTGTAATTATGTAGGTGTGATAAGAAATAATAAGATAACAATAATTCGTTGCTGTGTTTATTGAGGTGAGTTTAAATTATGAACACTGTGCATAGGTTATAAGGGATTCCGTTGTTACCACGTTTTTATTAGATCGGTTTCGTGTGTTTGGATTAAATTTAGTAATTCTTTCTCTTTTAAAAAAAAATGTTACTCCCACACTAGACTTTTCTCTTATATCGTGGAGGCAGTTTACAAGCATAAAATGCATAACGACAAACATCCATACTCAGAACAATTACTTGTAGGCCATACAAATAGCTGTTCCGTGCGGGATTCGAACTCCCAACCCTCAGCTCCGCAATTTATAATTAAGCCACTGTACCACGTATTTGTCATAATTAACTTGATTAACAAAAGAGAAAGAGAAAGGAGTAATTGATTTTAAGCTAACTTTCTGATGAGAAATGCCTGAATACTCAAACACTTCAATTTTAAGATGGCGTAAGTCTCGTGCTGTCTCTATTACTAATTCAAAGTGACGGTGACACCGCGAGATATAACAATATCTTTAAATTGAGTAGCGTTTAAGTGTTTAGCGAATTTGGCCCAATTTCGAATATAGTTCAGAATCGGGTGACAACCTAAGCACATGGAAAAAAATCAAAAAGAAATTTATACTTGTTAGTCCGTTTTAAAAACGTAGTATATAAAAAAAATTATACATAAACGTGTATCTGTTGAGGAGCGTAAGTGAATTGGAGTAAGTGTGTGCTCTCACTGGTCGTGGTTGTCGGTGTCGGAGTCGTCGAGGTCGGGCTTGGTGCGGCGCTTCTCGTACACGAGGATGATGGCGCACAGCACGAACACCTCGGCGCAGATGCCGAGGAAGGGCCACAGCGCCGCGTACATGTCCTTGACGCGCAGCGTGGTGGTGGCCACGTTGGCGGCGCCGGCCGGCCCCACGGGCGCGGCGCACGAGTACAGGCCGGCGTCGGAGCGCAGCACGGCGTCCAGCACCAGCTCGCCGTCCTCCACGCCCTGCGCGCTGCGCCGCAGCGTCACGCGCTCGCCCAGCGCCGCGCGCACGTCGCTCGCGTTCTCGCCCTCCGACGCGTTGCTGTACGTCCACACCACGCGCGGGTACGGCTTGCCCACCACCTGCACCACACCACGCCCTTACTGCTACAACATGTTCAACTGCTGAACATAGTCCTCCCCCATACATTGCCTCATACAGATATAGCAAAACCAGGCCGAAACACCAACTATTTGGGTTTTTGCACAAATTTGGAATCCGGCTAGAATTTGAACTAAGTCCAGCAGTGGCAGCATTACAGTTAGAAGCTCTAATCACTTGATGGTCCCCAGTACCCCTACAATTAAATAACAGAGATAATTTTGACAAACACCACACCTAGCATCTTCAAGTACAAATGTCAACAAAGATCTTACACTAACATCTTGCAAAAAAAAACACACCTTGCACTGCAACTTGAGTTTCTGTCCCTCCACAACGTTAGTGTTGGCCGGAATCTTGGTAAAGGCACGACCACGAACTGCCCAACGCTGAACCGCCTCAGTGCCACTGAGCCCGCATGTGTAGTTACCGAAATCATCCTCTACACTTCGCGGAATAATGAACTCCGCACCACCGTGCTCCAACTTGTACCGGTCCTTCAGATCCCATATGTCCACAACATTTGTATCGTTCTTCGTCCTGCACAAGTGGTAAATAAAAAATTTTGTACAACCGACTTTAATATAAATAAAATGAGAACATAATCAATGTAGTCAATGTCAATTAAATACGCATTATTAAGAATAATTCAAAAACTACTGATCAGATCTTGATCAATTCCATATGAAACCACGTGATAAGTACCAGCTTTCAAATAAAAAATTCGTCATAATCGTTCACCTAGAAAAAAAGTTCTAAAGTAACAAATAAAAAAAATACATTCGAATTGAATACCTCCTCCTTTTTTGAAGTCAGTTAATACAGAAACTCTTCCCTTTAGTTTTCCAACGATTTAACATTATTTTAGCTCTTCTTGTATTTTCATTTCTCGTAATATAACCATCATCATCATCATTACAGCCCTTCACAAGTCCACTGCTGAACATAGGCCTCCCTCAAGGAATGCCACAAAGCACGCTCTAAAGCCGCATGCATCCATCGACTTCCTGCATGTCTTACCATGTCGTCACTCCATCTAGTGGCGGACCGCCCTACACTTCGCCTACCGGTACTCTCGGCCACTCGAGAACTTCTCTTCCCCATCAGTTGCCGGTTCTGCCACTTGAACTTACTAATTTTTGGGCTAAATCTACTATCTCTACTGCGGATATTCTTATTAAAAGTTAAACTTAAAAAAATATTAGAAATTTTCGAACTTTATCTCGCAGAGAAACCCTAAGCATAGCCCTCTCCATCGTTCGCTGAGCGACCTTGAGCTTCCTCATACGACCTAATCTATACAAATAAATAAAATTTAAGTGTCTGTTTGTAATGTCAAAATTACAGCTTTTTACTCAATGCATATGAAAATATATACGGTACTTATATAATAAATACGGTATTTATATAAAAAATACAATTTAAAAAAAAATTGTCTGTTTGTCAGTCCGTCTGCTAGCTGCTAGCTAGCTAATCTCCGAAACGGCTGTACCGATTTCGACGGGACTTTCACTGGCATTAGCTGATATTATAAGGAGTAACTTAGGTTGCTTATATTTTAGAACAAAATTAGGGTTCCGCGCAACATAATTTAAACCCTAAATTATTACAGGCGGGCGAAATCGCAGGGAACAGGTAGTACCTAATATAACAATACCAAGGGAATTTGTTTTTACTTTTGTAAATATGTACCAAAAGCTCAAGGGCGGCGTAACGGAACCTATCACCACATATCGTCTCGTGAGTTTCGTAAGAGGCAACTGAAGGTATACGTGGTAGAGCCATGCCGCAACTATATTAGTAGTATAGTTGTAGCACGAATGGGTCGGCTCGACCGGAGAAGGACCACGCTCTCACAGAATACCAGCGTAAAATAGCAGCTTAACACTGCTGTGTTTCGTATGGTGAGTGTAGAGAACCGGAGACCCTTTTTACTGGAAAAGAGACATTGCATCTTAGTCTTCACGGGTGACAACGCAACTGCATTTTGATTTGCAAACGAGGATATATGTAGATATCTATGTGCCACAGCAACCACTTGCCATCAGATGGACTGTATGCTCGTATGTCACCCTATCCTATAAAAAAAGCAAGAAAAATCTTATGGATTCTGAAAAATGGCTCTATTATTCTCGTTTACATGAAACCGGCGACGGGCAACAGCATCGAAGATGCGACACCTTCGGCACTGCAATCTTCAATCCGTTGTAATTACGACTAATATGTCTTTTAATCATTTCTCTCTTGTTCTCTCTTGTCTATAAATGATTACAATCCTACTATAACTTGTCCTGCGATAGCCATATTTGATTCATTTGTAAATTAAACGAAGTCATCTCAATGTTTCAACTCGATCATTTGCTAATTTATGGACTTCAATTAACTGATTGAACAAATCGATTGAATTTTTTGTTAATTGAAAGATCCATATCTCCAATGTAACGAAAGCGAACTGATGTAAAAAGGCAACATTTCTTTATTTTAAAGTAACCGATGTAAGTTAATGTTATTTTTCCCTTAACTAATAACAAATTCCTGGATTTCACTAAATAACGAAATAAGATACCCGATAAGATTCTTATGCAAACAGCGATAGAAAATGTTTCTTAATATTATACGTTATATTTATGATAATAAAATAAAATCAGTAACAAACAAAAGTCGTGTCTTAACTTCCCTACGAAGATAACATCTAATCGCACTCTTTGATGAAATAATAATTGACGTCAAGGTGCGAACACTAACATGTTTGATAGGAGTAAACGCCAAAGATATAGCACTATCCATGAATTATTATTTTATATAACTGGCACAATAGACGCGTATAAATATAAAGAAATAATATAGTTAATAATAGATGTTAAAGTATGATGTTAACGTGGCTACTCCATTAAAACGTTAACATCCACTTTGAATGAGGGCATCCACGACTTTTTCTGTCACCAAGGCGGCGCCACTTTCGAGTGAGGTAAAATATTTGACAGATTTCATAGCGGGGACGATAATTTCTTAGGAAAATGTAATCTTTAAGGTTTCTTTCTGTATTATTATTTATATTTTATATTAATTACATTAGAAATGAATAAACCAAACTATAAATATAACTAAAAGACGACTTTTAAAAAAAAAAGAGTTATAAGGTGCAAAAAATTAAAAATCAAACCACTGACGCATTGTGTTATATATTAATATAATACTCTAGACAATGATAAACTATTATTTAAAACTAATTTCTCAATTAAATGACACTGTGTAACAAAAAACTTTACCTCAGTCGCTAGTAGCGACATCTGGTGAGTGGAAGATTATTAGCCCTCATTGAAGTAAAACTTGCATGTTCCAAATATATAAAAACTACATCATTCTACATTATAAACTTTTATGACTATTGTTTGACTTTCAGTTGTTTTTACAGTCAGTACTTGAGTTTAAGAGTAATTTTCGAAAACAAGTTCTGAGGTGGTTCTAATGCAGCAAAGGCAGCTCGCAATATCAATGCTGCGTTGATTTAATCGCTTTCGACTTTGAAGACTGAACCACAAGAAAGACCAGACACTAAGATAAATAACAATGAATTAAAAATAACGGTGTAAGCCAATCCTTACTCAACAAACAAGGAGTTAGCAGTATGGTTTGACGTTAGTTTACCAACAATATAGCCAAATTTTGTGGGTAAATATTTGCAACAAAATGGTTAAATAAAAAAATCAATAAAAGGGGTGCTTCATGAATTAACTGTTGTGCATAAAGGCGTTGAAATAGAAAAGTATTTTAATTTAATATCTTTATATATAAAAATTACGTGTCACGTTGTTTGTCCGCGATGGACTCCTAAACTACTGAACTGATTTTAACGAAATTTTGCACACTCTGTGCATTTTGGTCCAACTTAAAAGATAGGATAGTTTTTATCCCGCTAAATGATCCTCAAAAATTTTTATTGCGAATTTAAGGATTTTTATAAGAAGGGTCGTTGGAAAGGGCAGAACAACGTCTGCCTGGCGAGCTAGTATATTATAAATAATACTTAAAAACTAGCTAAACTTTATTTTTGAAAAAAGAACAGTTTACAATCATAATATATTATGTAACACAATTAAATACACTAAAAAAATTAGACAGCTTTGTAGCATAGCTTAGTGGCGTTATTTCCAGGGGTTATCATAATAATCCTTTTTATACTGTGAGGTGGACAAATTTTGTGTATTTTCTAGGATTTTGTTATAAAATCATGTAGAATGCCCCATAAATGAATTACTGACTGTGGTGTGTTAGTCGAGTAAATGGAACTACTGTTTTTTTTTATTATGTACGAGCAGCTAGAGATACCAGTATCACTGCGACCTGAAAGATCTATTGTGATCGCTGCATGTCTACAGTATACTGCTAAGCCCTATGTCCTCAATGAATAGATTTTATTATGTACGAGCAGCTAGAGAGACCAGTATCACTGCGACCTAAAAGATCTATTGTGATCGCTGCATGTCTACAGTATACTGCTAAGCCCTATGTCCTCAATGAATAGATTTTATTATGTACGAGCAGCTAGAGATACCAGTATCACTGCGACCTGAAAGATCTATTGTGATCGCTGCATGTCTACAGTATACTGCTAAGCCCTATGTCCTCAATGAATAGATTTTATTATGTACGAGCAGCTAGAGAGACCAGTATCACTGCGACCTAAAAGATTTATTGTGATCGCGGCTATGTCTACAGTTCACTGCTAAGCCCTACGTCCTCAATGAATAGATTTTATTATGTACGAGCAGCTAGAGAGACCAGTATCACTGCGACCTAAAAGATCTATTGTGATCGCGGCTATGTCTACAGTATACTGCTAAGCCCTACGTCCTCAATGAATAGATTTTAATATGTACGAGCAGCTAGAGACCAGTATCAATGCGACCTAAAAGATTTATTGTGATCGCGGCTATGTCTACAGTATACTGCTAAGCCCTACGTCCTCAATGAATAGATTTTAATATGTACGAGCAGCTAGAGACCAGTATCAATGCGACCTAAAAGATCTATTGTGATCGCGGCTATGTCTACAGTATACTGCTAAGCCCTACGTCCTCAATGAATAGATTTTAATATGTACGAGCAGCTAGAGACCAGTATCAATGCGACCTAAAAGATTTATTGTGATCGCGGCTATGTCTACAGTATACTGCTAAGCCCTACGTCCTCAATGAATAGATTTTAATATGTACGAGCAGCTAGAGACCAGTATCAATGCGACCTAAAAGATTTATTGTGATCGCGGCTATGTCTACAGTATACTGCTAAGCCCTACGTCCTCAATGAATAGATTTTAATATGTACGAGCAGCTAGAGACCAGTATCAATGCGACCTAAAAGATTTATTGTGATCGCGGCTATGTCTACAGTTCACTGCTAAGCCCTACGTCCTCAATGAATAGATTTTATTATGTACGAGCAGCTAGAGAGACCAGTATCCCTGCGACCTAAAAGATCTATTGTGATCGCGGCTATGTCTACAGTTCACTGCTAAGCCCTACGTCCTCAATGAATAGGAGGAGTTGCTTATCTGTGAGTAATTTCACTTCTACTGGGCGAAGTACTACTAGCAGGAACTACTAGCTTTTGCCTGTTCCTAGTATTTACAGAGTGAATGTCATATATTTTTTAAACTGCCTTTTGTGTGCACACATTACATTTTTGTAAATGTATTAAGGGGCCAAAGTTAATATTAATTTTTCCACCCGATCTATATCGCATTGTAAGCCGTCGCAATCAAATTCGTCGGTAATGCTCAGGAATAATTTGAGACCATGCGCAAAGAGTAAACAACCCGCGTCTCTCACCACCTCTGGAAGGTCATTTATCATAATGATAAATTCTAACGGGCCCAAATTACTCCTTTAACCGACCCCTGTAAGGGTTCGATACGAGTTTGAGGTGCAGCCAGCGTAGTCCACGAATTGCCTTCGGTTCCCTAAATAAATAGAAAAAAAAACTGCAAGAGGTCTGGAGTGAAACCAGCCATTGCGAATTTCTTCAACAAGACGTCATTGTCCACGCTATCGAAAGCCTTCCTAAAGTCGAAATAGGCTACGTCCAACTGGACACCCGCTTCTGAATCAAGCGCTGGTGCTAAGTGATTCAAGAAGCACATAAAGTTGGAATTCGTGCTGCGGCCCGTCCGAAAACCATGCTCTGCATCATTAACCCATTATAACCTAGGGTTGCCGTTTGGCACCCAATTCTAACCCTTCATATTTTCGCATCATACGCACGCCTCAAACAGTTAAGCCAGGTTTTTGACTATCGATGTAATGCTAAAATAAGGTAGTTAACAATCTTTAATACTTTATTTCAACTGATGCACTTGTTGAGACCGGCACGACCGTCAATAAATTAGTGTTGTGAAATTATTGGCAAAAATTGATTTACCTTTCAAGTAAGTATGTTATAATTTATTTAAATTGTGTAGTATATAATTGAAATGCATTTTGTTTTATTCGTATATATTTGTTTGACTAAAGTGTATTGTAATTTTATTCAGTTTTGTTTGCGTATTTCGTTTATCATTCGCCAAAATGTACGGGTGCCGCATAGCACCTCTAGGCCGATATCATGTCTTTTCAAATTACATGTGGCAATGTTAATTTTTTGATTATTCCGTGTGTAATAGTATTTATTTGTCTTGATAGTCGTTGTTCACTACAAGAGACACTAGCCTTACTAGAAGAAGATGAGAGGCTTGAACTGGGTTGCTTTATATTGAAGCTTCAGAACTGACAATCGACCCTGAGCAAGATGCGGGTGACAAAGAAGGGGGTGGTCTAATAAATAACCTCACAGATCGTCAACTTAATGCTGGGTGCGAAGTGGTGTATGCGTCTACGTCATTGCCACCACTTCGGACACGCTACTCTAGTCGCGAAAATACACGGGTGGTACCAGATGTATAACATGTAGCCGGGGCATATCGTACGCCGTCTGGTGGTTTGCGTTCTTCACGAGGCCGCTCGTTTTCACGCCGCGGAAGAGGTAGTCAAAGTGCTAAAGAAGGTCGCATAAGTCACACCTGGTCTAATTAACTTGACAGTTCTTTATGCAATTCAGACAATTCCGCAGCAGATGAACAGCATCGAAAAAATAAAAAAATAAGAATGCGTTATGAAGATGGATTGATGAAAATTTAGTTTGGGAACCGTCCATGTTTCCTGAAGGCGATTTTAGTTCAGTTCGAGGAAAGTCATCTACGGAAATCCTGGACTTATTTTTGGAAAAGTGTTTACAACCTTTAGATAGATTAATCACAAAAATATACTTTATTTAGTTAATATTTTACGTTCGTATGTAAACTACAAAACTTGGGGTACTAATATTACATTATTTAATAAAATAAATACTCTTTTTTTATTAATTCACTCCTACAATACTTTATATAATTTTATCAATAAACGGTAAAATTTGTTAGTTAATACATACCCAATAGAAGTGTGTAAAGCTTACGTATGAGCCTAGCGGTGCCGTACGGCACCCATTGTTTTTTCCTAAACGAATAAGTTACTATAACTTTTAATGTTCAAAAATAACTTAAGGGACCTTTAATAACAACATATCAAAAAATTATCCAATTCTAAGCTCCTAAAATAATTCAGGTCATAATGGGTTAAATTGTACATTAATCTGCGAATAAGTGCAGGAACACAATGCTGACTCGAGGACCTTCGCGAACGCTGACAGCACCGCTACAAGTCTGTATCCACTAACATCTGAGCTCAGAGCACCCTTCGGGACCGGAGTTACCCTTGTCAGCTTCCAGCCGTCAGGATATACGAGCGATCACGTAAACAGATACTGAACAAATGTTGAAGAGGGCGAACTAGTACCATCCTACAGTCCTTAACAATATAGGAGGGCACACCGTCCGGACCTACCAACCGTTTGCGCTTAAGTCTCGCAAGGGCTGCACGCACATCGCTAATAGACAACTATCCTACGTGCACTCACGCTCCGCTTCATACGACATACAAACGATGATTGGATCTGTCACTGATTCACAAGAATTTACTACCATTTCCTTTAGTCAACTTTGACATAATCCACAGGATGAGATGTGTTTATTTTTTTTTTCATTAATAACATGTATGTAGTGTGTATGTACTGTTGAATAAAATGTACTGTTGAATAAAATTTTAAGGAGTTTGTATCTAAATATGGTCGGGGCTACATACCACACATAGGCCAAACTGTTATCATTGGGCAGCTCGCAGCGTAGCGTGAAGTTGGCGCGTACGTCGTACAGCAGCTCCGGTTGATCCGTCTCCTCATCTGTAACAGGCTTACTAGTTGGCGCACTTTCCTCGTATACTTATAACTATCGAACTACGCGATCTTATTTTTTGTAAATGTATGATTCAAATGGATTCTTAGTCGATGGTGCCACACAGACGACATTCCGAAGGCGTCAATTCTTGTTAACGAGTTACGATTAGACAGCACAAATAAAGTTAATAACACTGCCAGAAAATAAGTAGCGGTTAATTGCGCACGCGACCGTTTCGGGTGTGTCGCCGGCGGCACCACCTCCACGGACCTGGGCGGGACGAGTCGAGGCGTGAAGCGCTAGTCTACGGGCGACGTGACGACAACATAAACGTAACATTTAAATGTATGTATATATATGTATGTTTTGTGTTTACATATTATTTTTTGTTTATCACCTCTATTTTAACCATTGTTGAAATCAGTCCTTTACGCAAAAGGTCATAAGATAAGACCACCTGTTGTAGATAGGTGCATGTACTTTAAAATGTATTCGACTGGTTTTTTTGTATTTGGGTGTACAATAAAGAATAAATAAATAATAACATAAACCCTACTGTGGCCAACGAAGCGGCTACACTAAACTAACTACGGAACGAAACGATGTACAGAGTCTAACTACGTCGTCGCAAGCGAGCAGCAAGAGAGCGGCGTCGGGCTCTGTACCGGCAGTGGGTGGCGGGGGCGGTGGCGGTGGCGACGGTGCGGCGAGGGCAGTGGGCGGGGGCAGCACGGCGACGCGCACGCGCGGGCCGCGGCTGCCGTCCGCGCTGCAGGTGTAGAGGCCGGCGTGGTGCGGGCGCGCGGCGGCGGCGCGCAGGCGCACGGTGAGCCGGCCGTCGGCTGCCGCCGCCTCGGGCTCGGCGCGCAGGTCGGCGGGCGGCGCGCCGCCGTCCAGCCGCCACACGGCGCGCTGCTCGGGCCGCAGCCGGCACTCCACCGCCAGCGGCGCGCCCGCCGACACCGACACGCGCCGCTCCTCGCCCGCGTCTGCGCACGCCACCACACACGCGCCTCACAACACACGCGCTCACAACACCCGCACCTCGCTCCTCACCTCTCGCTTTTTCGATATCACGTGTTCTGACTTGTAACCTACATGGAATAACCGCTGCATGCACTAGTACAGGGCTGCCATCAACTAAATAACCAATACCGAGCAAAAACTCAAACACCCCGGACACATTTTGTCTGATCCTATCAAACTGGATTTACAGCGACAGGGGTCAATAGCCTTTCAGTTCGTACAGGTGCTTTCTGGACATGGGCTAAATAGCCAAAATAGAGTCTAAAAACGAATGCCATCACTATGGGCGAGATTACGTCACCGCATACTCTAGATGACTGCTCAGGCTAAGTTGCATCGTTATGCCATGGCTGTAATAAGGGACGACCTCTCGTTCCCAGTTTAATTTAAGCTATGGTTGGATATGAGAGGTTCGAGCCCATTTTACCTTTTGCAAGCAGGTGAAGTCTGAAGCAAGGTGGATAGGAAAAGGACAACAGATATTGCGATCCACAGCTGGAGACCCGGACACCAGAGAAAAGCATATCAGGCCCTCCTCGACCTCTCATAATTGAGGCTTATGCCACGAACATGGGGTTTGTCCATTCTCTATCACTTCAAGGTGGTGCGTACGATATTCCCGTGCGACCCTATATGAAGAAGGGTTAAGTCCAGCTCCACTCCCTGTAAGGGCTACAGCCGTTGAGACAGCAGTAATGTGCGGAAGTGTTTCCGTTTCCTTAGCAAAAGCAACGAGAGTTGAACATATTGGAGCTATAGCAGATTTCAGTTGTTGGGGGTTGAGATAGCCTTCAATCTGAACTTTGGACGGATCATTGAGCCTAAGGCATAAGAAACTGCAAGGAATGAGAACTGTAACGTACTTGAAATATTGGGAATTTAAAATAAGTTAGTAAATGCAATAATACCCGTAAAAACTATAATTTCACTCAAAACTGCAAGGAAGTTAGGTTTTCTTGCAAAGGTGCGGCGCTACTTCACGACGGGGCAGTTGCTTACACTATATAAATATAATAATAAAGAGCAAGTTTAGTCATGCATAGAGAATTGCTGCCATATATGGGCAAGTACTGCTAAACACCACTTGCAGCTTTGGACTCTTCAAAGAGGCTCTTTGGTGACCCAAATCTAGTCAAAACACATTCGAACCAAATGGTTTGCTTCATTGTTTGTCATGCGTACAGCAAAGGAGTGGAATAAATTGCAAGCATCTGTCATTCCATCCGATTAAAATATGGGCGTTTCAAGGCAAAAGTGAATAGGCTTTTGTTAAATAAGTCTGTGTACTTTACAATCCTTGACTGCTTACCATCAAGTGTATTATTAGCAGTCAAGTACTGGCTCAAGAGTAGATAAAAAAATCATTTTTTTTTTACTATTCTAAGTGAGCGCTTCCTTATTTTAATAATAAGTAGTTTCTACAGTTTTACAAGATAATAAATAAATATATAATAAATAAATAAAAATAAATAAATAAATGAATAGAAATTAGTTCTATTCATTTATTTAACTAATATTCAAATATTCAAGTGTTCCGCAGTCACTATTTGTGTATCTGATTCAAATAGTACCTGTACACTTCAAAACTAGAACAAATCCTGGAATACCCCAACAGACAGCAGTCCTAACTATGTACTTAATGAAGTAAATGCTCAATCTGCAGTCACTATTTGTGTATCTGATTCAAATAGTACCTGTACACTTCAAAACTAAGACAAATCCTGCAATACCACGAAAGACAGCAGTCCTAACTATGTACTTAACGAAATAAATGCACAACTTTTGTTCTAACTTCTAGTTTATAAAAATAATTAATAGAAAATACTGGCAGGTGTGGTGGTAGATCTTTTTTAAGTAAGCTATAATCATTTAAAATGCCTTTACTATTAAAATTTACTATGAGAAAGTCCCACTGCTTAACATAAGCCTTCCCTACTAAATTGAGAATGCTAAACACAGTCAAATATACCACAACAAAGCTTTCTTCATCATCAGTCATTATCAGATCAGTGAGCATATATCAATGACCATAGTTCATATTCATTGCAAAATCAATTTTCAGCAAAGTTTGATGTTCTCCAAATGTGGATCTTTACAGTTTGATAAGTTTTGTGTTTCCAATCTTATAATTAAATTCAAACCAAGTTAGGCAATTTATTATGAATCTCGAAAAACACAATTAGAAGTGCTCATGAGGGGTGTGGGTGTAAAATTTTAACAAATGTATTATCACTTTTCATGAAGTTCAACACATTTTTTTAGCTTCATACCACAAATGATCAGCAATATATGAAAGTGAAAGAATTAATTAATTGTTTTAGCCTATTCTTATAAAACTGTATCTTTAAATAGTATTAAAAACTAGCTGTTTCCCGTGACTTTGCCTGTGTGGAATTTATTATTGGTTTTCATGAGTTTTAATTTCTTTACACAGAACCCTAATTTTGTTTCTAAAAGTAGCCTAAGTTACTCTTTATAACATCAGCTATCGGCCAGTGAAATTCCCGTCAAAATCGGTCCAGCCGTTTTGGAGATTAGCCGGAACAAACAGACAGACAAACAAAACATTTAAAATACTGTTGTTTTGTTATTAGTATCATATATACTTTCATATGCCTTTAGTAAAAAGCACTTATTTTGATAGTACAAACAGACACTTCAATTTTATTTATTTGTATAGATGCATTCACCAAATCAAAGCAAGCAAACAAGGTAATTATTGTTTTACTTGTTCCTCATTGCAGCTACCTTTTACGTTAGATAATGGCCACAAATGTGTGATCAATTATAGTTTAATCTACAGCAGTTATTCCAAAATCTCTATAAATAATCTAAGATAATTGTGTCACCATATAATTTCCCTTCTAATTATGTAATAATTACATTAATTAATAATTTTATCTTCTTAGAGACTAGCATATCAGTATGTGTAACATTTCAATTAATAGACACATCATAAAAATCATAGAACTGAGTAATGCTTTACCATGTGGCACATAATAAATATCTACAAGATAAACAGCATCAAAACATCACATGTTATATAATTGCACTTAATTTTCAAGTCACATTTTAATTAAAATTTCTATTAATATTGGTTACAGTGGACAATAATTTAAAATAAAAAAAATAGTACAACCGATTTCAATATAAATTATTAAGAATAACTCAATAATATTGGTCAGACCATGATCAAATTTATATGGGACCACATGGAAGCACCAACTTTCAAATAAAAAATGAATCATCGAAATCGGTTCACCCAGAAAAAAGTTACGAAGTTACACACATAAAAAAAACATAGTTGAAATGAGTACCGTCTCCTTTTTGAAGACGGTAGAAAAACCAAGTGAATCAAAGTGCAAGTTTTATAAACGGATTCCCTTTTTATGAAAATTTATATATGATTGACTGTATGAAATTAAACACACAATTGTAACAAAAATAAAACTGTCCTTGTAACTTTTCAGCATTTATAACACTTTGATTCATATAGTCATAATAAGAGGACCTAAAATAATTAATACAATCTATCTCAAATAAAAAAATCAATAAAAATTATTTATATCCATAAATATATTCTTGCAGAGCAGTATGAATCACTATAGAAACAAAGAAATTAAATAGTTTCTACATGTATCAAATTATTACAAAAATAAATATGATTATCAAAACATGAAAACAGAATATGGATTACATAAATGAGAAGTTTATAAAGTAATCCGGCAACAATTTATGACCATGTCACTAAATAATAAAAGTTATAATAGGTGAGTATAAACAGAAATGTTTTTAAATAAGGAAAAAAACAACAAATGATTTCCTATGCAAGACAAAAGTAAACGACATTGTAAAATAGGAAGAGAGAAAACTACCAAATGAAACGATACAAACAGGAAGAAACGAATTGCCCTAAAAATTCCTGTTAAAATGTTACATACATGCCAATAATCAATGTTCATGTAGTCGACACTGACGTCTATGACATCACCCCATTTAACTAGGACACCGCTTCGACTCGCTAAAATAGGTCAGTACATGCGGATTTTTTCTTTATCATCATAAGGATATTGGAAAAAAGATGTATAGATCATTTATGATTAAATTAAAGGACTTACTTTGAGCATTTGATGGCACCACACTGGCTAAAAATAGATAAGCCAGTGCCACTGGCAAACAAAACGACGCTCGTGCCATAGCTACCCTAGGTCACGAGCTCACACGTACTTAACAACTGAAAAAATAATGATTATTAGGCTTTAGAAACTTTTAAAGCTTGTATATTAAAATAATATTAATTAAACTCTCACACAAAATTAATGCGCAAGATGGCGCAATGGCGCACAAAGACTTAATCACACAGTACTTTTTATATAGGTATAGGGAAGACCGAACTGATTGGTGAACTGAACTGAACTAGGCATGAGACCGATATATTAAATGTAAATAGTAACGTATGTTATCAAAATATCATATATCGATTAACGTTTGAAACGTAAAACGCAAACTGGAACGATATATCAACATGGCCCAGGAACTAACCGATGTTCTTCGTTGATATTCGTTGTTTCTCGTTCTAGCAACGGTATCATAAATACGTATAGAAAGATGAAGCTCAACTTTCTCAACTTTTTTTTTAAAAACGTTAAAAACGGTAAAAGCTAATAAAGATTCCGTTGCGATGTTTTGGTAGTTATGACACAACGGTGCACGTAGTGAAATATAATTACTTAAAGTAACAAGGTCAAATTTTAAGTGGTTAAAATTGCCTAATTTTTAAGTTTTTGTAGTTCTGAGAGTGGTCAAATTGAAATGATCTTAAAACATTAGAAACAAAACTTAGATTTCTATAACCCCATTATATTTGGTTTAGGCAACTTTTTGTTTATCTTTTGGATGGAAAGCTTTGAAAATTTCAATTTTTCAAAACGCAACAATTACTCACTTGACCTTGGTGGCGCGTGCCGTTCACTAAAATATTATCTATAAAATTATTAATTTTTGACGTTGTGTTTGTGCATTTATTTATGTGCATTTTGTACATTAATTTTAGAACTTTTCTCTTAACCCCTAAGCCTAGTTAAGTAAGGGGGAAAAATAAACTACCTAAAATAATTTTCTATATATGAAGATTATGTTTATTTCTTATGAATACACTTTAATAATAGACTTTGAAATCAAACTCCGATCTTACGTCTCACTTGAAAAAAAATGGGCTTCAACATTACATAAATAAATAAGGACAGAAAGAACGTAATTTTAGACATTTACGATATATATATATATATATATATATATATATATATATATATATATATATATATATATATATATATATATATATATATATATATCACTGTACAACAATGAATTTACATTAATTATATATTAACATACATGTCTAAATATCACATCTAAGATTATAATATTAGAACCTCTGACTTCTAAACTGATTCTACAGTTTGTGTTTAATTTTCGGTTGTCGTTTGCGCATTCAGTAGCAAACCATTAATACTCATATCGATATTTGAAAACGATTTTCAATAACGATATAAAAACTAAATAGCGGTTATGTTACCGTTGCAACTAAAAACTAAAAACTGAAAACATCATGCTTAAATCATAGACTTATCCTATACCTATCTACGGCTTAAATTCAATTGAACCGTAAAATGTTGATTGAATTAAATATAAACACAACTGTCAAAATGCTGTCAAATTAACCAGTGGTTACCAGCATTTGATTTTTAGTCCCCAAGTAAATTTTTAAAA
Organism: Parnassius glacialis; assembly: GCA_033319125.1. Classification (NCBI taxonomy): domain Eukaryota; kingdom Metazoa; phylum Arthropoda; class Insecta; order Lepidoptera; family Papilionidae; genus Parnassius; species Parnassius glacialis. The sequence continues at coordinate 7,589,408 of JAVANC010000020.1, read as the reverse complement.
TAAGTTAATAACTTGTGTATTGTATGGTTTGGAAGGCCACACACTTTCAAGAAGTAGAGTCGTAGTTAGTTAATGAGTACGCCAAAAGGAAAAGATTACCAAAGTTAAAAGTTTAATAAAAGAAAAATAATTATAAAGTAAGAGAGGCAAATCTTTCCTTGAGTAGTTGGTGTTTAGAAGGACGGTTGTTGACGTACTACCAATTGTGAGATTGCAATTAATTAAGTAAATTTAAATACACGCGACGCGTGGCTAAAAGTAGGTTGCAGCGTTTACTAAATAAAAATGTGTGGTGTAACCATACATGTATATTTATTTTATTTCATTAAAAATATTAAATTTGTCTTGCTCTCGTCAGACTAAGAAAAGTACTTGCGTACGATACGCAATTAGCGTTTATAGCACTTCACCATGGTGAATAGGCCTGTATGATAGTATATTTTTTTATATTTAAAAAATTACATACTACATATTTTAATGTTCAGATTACTTTGTAGTCGTATCAATCGGTATCTTTAAGGACTTTTTTAAATTATAATTCAATATCAACAATTACTTTAAGAACTATTGATATGTAATATCAAATATATATTTTATCATCTTTAAATATTCTTTGTCTTTTACTCCCCTCCCCCAAAATTATAGGTAAATTGCCTAAACTGACAACACTGTGTAGTAATAAGTTGAATGAAAGGAGTTTTGGCGGGAATTTGACCTGGGGCGATTTGTTGCTCCTGTATTATTGTTTAAATAATGGTTTGAAGTGGACTTTGATATATAAAAGTGGTGCGATTTTGTGTATTAAGTGTCTGCGCATGTGAACTATTAGTGGAAACTGTGAAACAAGTGCTCTGATGGTGATGGATTCTCAAGATAAGCTGTTTGTTTGCATAGGCGCCTTTAGATACCATCGCCAACTGTCAGCTGGCTGCTGGCTCAAGTTGCCGTCAAAATCTCCCAAGGGCTGCACAATGTGACGCATCAACATATTGTGAAGCAGTGAACTATGAAGAAATTATAATAAACCGAATAAAAATACTCAAGACTTGGCCTAAAAGTCTAGATACCAGGCCATAAACTCCAAAAAAAAGTTGAATGAAAACAATGAAAGTACCTATTGTTAACTTTTTAAATTATTGCAATAGCTACGAGGCCTTCAATCAAAAATAGAATAATTATCTAAAATCTGTACCTACTTATTACATTATCGCTCTGTCTATGCATTATCAATTAGATACTGAAATAATTTTCATATTATTTAGAATGTTAACATTTAATACTTGACAGTTCTTAAAAAAAATTAGAGCAGTTATGCTGGCGTTAATTTTTTTTTTGCAAAATCAAAAAGGTTCTGAAACAGAATTGCAACACTTTTATATAATATCAAACTTAATTCTTTATTAACATGTGTTTTGATAACTCCCTTGAAGGGCATGAGCACATGAGTAAAGAAATCGTATCTCAGAATCTATGGAGTGTAGAGTAGAAGGAGGACCATCTCTGTATATGAAAAGTGTCCCTAAAAACGCATCCAATAAGGGTGGCGCTGCAGTAGCATAGGATAAATTAAAAAAAAGCGCCAAAATTAATTAGAATAAGATGGAGAAATAAACAAGGACCGACCAATCCGCTTGGTTTTGTACTACGTAAATAGTTGAGGTTTTGTATACTGGCATTTTACTAACTACAGCTATCTTCATATCGTAGTTTTTCAGACGCCAGCGCTATTGTGGTAGGTTTTGGAACCACTATTTTCAGTATATAGTGGGACACTTTTTCAACTTTCGCACCTTATAAGATGGTTCTCCTTCTACTCTACACTCCATATCAGAATCGTATAGTGCTAGCACTAACTTATCTGTTCAGTTGACAGAGTCGCTAGTGTTTTTTTTTTATAATTTATTCATGACCATGGTTGCGAGGACCTTCAGTCGAAAACATTACTTTATAATTATCCTTCATAGTTCACTGCTTCACAATATGTTGATGCGTCACATTGTGCAGCCCTTGGGAGATTATGACGGCAACTTGAGCCAGCAGGCAGCTGACAGTTGGCGATGGTATCTAAAGGCGCCTATGCAACAAACAGCTTATCTTGAGTATCCATCACCATCAGAGCACTTGTTTCACCGTTTCCACTAATAGTTCACATGCGTAGACAGTTAATACATAAAATCGCACCACTTTTACATACCAAAATCCACTTCAAACTTTTATTTAAACTATAATACAGGAGCAGCATACCGCCGCCGATCAAGTTCCCGCCAAAACTCCAGTCGCTAGTGGAGTGCTTACTATTGCCATTTAAGAAATTCACCGAGGAAATAGGTGACTACATATTCATTACATAATATACAATAAAACAAATTTCGTGTTAGTATATTAAAATTAGTGTTATCATATATATTATTTATATTTTATAAAAATAATTGTGGTCGTGATCCGTTCAGTTCAAGCGGCCGAACTCCAGGAATTTCTGTTTTGAAAGATGTACCCGCGTTAGCTACTGGTTTCAATAATTTATCTTTTGGGTCACTGGAATCGCTTTCACTATCGCTCTGACATTCCATAATAAAGGGTTAATCTAAATACGCGTCTGTTAGTCTGTATTAATTTTCAATTTTTTTTCACATAATTACAAATGTTTTTCCACTGCACCGGTGTACTTTTGCTAAGGCTGGAAAAGACTCAAAACGTATTTGGGATGCAATAAAAGACGTTACCAATACTAGCTCTAGAACGACACCAGCCCACAAATTATTACAATTGTGTCCATCCCTAAGTGAATCGGCCGATAGAGTTAACTCTTTACTCAGTGCTGGCAAGTTTGTTGTTGAAAAATTTGACCAGACGACATCTATCTCAACTCGTGCCTCTTCTGCGGTTTCAACTCTTAATTTGCCAAAAAACTCTTTCATTCTTTTAAATACAGATGTAGAACAAGTTGAAAGGATTATCATTGCTTTCAAATCAGATAAAGATATTGGATGAGATGGCATCTTCACAGGGCTATTGAAAAAGTATAAAAGCATCCTTGTGCGTCCTCAGACCTTTATAATAAACTTGTGTTTGACGGCGGGGGTTTCCCTGCGGGTGCTGAAAAGAGTTGTGGTACATCCAATTTACAAATATGGCAACCGAAGTCTACCTAATAATTATCGCCCTATATTAAATCTGCCGTCGATATCTAAGGTTTTTGAAAAAGTCATAAATTCTAGACTGGTGAACCTTAAGCAAAATAATTTATTATCAAATTTCCAGTTTCTATTTCGTGCGAAAAAGTCAACATTAAATGCATTATTTTGGGTTATCATAACGCAAAACTTAGATAGAGTAGAAAGACCTTAGGCATTTTTCTCGATCTAGGGAAAGTCTTTGATACCCTTTCATTCCCACTGTTGCTACAAAAGCTTGAGAATAGTGGCGTTCGAAACTACCAACTTGCATTATTTTCCAGCTATCTCAGTGTGTCAAAATGTTTAATAATGTTATCTGCTCTTTTTCTCCTGTCTCCTCTGGTGTTCCTCGGGGCAGCATACTTGGTCCGACCCTATTTATCATTTTTATCAATGATTTGTGTGACCTTAATCTTCACAATGGAAAGGTAATAATTACATTTGCTGATAACATAGCTCTTGTTTTTTCTGGAATGTTTTCCGGCAATCTCAGGTTGGTTTTAATAGTATTTGCTTGGCTTAGCGCGAACTTAATGACTCTAAATTATAAAAAAAACTAAGTAAATGCCTTTTGATATCCGTACCTCATCTTTACCTGGAGACATGCATAAAATCATTGCTCACTGTTGTGGTAATCCTAACACTTTCCAATGTTCCTGAATAAAATATTTTATCAAAATTATGAATTGATGTATGATATTATGAAGTATGTAATGATCTACATGATATATAATGTTCGTAATTCAAGCTCGGTAATGTCCGCTAGGTAATCTTCGTAACTCATCGCCGCGGTTCGCTCCCTCTGCTTGTTGAGCTCCTTCTTCCTTCCTCTTTTCCTTCCTTCATTACGATTGGATTTCATAGGTCTTAATTTTTAGCGCGGAACCCTATTTTCTTTTTCTAAAATAAAAATAGCCTAAATTACTCCTTATAATATCAGCTATCTACCAGTAAAAGTACGGTCAAAGTAGATCCAGCCATTTCGGATATTAGGCGGAACAAACAGAGATACCAAAATTTTTAAAAATTGTTTTTTTTGTTATAAGTGCCGTATATACTTTCATATGCATTTAATAAAAAAGTTTTATTTTGATATTAGTGTGTCTAAGTTCAATTTTTTACTTCTATAGATTTTATGCCGCACTTATAGCTGAAAATTATCTTATTAAATTAATCATTTGCCGTAAAGTATTTTTATTTTTTATTTCACTAGCTGTTCCCCGCGAATTCATCCACGTGGAACTTATTACGATTGGATTTCATAGGATTTTTATTATTGCGCGGAACCCTAATTGTTTTTCTTAAATAAAAGTACTCTAAGTTACTCCTTATAAAATCAGTAATCTGCCAGGAGTCACGTCAAAATCGGTCCAGACATTTCGGAGACTAGCCGTAACAAATAGACAGATTTTTTTGTTAGTACCGTATATACTTTCATATGCATTTAATAAAAAAGTTGTTATTTAGACATTAAAATTAAATTAAAATCGATTTATTTCTTTCTCAAGGCATACTAAATAATAAAGTAATGGAGCCTCCTAGTAAGTATAAAAGAATATCTGTGTCCGGAGGCACCGCACTTCCTAATAATATTAAATATTGAGACAAGCCGAGCAAGATTACCTATGGTTTAGAGTAGGTGTGTGTTTGGGTGTGTGTGTGTGTGTGAAGCCGGTGAAAGTTTAATATTTTATTTAAATAATTGTACATATATCTTGATTGGGCACTGTACTGTGTCTCAGCAAATTTAGATTTTACATTTTCAAATTTAGTTTAATGACGTTATGATTCCCCCGTATAGATGATTTTTTTTTTGGGATCAAATGGCGAGTTAATATGTGTTTTTAAAATTGAGTGTAAGATATATAGTTGCCTAACCGTAAGAACATCACAAATATTATACAGTTGTTCGGTATTAAATCTAATAGGCTTAAAATACATAACTTTAAGAAGGTATCGTTGTCCTCTTTCTATTTTCAATAAGTTAGTTTTTGCCGCTCCTCCTCATACCGTAATGCAATATCCTAGAACTGACTGAGCTAAAGATGTGTAAATTTGATTTATCAATTTAGTCGTTGTAATGTAACGCAGTTTATTAAATATCCATATAAGCTTACGAATTCTGGCGTTTACGTATTCTATCCATGAAAGATGTTGGTCAAAAATTATTCCAAGGTATTTTGTGTTATGTACTCGCTCAAGTTTTTCACAATTACAATTTAAAAAAAACCCGTATCATCACATTGATGAATTTTTAGTGAAATTTCACTAGAGCGCTGTGTTCGTTTATCTATACTGAGACACATATAGTTGGTTTTATTAACATTAGTGTTAACAGATTATGTCTAAGCCATCTAGAGACCTTAGAAAGGCCTTTTTCAGCCTTCTCAAATACACCTTTTTCCAAGTACTATCAGTAAACACAATAGCAGTGTCATCAGCATACGAAAAGACTTGGCCGCCCTCAAAATTTAATTCTGTGAGCTGATTAATATATATCAAGAATAGAGTAGGGCCCAACACACTCCCCTGTGGTACGCCGTAAGTAATGTCGAAGTCTTGGCTTTGGTAGTCTCCAATTTTCACCCTCTGGGTACGTCCCTGCACATAGTCCCTCATCAATTCAAGTGATTTTTTTCGAATGCCGATATGTTCTAGTTTAGCAACTAGAGTAGGAAGAGAGACGGTGTCAAATGCCTTTTTTAAATCAAGAAAAACTGTAATACATTTTTTTCCGTGGTCAACATTTTCAATTATTAAAGAAGTAAGTGCTAAAACCGCGTCTTCAGTAGAATTTTTTTGTCTAAATCCAAATTGATTTTTTGATAATTTGTAACAAACAGACACTTCAATTTTAATCATTTGTATAGATTTTATGTCGCACTTGTGGTTGAAAATTATCTTATTAAATAAGTAAATAATTTGCCGTGCAATATTTTCATTTTATACTAGCTGTACCCCGCGACTTCCCCCGCGTGGAATTTATTACGAGTGATTTCATGGGTTTTAATTTTTTTTTGCACGGAACTCATCTTCTTACAAAATAAAAGTAGCCTAAGTTACTCCTTATAACATAAGCTATCTGCCAATGAAAGTTTCGTAAAAATCGGTTCAGCCATTTCAGAGATTAGCCGGGACAAACAGTCAGATAGACAGACACACAGACGGACAGACAAAAATTTAAAAAATAATTGATAGAATTAGGCGTTACTTTGCGGAAATCCATTATAATGGGGCCTAGTCATCCCCCAATCCCAGCACTACTGGTGTTGGGAGTGGTAGTACGGGGATTGACGGCGTCGGGTATAGTGCGCGCGATTGAGAGAGGGTGGGAAGTCCCCTTGAGGGAGGGTGGGAAGTCCCCTTGAGGAACGGTGGGAAGTACCCTTAAAACTGGGCAGGACACATCATTTTCTTTCTTTACGCGGAATTATGCAAATTAGTTTATAACAACCCCTTTTAAAAAATGTTTTTTTTTTTAATTAGGCTGGGGTAAAAAATGTTTGTATTTTTTATTATAATTACCGTATATATAACAAAGAGAATATAATCACAACGTTTAGTATATACTTTCATAATATGCATTTATAAAGGAGAATGACAGATTCTCTATAGAATTTTGCCCCACCCAAAAGTGTGGTGTACACAAATGCCGTATACAACAGTTTTTTCTACTTTATTACTTCATCCAAATTATATAATTAGAAGTCTCTAGGAACCTGCGATTTTTTTTAAATAATTACATTTACCTTATTTTTTTGAACAGCATTTGTTGCAGTTCATTGTAATGTCTAATAAAATCTAAGGCCTAGTCTAGTCATGTAAACTTAAAATTATTTTTCAAGATACATATTAATATGACATGTGTCGGAAGAAGACTATTTGCAGATTAGTAACTAATTTTAGGATAACGGCAGGACCATAAATTATCAACTATATAAAATGCTAAAAGCTATGAAACTAAATATATTTGTTGCAAAGATGTACATGTTGAAAGAAGAGTTAAGATTTTAAATCGAAATGAGGACACAAAATGCCCCTGCACCCTATCGACGCAAAGATGACAACTAGTGCACCTCAACATCGTGCATGCAATTATCAGAATATCCATAGTAATTAGCAGTAAGTCAATAAGTAGGCGTGATCGAGTCCGTATATTAATAAAAGCATGTCAGCATAAGCAGGAAAAAGTGGAACAGTTAAGAAAGCGGGAATCAGCACAAGCAAAAATGTGATAAAATCATAATCAATATATTTCTTAAGCACAAATTAGTCAACGTGTGAAAATATTCGAAGTTATTTTAACATACGTACTTACGATATTGACACAATGACGTGTGTGTATCATTTCACAAAATGTACGAAAATCAATGATTATTATGCACTAATTATCTAATGCAATTCATGATTATTATCCACTTATAATAATAATTGAAAATAAAAATTGAGAAGTAACATTTTTATATGACAAATACTTATAAGTAATATATTTTAATAGAAATATGTCTTGTTTAATACTTTATGCATACGTATGTACTTATTCGTACAAAGAAACGCAGATGATATTAGTAAAGACTGGAAATGTAAATATTAATCGTTGAATTCCTTCTTTTTTAATAATATTTTACCGCAAGTTGTACAAAATAACGATTTATCACAAAAGACTTCAAAATTCATAAGACTATTATTCATATTTTTACCTTTTTTGTACAAGGTGGGGCACGATCTGGCATTCTCCTTTATCGTTATTTTGACATTACAGACACCTCAATTTTATTTATATGTACATGATATCGAGTACAGATACTGGTTTCATTTTTGCCGCTTGTGAACTGCACACGTTTTTTTATTATTATTTGAGTTGTTATAAGGAAGATGCTGCTTCCCTCAGATTATAAAACATCGACTTCCTGCATGTCTTACCAGGTAGTCACTCCATCTAATGGGGGGTCGCCCTACACTTCGCCTACCGATACGAGGCTGCTATTCGAGAACCTTTCTTCCCCATCGGTTATCGGTTCTTCGAGCTATATGGCCGGCCCATTGCCACTTCAGCTAACTAATCCGTTGGGCTATGTCTATTACCGTGGTTCGACCGCGGAGTTTATTATAGATACCATAAAAGGGGCAGTTTGTTTTAATTAATATTTCAAGATTAATTCACCACAATTTTCTGAGGTTTTTTTTGCAAAGCAATCCTCATTAATTCTGAACTTAAACATAAAGGGATATGTAGTTAAGTGAAATAATTATCGAGATGAATATTCTTTAATCAGTTAAATGTACAACTACATAATTTATATAAATATTATTTTCTATAGACAACAATGTTCTACTAGTCTAAGAAACAGCTAGCGCTTGCTGAATATCCTATAATAAATAACACAAAATGGGTTCTTTGGAATTGAGACTTTGTTGTACTAAAAAATAAAATTATACATTAAGAACATAAATTACAATTTCAAATGAAGATTAATTTATAATATAAGTGGTATTGCTTTACGGTTATTCACACTACTCACATACATCCTCTAGGATCTCAGGGAGGTCAGGGGTCTATCGCTATAAATTTCACAGTACAAACAACTAAGTTTCCAACCCGGGTTGTTCGCATACTGTGAAATTTATAGTGATTTAACCTTGTGCATGTGTTTTAACAAAGAAAACAACAGTTTTGTAACAATAGTTCTACTTCGACTTGTACTGAATCCTTGGTCAAGCGGTCGTAAACTAGATTGCTGATTGTGAGGTTCTGGGTTCAAATCCCAAGTCAATATCAATTATTGGGTTTCTCTATCAAGACATTTTCAGTAGCAGCCCGGAGAGAGAAAGTTTTGGCAGTGTTTCATCCCCATGCCTCGGAAAGAACATAAGCCGTTGGTCCTGCACCTGACCTCTCTGCAGTCGTGTCGGATTACCGTCCCATCGGAATATGAGGGAATTCAGGAAGTGTACCTGTGCTTGCGTACACACTCGTGCGCTTTAAACCTACTCTAAGTAGATGGCTAGCCATAATTGAGACTTACCATGAACGAAATTCGACCGACATTCAAAAGGACATAATCTACTTCAAAAAATAAATTTAATATATTATAACGGAATTTCTGTTTTTTTTTTAAACAATTAACTTATTACACCCATTAGTCATAATAATAATTATAAATAACAATTAATATAAAATAACTAAGGTGGTTTAAGACTCATTAGCTAATTATGATTGAGATTTATTGTACACACCATTTCATAACAGATCTTTCCCAAGAAATTTTATCAAACATTTTGACTCATTATGAAAAATCACACTTCACTAACACATTCACCTAAAATCAACAGTTATTTAACAGGCAACAGAATCTGTTGCAACAACAATTAACTACATTTTAAATAATGAAGAAAGTGACGCCGCGGCTGTCTCAGCACTTCCGGCGGCTATCGCTGCGTTACTACGCACAACTAGCAAGTTGCGGGAATGTAAATATGACTGCTGCGGAACAACTTGGTTTGCATTTAAGCCCAAATCTGAAACGAAAGAATTGAAATCATATCATTTCTATATTTTATGTTTTTACTACACAGTTAGTGATGCTTCAAGTAGACGGTCACTTAGTCCTGATATCATAGTACAACATCGCTTAGAATTAAAACGTAGCAATTTTGTTGTACAGCGTCAGCGTGCGATGCAGTGCTCTCCGATGCAGTGTAGTGCAGAGCGCGGTGCCGTCGGGCGCGAGCTGCACGCGCGTGACGCGGTGCTCGTGCAGTGCGATGCGACACTTACCCGCAGCGTGGCGTCCCACGAGGCGGTGCAGAGCGCGGTGCCGTCGGGCGCGAGCTGCACGCGCGTGACGCGGTGCTCGTGCAGTGCGATGCGACACTTACCCGCAGCGTGGCGTCCCACGAGGCGGTGCAGAGCGCGGTGCCGTCGGGCGCGAGCTGCACGCGCGTGACGCGGTGCTCGTGCAGTGCGATGCGACACTTACCCGCAGCGTGGCGTCCCACGAGGCGGTGCAGAGCGCGGTGCCGTCGGGCGCGAGCTGCACGCGCGTGACGCGGTGCTCGTGCAGTGCGATGCGACACTTACCCGCAGCGTGGCGTCCCACGAGGCGGTGCAGAGCGCGGTGCCGTCGGGCGCGAGCTGCACGCGCGTGACGCGGTGCTCGTGCAGTGCGATGCGACACTTACCCGCAGCGTGGCGTCCCACGAGGCGGTGCAGAGCGCGGTGCCGTCGGGCGCGAGCTGCACGCGCGTGACGCGGTGCTCGTGCAGTGCGATGCGACACTTACCCGCAGCGTGGCGTCCCACGAGGCGGTGCAGAGCGCGGTGCCGTCGGGCGCGAGCTGCACGCGCGTGACGCGGTGCTCGTGCAGTGCGATGCGACACTTACCCGCAGCGTGGCGTCCCACGAGGCGGTGCAGAGCGCGGTGCCGTCGGGCGCGAGCTGCACGCGCGTGACGCGGTGCTCGTGCAGTGCGATGCGACACTTACCCGCAGCGTGGCGTCCCACGAGGCGGTGCAGAGCGCGGTGCCGTCGGGCGCGAGCTGCACGCGCGTGACGCGGTGCTCGTGCAGTGCGATGCGACACTTACCCGCAGCGTGGCGTCCCACGAGGCGGTGCAGAGCGCGGTGCCGTCGGGCGCGAGCTGCACGCGCGTGACGCGGTGCTCGTGCAGTGCGATGCGACACTTACCCGCAGCGTGGCGTCCCACGAGGCGGTGCAGAGCGCGGTGCCGTCGGGCGCGAGCTGCACGCGCGTGACGCGGTGCTCGTGCAGTGCGATGCGACACTTACCCGCAGCGTGGCGTCCCACGAGGCGGTGCAGAGCGCGGTGCCGTCGGGCGCGAGCTGCACGCGCGTGACGCGGTGCTCGTGCAGTGCGATGCGACACTTACCCGCAGCGTGGCGTCCCACGAGGCGGTGCAGAGCGCGGTGCCGTCGGGCGCGAGCTGCACGCGCGTGACGCGGTGCTCGTGGCCGCACAGCACGCACACGCGCGCCGCACGCAGCGCGTCCCAGGCGCACGCCGTGTAGTCGCTGTATCCGGCGAACAGCAACCGCCCACTCACCGACCAGTCCACGGAGTTCACGCCAAAGATTATACTGTCCTTGCCGTAACGCGCCACCTGTTGGCCACGCGGCGACCAATTTATAGTTTGTAATTTTAAAGACAATGTTTTACACAATATACACTGGTTAGCCATAAAATAGACCAAAAGAGCATATTCGTATTTACAACATTTAGTTTTAATAAAACTAATATTTATCCGAAAAGCTGACTCTCTCATGGTACCAATTTTCTTGATTACGTTGTGGCGGCGCTGTCGTCGCGCCACAAGCGAAACATCGAAATCTATATCACGCTAACAAAGTATCGAAGTTAAAGCAGTATATATAGAATAGCTCCGAACTACCACTTAGAGCGTTGGCCGCTCCCCGGGCAGAACACCTTGCCCAGCGGAACATCTCCTCTTTTCCTTCCACCGGCTACAGTGGTGACCAACCGACGTGATCTGAACACGCAACCAATAACCTTCGGAAACTACAACTTCAAAATCATCATCATCCTCAAGTACTCATTCATTCGCTCCTGAGCAGATATTGTCTGCAGTCTTCACATTCTGCAAGCCATCTAGCTTTACAAAGGTTCATCGCAGCACTGGAATAATAATGCTTCCTGTTCCTTCAAGCTACTCTCTGCGCTACGGTGTTCGGCACGGCTCTGAGCCTCACTGTTCGCCTATGCTTCACGGCACTCTCGCAGATTACTTGCCTTCTTCTCGACTCACCACAGGCTTACAAGGCAATTCCCTGGCCCTTGCAAATTCGTCGACATCTAGACTGCACTGACGACCTCCGGTCTGAGCAGGGGGATGATGTGGCGGCGCTGTCGTCGCGCCACAAGCGAAACATATCGAAGTCTAAATCGCGCTAACAAAGTTCCGAAATTAAAGCAGTATATATAGAATAGCTCCGAACTACCACTCGGAGCGTTGGCCGCTCCCCGGGCAGAACACCTTGCCCGGCGGGAGATCTCCCCTTTTCCTTCCACCCACCACAACGTCATATCATGATTATAATATTCTGAGGGCCACATATGATTTTTTCTACTTCAATCACTTTGTAAAGTGGAGTGAGTATTCCTAATTTATTTATCAGTCATATAATACGTAACGAAACGACCACAAAATGGCGGCGCTCCCCCTTTGCTGCGCGCGATTCGACACAGTCCTCGCTCAACATAGCGAATTATTACATGTACGATATCTCGTACACTCCCATTGAGGAAGCAAATTTAAAAAAAGTGTAACTGTGTAGTGGCAGTGTAAGAATATTCACTACTCCATATCATCCAGTGGGTTTAACAAGAGGCAACAGAAAATAAATCAGGAGATTGGCACCAGCGTCTTCCTAATAACGAAAAAACGAATAACTACAGTTGCTAACTTGCCTACTAAGCGTGACAACTATGACAAAAAATATCCCCACTATAAGACAATCTATGGGGGGCAACGTTAATATGAAGTAATAACGGTAATGATATTTACGTGAAAAATCTGAGAGTAGTTGGACGTACCTCCCTGTCGGCGCGCAGGTCGAAGAGGCGGCAGCAGGAGTCGTCGCAGCCGGTGGCGAGTGCGTCGCCGGCGGGGTGGAAGCGCGCGCTCGTGACGTCAGAGAGGTGCGCGTCGAACGCCTGCACGGCGTGCCCGCTGCGCATGTCCCACACCAGCGCCGCGCGGTCGCAGCCGCCCGACACGAACGTGTCGCCCGGCTCCGCGGCCGCCGCGTCCAGGCACGTCACGTCCGCGCCGTGCGCCTGCGCACACACCGCCCGCCCACGTCACCACACGTCACCACGCATACGTCACCGCCCGACACGAACGTGTCGCCCGGCTCCGCGGCCGCCGCGTCCAGGCACGTCACGTCCGCGCCGTGCGCCTGCGCACACACCGCCCGCCCACGTCACCACACGTCACCACGCATACGTCACCGCCCGACACGAACGTGTCGCCCGGCTCCGCGGCCGCCGCGTCCAGGCACGTCACGTCCGCGCCGTGCGCCTGCGCACACACCGCCCGCCCACGTCACCACACGTCACCACGCATACGTCACCGCCCGACACGAACGTGTCGCCCGGCTCCGCGGCCGCCGCGTCCAGGCACGTCACGTCCGCGCCGTGCGCCTGCGCACACACCGCCCGCCCACGTCACCACACGTCACCACGCATCGGCAGGGCGAGCATACTTCTATGTACACTACAAGACGGACTCTGTGGCCTTAAAAATTGCGTACGTCTCCACGCTTCGGCAGTGTTCAGTGAGCGCGAACCATATTACCTTGCGAACACCCTTATATAATTATACATTGCACACTAAATTTCCTCAATTCTCCATAACTCTTTCAGTAGCAAATCCTTTCATTGCTTTCTCCAATATGTTGTTTAGCTTAATATTAGAACAATAACTAGCTCCGAGGAAACATGGGTTATTACAGAATTTTAAACATATTAAATGTAGTTGCATATTTTAATGAATACTTTTGCAATTTCAATAGGTATATTATGTATAATAAATTTTGACACTAAAGTGTTGGGGAAGATTCAGAACTGAGTTTGACCGCACGCACGCGCGTTTGCGCGCGCGGGCGTGTGTGTGTGTGTGTGTGTGTGTGTGTGTACGTCTGTGTGTGTGTAACTCGTGCTACCTGGAAGCTCTGCAGCAGCTGTCCTGATTCGACGTCCCAGAGCGCGCAGGTGCCGTCGCCACCGCCGGTGAGCAGCTGGCGGTCGGTGTTGGGGAACAGACAGCACGACATGTACGACGTGTGCGTGGCCACCGTGCGCTTCCGAGCCGCCGGCTCCTCGTCCGAGCCGCCCAGAGGGAAGACCGTCACCTTGTTGTCCAGCCCGCTGCATCACACCACATAAACACCCACTCGAATATACACAACATACATCCTCGCATACATGCATTTTATATGTGGTAGAATCACTCTACAGCTATATTTTGGTTGTAGCACAAATGGGTATGCTTGACTGGGTTAGTACCACACTCTTAAGAAATCGTAAAATTGAAGATTAATGTTGCTAAGTATTAGGCATGTATATACAAAAAATACTTATTGAAGTTATATTTCTCTTGGACCACCTCTTAACACAACACTGTTGGCCGTCAATTCCCTAATCTCTAAGTTGTGTAAATTGGAGAGCATTCTAGTTGTTTTAAATATGCTTAAGTACTTTCGATATTTCCCAGCATATGATGAAATTAGCAATCACCTTTAAATATATACAACTTTAATATAGTATTTAAAAGTATGTCTTGTCATTTTCTACATATGTTATGTAATCACATTATAATTGTAAAAAAAAGTGATGGAACTTACCCTGCAGCTACCATATTTCCAGAAGGTGCATAAGCACAAGCCATTACCCAAGTACTGGGCATTGAAATAGTAAGCTCCTTAGTAGCAGTAAATGCATCCCATATTATAATTTTACCATCCTGTAAGCAACAACAAATTATTTATACATGGGTGTACATATACATGGTAGAGCCATCCATGCCGCAACTATATTATGGTTGAAAAATAAATGAGTTGATTCGACCAGGGTAGGACCACATTCTCACAGAATACCAGCGTAAAATAGCAGCTTAATGCTGCTGTGTTTCAGATAGTTAGTGAAGAGAACTGAAGACTCTTTTTACTAGAAAGATGTAATTCCATCTTAGTCTTCATGGGTGGCATTGCATCAGCCACATCGTTAACTTACCATCAGGTGAGCTGTATGCTTGTTTGTCACCTCAATTTTATTTATGAAAGCATTAAAAAATTGAAACATCAGTAATAAAAAATTAAAATTAAACATGATAAAAAAAGTAGAATTAGTTTTATTCTATGTGTAATATTTGCATAAATTTAAGAAATCATTAAGCAAAAAGAAATTTACAGTCTCAGTACTCTACAAATGGGGAGAAGCTGAGTCTTGTTGAATTGGTTTTTTGTTCTCAAAATTACAGTTGATCTGAAGCTTCAGTGGGGCCCCTGTATATCTAAACTACAGTCTCTGGCCAAATTATTAGCACTGTAGATTTTGAATAATTACATATTGTGCACGAGTTTATACGCAATACTTTATATATTTAAATATACATGTAATGTATTTTAATTCAGGAAATTTATATATTTCCTAGTTGTATTTATTTTTAATGTATTGCATTGCAATATTAACCAATGGACACAAACGTAAACAAGTACAAATCCGTTTCAATCGCGTTCTCGCGTGCTTTAGTTGTGGACGTGTTTCTGTTGCTTTATGCGCTGTATTTATTTGTTTCGCAGTTTTATACTATGCAGTTATTTGTTCATTTTGTGTACAGTGTTTAAATAATCAATTTCAACATTTGAATCATGGGTAAAAAAGGCGAACTTTCACCACGTAAAAAAGCTGAAGTAAAGGCCCTCGTAAGTGCCAAAATATTTTCTAACTGCGAAATATCACGAAGATTGAAGGTTTCTGTAGAAAGTCTTCTAGCGTACGACGCACAAAGAAGAAAATTGAGTCAGAGGATGAATTGAGCCCGTGACGAAAGAAAACATGTGGCAGAAAGCCTATTTTTACTCCAAGGACAGAAAGATGTTTATAGAAAATTGGCCTGGGAAAACAGATTTGCAAGCACAAAACTGATAAAATCGCAACTCCAAGATATTAATTGTGAATGTTTCTGAGTGAGAGAAGAAAATTTAAAAATTTAGATTTTAGTTCCTGCCGCCCCACCAAGACGCCCAAGTTAACAGCTGCAATTAAAGCAAAGCATCTGAAGTGGGCTAAACAGTGACGTGATAAAGATGAGGACTTCTGGCGATCGGTAAGTTGGTATAATTTCATCACAAATGATATATTTAATATCATTTTGTATGAAATAAAAAAGACCACTATAGATATTTAGGATGTGATAAAGCTCTTTATGTGCATTGTTGTCATGGAGAAAAGTTTCATTCTGACTGTATCACTCAGACTGTTGACTGGGCAGTCATCAGCGGCAAGGGTACTAGATGGTTGTACGTGGTAAAAGGTATAAATGAGGCAAGATCAGTACAAAGAAGTCTTACAAAATCAATTAATTCCCCAGCTCAGAGAATGGTTTCAGAATGGGGAACCATTCAGTTTTATGCAAGATGGAGCTCTGGAAGCTTTGGAAGAGCCAAATATCCCTCTGTTGGATTGTCTGGGTAATAGCCCCAATATGAATCCTATTGAAAATGTGTGGGTGCTGATAAAGAGAGTGACTAAAGATGACCACAAACAAAATCCAACTCAGAAAAGATCATTCATGTGTGGAATCATCAACCTCAAATGCAGGAGACAGTACAGTCTAACATTGATAGCATGCAGCACCGAATTTAAGCTCTCATAGTCATAGTGGCTAAAGGTGGCTCAACAAAATATTATATTTTATTGCATTAATTTCAATTTTTTTCAAGAGTTCTTAAACACATTTTTTCTATAACCTATGATGTTTTATTTGTGTTAAAAATAGATAATAAGGTGGATAATAAAAAAATATAAATTGTATCTAGTAAACACAATAAAGCTGTATAGTATCACCTGATAAGTACGATTTTACATAGAATTGTATAGTGCGTCTAATCATTTGGCCAGGGATTGTAGCTAGCATAGTTCTGCAGCATATCCCATAAAAAAGATTAGATGCCTTGTGTGTTGAAACAGCTAGATAATAAGCTGCTCGTTTCTTAGCAGGACAGAGGATTTCCTGAACCAGTAGTAAAAATAAATATATGATATACATAACCTTCATGGCATTAATAACTTTCAATAAGTAGTCTTGTAATTTATAAAAACAATTATTAAGTCCTTACATATGAAATTGGCGTTTTGTACGGGAGGAATATAAAGTCGATTTTTTTTTGTAAAATATATTTAATTAATCAAAGTATGCACCGTTGTTATCTATGCACTTTTGCCATCTCATAAGTAGTTCATTGATCCCTTTACTAATAAAACCATGGGGGCGAGAATCAATAAACTATTTGAAGGTGGTTTGGACTGCCGCATCGGAGTTGAATTATTTTCCTTGTAAGAAGTTGTCAAAATTCCGGAAACAATGGTAATCTATTGGAGAAAGATCCGGGGAGTACCGTAGATGTCGCAGATAATGCCATTGTAGCTCATCTAACTTAGTAGTTGTTTGTTGTGCAGTGTGTGGTCTTGCGTTGTTGTGAAGCAGCAGTGGCCTAGAGTGATTGACCAATCTCAGTTGTTTAGCAGCTAGTTCTTCCTTCATGGTTTGCAGTTGCTGACAATAGATATCTGCCATAATCGTTTGGTCAGATTTTAGAATGCTGTAGTGAACGACACCGGCGCTAGTCCACCAAACACTCACAAGTAACTTTTTCTGAGTCAATTTTTCGTTTAGGGCAGGATTTGGCTAGGTCTCCAGGGCCATTGCGACGAGCGCTTCCGATTAACATACATTATCCACTTTTCATCACAAGTAATGATTCGACTTAAAATCCCTTCATTATTATGTCGGTTGAGCAAAGTAACACAGCAGTCGACGCGTGTTTGCAAGTTCGATTCACTCAATTCATGAGATACCCATTGTTCAAGTTTTTTTTTCTTTCTCGATTTGCTTGTGTGGAAGTGGATGAATACAGTTTTATCACTTACCCCGAAGCCTGCAGCTATCTCTGAAGTGCTTTGTGATGGATTCGCTTCCTCAATAACCTTTAATTCTTCATTTTTCACTTTGGTCTCCGGCCGTCCACGGGGTTGGTTCTGAAGATCGAAATTTCCAGAACGAATAAGTTGACACCAAAAACGTACCGTGCTTTCTATTGCAACACTAGCGCCGTACACATCATTAATCCTTCAAGCTGTTTCTGCTGCACTGGTGCCACGGTAGAACTCGTACTCGTAAATATACAGATATTTCATGTTTTCCATTGTGCGGTAATAAGCAACGCCAAAGAAAAAAAAATTAGGAAAACATGAATGTTTTCAACACTCAAATGTACCAGCTAAATGAATTTAAAAATTTGAATTTTAATTCTTAACCAAAGAGGAGATATTTCAGATCAAAGTGGTCAGTAAGACAAAACGCTAATTTCATATGTAAGGACCAAATATATAAAAAAATATTGGATAAAAAGGATTCTGTACTATTCTATTGTATTATAAGATCAAGGACATTACATTTTCATTTTTTTTAAGCTGTGCTAACATCCTCTACAATAATCATGATGTTACAAAAGGAAAATCCTATTTTTATCATATAGTAGCAATATACACACAAGCTTGTTTCTGTGTTACAGAACAATGGCTTCTCTTTCAGGTTATGTGGAGTGACATCATGTATATTCAGATACACACAAGCACAATTTAAAAATATGTCTTATATAGCTCTTGTTGTGAACTTATAATATATGTACCTGTGAGGATGAAACAATGTGACGCTTGTCAGGTGACCAGTCTGAGCACAGCACCTTGGACTGGTGTCCTTTAAGCACACGCCTCAGCTTGAGGTTAGGGAAATTGATTGGCTCCAAGCGTTCTGCTACACAAGATACTGGGAACAAAAGTTTATTTAAAAGCCTATTGATGAATATGAATAATCTGTAGAATTATCAAGCTGAGAAACATAAATGAAGATTACTCACTAGACTCTTTCCACAAAAATCATATTATATTTTGTATTTTATAGTCTTACATAACACCTGACTTCCAAAGTTTGCACAATATGATAAACTCTATCATTCATTATCATCATCACTATAGCTCACTTGGGCTGAACTGAACACAGGATTCCACTAAGGAATGCCACAAAGCATGGTCTTGAGCCACCTGCATCCATCAAGATCCTGCTAAAACTGCCCAACAAACACCAGAAAAGAGAGGTTACATTCTTAATGTGCAAAATATATTATAACCTTAGCTATATAAGATCAGATAAAACTATCACCTAAAAATTATAATCTTACTAAATATAAAAGTGAATTTAACTATTTTAGTTCATAAACTGTAGTTGTATTTTATGTTGTATTTAATCCTATGAATAACTATTAACTAATTATTGAAATATCAGCCCTAAGGCAATAACCAAAAAAGTGGATCAGACATTAAACTGCAAAGTAAATAACATAGGAAAGGACCCGACTTTTCTTAAAATACTACAGATGGAAAGATCAAAAAAGAAAAAGAAACAAAATCAGTGAAACAAACAGGCAGTACAGTTTCATAAAGCCTATGACAAAAGTTTCTGGGTTGAAATATATTTTCTATTCATTTTCAGCATTAACCCTTCCAGTACCGCGCCCACTATAACAAAAACGGCTTTGTACCGGGGGCTTCCGACGTCATCTCGGCGCGCGGTACTTGTTTCAACATTTATGTTTTTCACAACTGTTTGTTTATGTTATAAGAAGCTTGAGTTACAGTTCTTTAAATCTGATAAGATTGTCGATAAGTAGAAACAATAACAATAACATTTGGATGTTTAATTAGTTTTGTACAGCTTTTTGTTTCTAAGGGATCTTGAAAAAGTGTATATAATAATAATAATAATAATAGCCTTTATTTCAGACAGTATTTCATTTACAATATCAGAGATATTCAGAGTATCTATCTGGATTATTCTATATCTAACACTGGATTATATATTATATATTTTTACACTCTCAACGCTTAACTATTGTACATCGACAACCCTGTCTGTATGCCACTTATTGGCAAAGGCCTGCTCCAACCTTTTCCATTCCTCTATATCCTTAGCAGTTCTCATCCATATGCCTCCTGCTATGGCTTTAATGTCATCCTCCCATCTTCTACATGGTCTACCCCTTTTCCTTTTCATATGGCCTGTAAACCAATTCATTATCGATTTGGACCATTTCTCCTTTCCTCTAATTATATAGCCTGACCATTTCCATTTAAACTTTTTAATTATTATTGTGACATCTTTTGTTTTTGTATGTTTCTTTATGGTTTCGATTCTTATTCTATCGGATAGTCTTTTCCCCATCATACTCCTTTCCATAGAGTTTTGGCAAGTTTCTAACTTTTTAATGTGTGATTTAGTGAGTGCCCAGGTTTGGCAGCCATAAGTGAGTATAGGTAGTATACTGGTATCAAAGAGTTTCCGTTTGATGGTTATGTTAGTATCATTATTTTTCATTATTTCTTTTAGGCTCCAAAATTGTTTCCAGGCATTTCCAATGCGTCTGTCAATTTCTTTTGAGGTTAGATTTACAGGAGATTATCTGGCCCAAATAGACATATTCATTAACATATTCAATCGAGTTATTATTGATCAGAATACGTTCTTCCTTGCCATTGGTCATAGCCTTGGTCTTTAATGTGTTCATGACCAATCCTACATTGCCACTTTCTCTAACCAGGTCATTCAGCATCGCCTGCAGTCCGCCACTCCATGACGAAAGGATTATCAAATCATCAGCAAATCTCAAATGTGACAGGTTTTCACCGTTAATGCACAGTCCACATTTCTCCCAATCTAATTGACGAAAGACTTCTTCCAAAATGGCTGTGAAGAGTTTCGGCGATAGCGGATCGCCCTGACGTACACCTCTTCCTATTATAATATCTTTACCTTCCTTCTCTAGTTTTATCGTAGCCTTACTGTTATCGTAGATATTTTTTAGTATTCTGATGTATTTATTTTCAATACCTTGGTTTTTGAGTGCTTGCCAAATTTTTTCATGCTCTATTGTATCGAAAGCTTTACTGTAATCCACGAAGCAGCAGTAAAATGTTATGTTGTATTCATTGGCTTTTTTGAATAGTTGCTTGATGACATGAATGTGGTCTAAAGTTGAGTTTCCGCTCCTGAAACCCGCCTGCTCTCTTGGTTGATTCTCATCCAACGTGCTAGTTATTCTATAGAGTATAACTTTTGCGAAGATTTTATATATATTCGCCAATAGACTTATAGGTCTATAATTATTAATGTTATTTTTATCTCCTTTTTTGTGTAGAAGTACTATTGATGACGTTGTCCATTGGTAAGGTGTTATCTCGCTTTGTAAGACTTCATTGAAAAGATGTTGGAGAATTGGTATCAGGTGGTTTCTATTTAGGATGAGGAACTCGTTACTTATGCCATCTAATCCTGGAGCTTTATCTACTTTTTGAGTTCTCACGGCTTTTTCTATTTCTTCGTGTATTATATCCGGTACTTCACTTCCTCCTGTTAGGATTGCTGTCTGTGCAGTATATTTCCTTGAATACAATTCTTCAAAAAATTGAGTGGCTATTGATATGATTTCAGGGCGTCGCTTCTCGCATTTATGATTTTTATTTATTAAATTTGGTATCCAATCTCGTTTTTCCATTATAGTAGTTTAGCTGCTTTTTTGGTGCCTCCAGTTCTTTGTATGCATTTTTCCAGTTGTTCCAATCTATTTCTCTGGCGGTCTTTTCTCATGTGCGTTTTTATTTTATTACTTAAATTAGCTATATCTTTTCTTATAGTTTTTGTCTTTTCAGGGTTAGATATAAGGTCTGCTCTACTTCTTATCAGTTCTTTAGTTTTGTTTGTTATCCATTTTGTCCTGTTGTTTCTACTTTCCATTTTGCCTTTTTTAGTAGTATAGAGGAGTTCTTCGAATTTATTGTATTTACTCTGTATGTCTAAATCCTTTGTTTTTTCTGTGAATTGTTCTAGCTTTCCTTTTAGTGAATCGGTACTTTCTAGTGTTAAGCTGTTGGTTTGTTTTACTTTAAAGGGTCTATCTTTATTGAGTGTGTTTATTTGTAAATTAGCTCTTAGCATCCTATGGGTGCTGTTGAAATTAATATTGTTTAAAACTCTACAGTCCCTAAAGTCTTTACTTTTGTTTGTTAGTATGTGATCTATCTCGTTCTTGTGGTGACCATCTGGAGATATCCATGTCCATCTGTTGTTCTCACGTTTTCTGTAAAGAGTGTTTAGTACTTTTAAGTTGTTTTCATATGCCAGTTGGACAAGTTTCTCCCCATTTCTTGTTCTTTTGCCTGAACAATACGGACCCAATATCATTTGTTCTCCGTTTCCTCTAGCCCCTGTTCTTGCATTAAAATCTCCCATCACTACTAAATTGTTGTGCGAGTGTTTGATTAGCGCGTCTTGTAACATGGAGTAGAAGGTGTCGTGAAAAAATGTAGTTACTGCCAATAAATTTGGTTTTATCAATGAAAAAGCGTAATTTTTATTTTATTTTTATGTCTTCACAATCAATACAAAATAGTCTTCCTTGTATAAACCGAAATTATGCATGTCACCATTATAATAATTCTACTTTTTCACTCGCAAACATTTGCTAAAAATTCGACAATAGACAGTTTGCGCGCGCTTTGTAACTTCATTTTCAAAACCTTTTTGTGAAAATATTATAGTGTCTTCCTTAATTTTTCTTATACAATCATATAGATATAATATTAAGGAATAATATGTCTTTATGAATTTACATACGTGCAATAAACTATCTATAAAAAGGCTAAATATCTGAGAAGGTAGATCTTATTTGAAATCTTACCCGTTATAAATTGTTCGCGTAAAGGTGTTTTGTTTTTCCTTTTTTATCAATTGAAACACAAAAATTTACTGCTATTGTAACTTAAGTCATTCTAAAACATTATCTAGTAAAGATCATTAACATTTCTTACCAGTTTTTAAAAGATAATCCAACAAAAATCACAAACACAAAAAAGAAAACAATTACGCAACTAACAGCACCAACAACGCGAAAGTGAATGCCTATTATTTTTTATTTCGTCTATGTAACCAAGTGAGTTTAATACTTGAGAATACTCTTTAGTTCGTTCAGAATCGAATGAAATAGTGTTCAATTGAAAATATACTGTATTTTTATATCAATTAACACGAAAATAGCAGCACGTAATGCGGACATGAATTCATGTCCGCAGTACTCAACGGTCACAAAACGTCGACATGAATTCATGTCAACGGTACCTTAGGGGTTAATACTAACTATAAAGTTCTTCGCCTTCAGTGAATAATTCTAGAAAGTAGAATAGAATGCTTTTTATTCAATATTGATTAGTAAGTAAGTAAGTAAGTAATTCTTATTGAAAGTCATTTGTTGTTTTACCACTGGTTCAAAAAAATTCTGTCCTAGGAAGAACCAACAAGAAACCCAGTGGGACTTTTTTTTTAAATAAATTTTACAATATAAATTATTACAAATTATTTACAAAATTTATTTTAGAAACAGCTTGGAGGCAACCACCTTATTCCCAGGGGTTATTATGAACCATGTATTCTTTTATATTATAATAACCATTTTAATACAGCTTTTGTTCTAAAACTATCTTTGTTTTGTAAACATACATTAAATTTTCGTAAATATACTGAGAGGCCAAAGTCAATATATTTATATCTTTAAATTTTTCTCTAAGAGACTCTCAGTATAAGGTTGCAAATAGCTCTTATGGCCCTCTTCTGCAAAACAATAAAAATTTCTAAATCAGCTGCATTTCCCAATAGCAAAATCCCATAAGACATTATGCTATGGAAATTTAAAAAAGTTAAAGGTCAATACTGGGTCCCATAACTATAAAAGATTTCTATGAGATAATAATACATATAAATAATTTATTGTTAAAAAGTAAGATTTTTCTAGAGTACTTACAAGTAACATCGTTTAGTTTTTGTCGCTCTTCTTCAAGTTTTTGTTTTAGCGCTTCGGCTTCACGGAGTAGCGATTCAAGAGTTTCTTCAGGACTCGCAGCTACCGCAGTGTCCGCCGCCATAACGCTGCTTGTTATTTAAATTTATCACCACATTATTCTAGCCACAAATCAATATCCTTTAAACTTCAGTTTGATATTTGATAATGAGTCATTTTTTTGTATTTTAGTAAGCCTCAAACACACAGAACACAATTACCTTTACCTAGTAGGGATATTCGATATAAATCGATGCATCGAATTCACTCGATGTTTACAATACGATGCATCGAATCGATCCGATGTTTTGGAAAGTTATTGATATACTCGATGTATCGATGTATTTTCATAAAACATCGAATCAATGATAACCTGTCAATTGTAAAAAGGTATATTTATCTATCACTATTAATATTATAACTTCTAAATCAGAAAACATGCTCTGATTTAGAAGTTATAATATTAAACCTGTTGGTGGCTCTAGTTGGCAGTTGTCAGTCCTTTAGCGGAATCAAGAAATTGAGATTAGCTGGTTGTGTGTTAAAGAGAATTTAAAGAAAATCGTCTGGTTCATCTCGGCCTTAAGGCGGCTACTCACTTGCGTGCCGTTGGGGCTAAAATGAACAACGATCGAAGCAATATCAAAACTGTCTCTACACACATGCCTGCCGTTCAGTGTGAGAGTGTACGTATCGCTGGACAGACGCGTTGAGAATGGCTCCAGTTTTATCAAAATATCAATGAATCTGTAAATATAGCCTTGGCTCTTTTTTATATAGAATAAGGGTGACGAATGAGCACAGTCCACCTGATGTTAAATGAATAATGTGACCCATAGACACCCATTTTTATTGATAAAACAACTAATTAATTAATAATTAAACCATAACATTCCTAAAAAGCTGCAGCATGACTCTACCACGTTTAAAAACGTTACGACGTTCAAATAACGTTCTTTCTGCGGTGCTAACAAAAAAAGGACAAAAAGATATACTAGGTGAAGAAGCTACTCTTTATACACTTCTATCACTAGTGTCCGAATTTCATATTTATATTGGTATCCATTGTAACGCGTGCTGTGCGCGAAAGTCGCTAACGAACTGATTGAAATTGCCTCAATTTCGCTACACACGTGGCAGCGGTAGCTATTATCTAGGGAGCAAGGAAGGGCTTGCGCCCATGTCGCCCTGCAGCAGGGCCGACTTAGAAAATTGCCCCTAATTTCATACACATATCACAATTAAGGGGGCAATTAAGGGTCATCCTCACTCTTAGACCCTAGATTGCCCCTGCGGCAGGCAAGTGAATAACCGCCTTTAGACCATTTAACCCAGTGAAATCACCTCGCATGATTACTCCCCTCTGCCAAAGTATTGGATTTAAAAGCTTGTGCGTTTATAAAAACTGTTTAAGAAATCGATTTTATCATTAACAAGAATCGTTTCCACCGAAGTAAGTGCTCTTTGAAAAATGCCAATCGGTGCAGTTAATGTGTGCATAAAGCAGTCAAAATACTTAAAATTTACAAAAAGATAGAGTTATATTCCATATGTAAGTATTTTTATTGTGACGAATGATTTTTTCCTATTAAAATAACTTAAAATAATATCATAAACATTGACCTACTACTAAATGGACCTCTGCTCTGCGCTCAAGTGTCCGAGTCAAAATAGTTCCAAAATGCAAAAAGAGTTCCATTTGCACGCCAGTCTTGGTTTTGTCGACCGATAATACACTACAAAATGCCGTACTGTATGTAAAAACGAGCAAAACTATTTATATTAAATATATTTTCGATAAGCACTATTAATATTTAATAATTAATATTTTTGCTGAGATACAAGATACGTGAAAACAGAAAACAGAAACTTTTTTATTCAATATAGATTATAAATAATACTTATTGAAAGTCACTCTTTTGTATAATTACCACTGGTTCGAAAAAACCTCTGTCCTGGGAAGAACCAGCAAGAAACCCAGCGGGACTTTTTTTTTAAAATAACAGCTTACAATCATGTATATTACACAAATTAACAACATAACAAATTAGAAATAGCTTGGGAGCGATCACCTCACTTCCAGGGGTTATTATCATCTATAAATTCTTTAATATTATAATAACCCTTTTTATACAAAGTTAGTTTAATAAAGTTTTTGAACTTTGAGCAGGTCAAATTTTTTATATTTTCTGGAATTATGTTGTAAAAGCGTATATATCGCCCCAAGAATGAATTACTGACTCGATGGAGTCGAGTAACTGGTACTACTAGCTTGTGTCTGTTCCTAGTATTTACAGAATGAATATCACTTATTTTTGTAAAACTACTTTTATTTTTGTGTACGTACATTACATTTTCATAAAGGTATTGAGAGGCCAAAGTTAATATATTAATTTCCTTAAATTTTTGTCGCAGCGACTCTTTAGCTTTTAAATCATAAATTGCTCTTATGGCCCTCTTCTGTAAAACAAATATAATTTCAGTGTCAGCTGCGTGTCCCCATAGCAAAATACCGTACGACTTTATGCTATGGAAATAGCTAAAGTAAACTAGTCTAGCTGTTTCAACACTAGTTAGACTTCTAATCTTTTTTACGGCATATGCTGCAGAACTAAGCCTGCTTGCTAGTTTTGATATATGGGGGCTCCATTGAAGCTTCGCGTCTAGTGTGATTCCAAGAAAAATGGTGGTATCTACAAGACTCAGTTTCTCCCCATTTAAAATTACATTAGTATTTAATTATTTGACATTTGGAGTCATAAATTTCATACATTTCGTTTTAATGCCATTTAAATGCAAATTATTAACATTGAACCAATTTACTAATTTAGATATAGCATTATTTACTTCGTCATATTTTAGCAAATGTCGATTTAATTTGATATATCATGGTTATCTCCTACTATGTAAGGTAAGCCATTAATGTACAAGGAAACAGAAAGGGGCCGAGAATCGAACCTTGAGGCACGCCCATTTGTACCATCGACCCGGAAGAGCTCATATTGTTAATGACAACTTTTTGCGTTCTCTTACTTAAATATGAAATAATTAATTTAAGAGCATCACTTCTTACACCGTAGTGTTGAAGTTTCCTGATTAATGTTTCATGGTGAACACAATCGAAGGCTTTGGATAGGTCACAAAATATACCCAAAGCATCCTGTGAATTCTCCCATGCATTAAATATATATTTAATCAGCTCAACACCGGCATCAGTTGTCGGGCGACCCCTTGTGAAACCAAATTGATTTTTATGAAGTAAATTATTTATATTAAAGAAATTTAATATTTGATCAAGAATAATTTTTTCAAAAATCTTACTAAGTGTTTACTACTTCATTAAATCAGGAAACACACCAGATTCGATACTAGTATTAAAAATAACAGCTAAATGAGGCGCGATTGTATCTATTATAGACGCAATAACTTTAACGGAAATCCCCCACAGATCCGCAGTTTTCTTAACATCAATAGTTTTAAAATATTTTACAATATCTTTTGATGATACTTTATGAAATGTAAAATTCTTTGTACATGCATTTACATTTTGTTTAAGTAATGATTCGGCGACCGCAGGAGAAGAATTCAGTGACTTAGTGGTTAATATCGGAATATTAGTAAAATATTTCTCAAAAACCACTGCAACCTCCTGATCTGATTCGGTTAATTTGTTATTAACACTTAACTGGTAGTTTGAATTGCGAGAGTTGATCTTACCAGTTTCGCTATTAATTATACTCCATGTCATTTTAATTTTATTAGAAGCCGTCTTAATTTTGTTGCTCAAACGCTAAGACTTGGCTGTGGAGCACACTCTTTTAAATATTTTTGAATATTTTTTACATATTCTCTAAATTCGACGCTATGATTATATGATCTTTCATGGTAAAGATCATATAACCTATGTCTGCTCTTATGGACTCCTGCTGTCGCCCATTCATTAAATGAGTTCCGACTGTTCAAGGAGAATGTTTTAGAAGTAAAAGTATTATTAAATTCATTGCAAATAAGCTTAAATAATGTTCCATACTAAAAATTTGGATCATTTTGGTATGAAAGTGATAGAAGTTTTTTCACTATGTTTCTTCTAAATTTCTCCAAGCGACGTGCATTTACTAGAACAAACACAACTTTCTCATCAAACTTGCTTTTTGTGAACATAAGGTAACGAAACTACTTGTCCACAGTGATCAGAACTTAATTTTTGAATTATACATTTATGCAACGGCTTCACATTTGTAAAAATGTTATCTATACATGTTGCACTAGATTGAACAATACGCGTTGGCTCTAAAAATAAATTAAAAAGACCATATGATTTAAACAATGATCTAAATTTAATATTGATTGAGGAAGCTTCTAGGAGATTGATATTAAAGTCTCCACATATTACAACAGATTTATTCTGTTTATTAACGTAGTATTTAAATTAAATTTACATTAGGTAATTGTAAAAGATCATACCGATAATTTTCGCCAGAAGCTGCATAAGATGAAAACAGCCTCTGATTGAAGTGGAAAAGATGATAAATTGTCGCAAGTAAAATTATATGTATACTACGCTTATGTAGGTTGACTCGGGACACATTTTTCGTGAATTTTGATCTAGACCCGCCGTCCATTTAGTAACAGGTCAATGATCATAAATAATAATTTATTTATTCTTTATTGCATTCCTTAATATAAAAGAGTACAAAGGGCTGACTTAATGCCTTGAGGCATTCTCTACCAGTCAACCCATGGAGTGGTCAGAAGTGGTGGTTATATATATATAAAATTAATGAACTATAGAAATATCTCATGTATGTATATATTTTTATATGTATACATATAAAAAATATATACATACATATATACACATCAACGTACAAATATAAATAGTACATAATTATAATTGACTGGGACGGAATGCCATAAAGTATTAAGTCCGCCATATATACGATTTTTCTTTTGTACATAAAATTTTTAATAAATAAATAATATAATGTATCAAAAATATAATGTTCATCCAAAGGTTGTCTGGAAGAGATCGCTCTTAGCCATAAGACCGCCCATTGTACCACATTTCTTTTTCTCATTTTTCGTTAATATTTATGTTATATTTTAGCGTACAATAAAGTGTTATCTATCTATCTATCTAAATAAATATAAATACCTATGAATATATACGTCTGTTATTGCGTCTGTTATTATATTGCGTTTTGTGCAATAAAGTATATCTATCTAACTGTTTAACATCCTTGAATACACACACACACACACACACACACACACACACACACACACACACACACACACACACACACACACACACACACAAAAGGCGTGCTGACAAAGACAGCGTTGATGTAAGATTAGATCATTCAAAATTGTCGGTTGTTTGAATGGGGTGTCAGAAAGTTGACTATAGATTTATAATGTAAAATCATAAAAAGTACTCGATGTTGAATAAACATCGATGTTTCTAACCGATGCATCGGAATATATCGATGCACAGTCTCGATGCATCACATCGAAAAAAAACATCGATATATTTTCAAAGTGGACACCCCTATTACCTAGCACTTCGTAACACTTTTTACCACAGAACACAATTACCAAAGAGCACAGAACACAATTACTCTTTATCAAGAGCCAAAGAGTATAGTAACTGTCCTATACAAGAAACAATTACCTTTTTAGCTTTTTACTATGCTTTCCTGGTATATAGTGTATTCAGTGTTGCCAGACCAGACGCCTCGAACCTTTTATCTGTAGTAGAAACTGCTAAAATCTGTATTAAATCTGTATGCTATTTTAACTTAAAAACGACATTCCCGACATTCCCATTCCGCCGAAAGATGTTCAGCTCTCCCTCTTCGCAGACGACACTGCTCTCTACTGTAAAGGTATCTCGCTACCTTTCATACGGAACAAGGTCCAAAAGTCAGTTGATGACCTAGGAGCTTGGTTCAAAAAATGTCACTCTAGACACAGGGCTAACTTTCAGGCCCCACGTCAAAAGAGTAACCCGTCACACACGTTTTTACCTGAATAGGCTCAACAGTATGTTGGGCCGACACAGTAAAATGTCCCTCAGAAACAAGCGTACCCTTTATAAGGTCTGTATATGACCAGTCATGTCCTACGCGGGCCCCATTTTTGCCCACGCTAACCCTAAAATTATTAATGAACTCCAAGTAGTTCAAAACCTTTTCTGTCGTCGAGCTGCGAACGCACCTTGGTACGTCCGTAATGCCGACCTTCATCGGGACCTAGAGCTCCCTACAATTCAACAATTTCTTAAAAAACTCTCTGAGAACTTCTTCAAAGCCTCAGAGTCGCACCCCAATCATCTTATTCGTGAGGCAGCTACTTATGCAGCCCCACTCCCCTCTCGCTATCGCGTCCGCAGGCCGAGAAACTCTCACTCGGACCCGCCTAATAAACTGTCAAACGACCTGAACTGCCTCATGGCGGCTCAGGCCAACTCTAATTAAATTATTCATAATTAATTTGCCTTCGTAGGCACTCCCTCAGCGGCTCCTAGCCGCCTGCGCCCTCTTTTCCCAAAAGAGGGTCACTTCCGATACGGCATAATAAGCTTTAAACAGCTAGTTGCCACTCCCCAAAGGCGGTTTTTAGCGGGTATCACTTAGGTCCCCCGGTAGGCAGTGAGTCCTGCATAACCAGGACAGACCGGCTGTCGTGGTATGCATAATGCATTTTCCGCCTCCCTCTGTGGTAGCCCTTTTCCAATTGCTTCGGGCGCAAAAAAAAATAACTTAAAATCTGTATAAAATCTGCGTAATCAAATAAACCAAATTAAATTATTGATCATCATCATCATTACTTCTTTTGAAAAACAAGGGATAAATACTAACGTGATAAGGTTTGATTATCGTTATTAAATAAAAATATACATAAAAAATTTATATAGCAAAATTGAAAACATTAGTTTAAAGAAACAATATATTTAAACTCTAACATTTGCTACAAACGCACTAATAATTACTTTATTATTACATATTTTTGTTAAATTTCAACAGTAATTACTACGTACGACGTACGAGAGCAAGCAGACGAGAGAGCCAGTGAGTTGATTATGTCATTCAGACAAGAGACGAATTCCTATAATGGTACCATTGATCAAATCCGTTAAAATGAGACTTCATAGAAAGATACTTGTTAGGAATAGATGCTCGACTCGCTGTGTTTGCAAATTATTTTATTTATTATATTTAATAAATAGATACAAACAAACATTTGCTAGACTTCGTTTCGGCATTTGCGATCGCATAAAAATGTAATAAAATTTGACGTTATGATATAACAATTCACGACAAGTATTTTTTGTGTTTGTTGTATATTGTATGAATCTGAATGACAGAGTGAGAAATTGTTTAATAAGAGAAGAGTGTGGTTTGCAAGATGATGTTGTGACTAGGATTAAGAAAGGAATGCTTCGGTGGTTTGGTCATGTAGAAAGAATGAATGAGGGAAGAGTGACAAAGCAAATTTATGTTGCAGAGGTGAATGGCAGAGTCGGGAAGGGTCGCCCTAGGCGAAAGTTTATCGACCAAATTGGCGATATATTGAAAATGGGCCAAATTAAGAGTACCTTTAACCGACGAGCGTGTATGCGTAGGTATATGGATGTGGAGGAAGCGAGAGAGGTGTGTCAGGATCGTGCCAAATGGAAGTCCATAGTCTCTGCCTACCCCTCTGGGTGACAGGCGTGAGTGTTTATGTTTATGTTATGTTATGTATTAATATTAATTGCATCTATGGATGCTGTTTATTTTCACATGTCATGGATATGGGATTTTATTTAATTTATGTTAATTATTTTTCCAACACTAATTTGCTTTAGACCTCTATTTTGACCAAAAAATAATCAAGTGTGTGTGTGTGTGTGTGTGTGTGTGTGTGTGTGTGTGTGTGTGTGTGTGTGTGTGTGTGTGTGTGTGTGTGTGTGTGTGTGTGTGTAAGAGTAATAATACAACATTACGATTCGAGCAGATATTGAACGACTGAGACTGAGATAATCATTCCATACAGATTTTACAGATAGATACAGTTTAATCTGTTTATTAGTACTGATGACCGAATAGAGCTAATAGAAATAATATGACGAACTAGTTCACTGTCCGTAATGAACTAGTACGGAGCGATTTTTAAAATGACCCAGCAGGCACAAGACTACTAATAACATTATGAAAAAAAAATCACAAAAAATAGAATCATGCAATGATGTGTGTTACGCGGTATCTAGTCATATAATTTGCTTCATTGTGTTTTGAATATTATGGTAATTTAATCAGTAGAGTTAGAAAACTCTGTATAAAAATCTGTATCCAGTGCTGATCTGTATTACGCACCGAAAATCTGTATAAATACGGAGAAATCTGTATATATGGCAACACTGAGTGTATTATCTATGACTATGCTTTTTACCACAGAAACAGAACACAATTACTCTTTATCAAGAGCTTTTTACTTTTACTAGGACAGTTACTAGCGATGAGCGTTGAATCAACGAACTAGTTGAATCAACCGTTGATCTCCTCTCAACGTATTAACGTTTACCGTATATGAATCAACTAGTTGAATTCGCCAACGACGTTTATGAATTTAACTCGTGCGTCTCGTTAACGCAACGAACTGAGCATATTAAAAAACTTACGTTGATAATTGTAATGTATATAAAAGCCGGAGAGAACCCAAAGAACGTAATGCAATCTATAACGGTTTATTCCACCATGAATTCGCTGTATTATCTTAATTTACCCGCCACCTATATAATCAGTCTTAATCTACTACCTTACATTACACTCCTCTACACTTATTTATTACTATGCTAATCTTAAATATAACTTAATTACTTAACATTATTGTATCAGCGCTTAATCAATAATAAGGTTTTTGAGTCTACATTGCCTTATAGGGCGACTCCGAGGCTTTGTGGGCGGTACAACGTTTGGCAAGGTATCCTGATACGCCTGTGAACCCGGGATCTCACTGGTCGTCTCCCTTGCCGACTCCTTTAAGCCGATTTCGGCCTCTGAGGTTTCTACCACCCCCCGGTCATCCCGATCCGCCGACCGACCCGGCTGAGCCCTTCCCACCTCTGGTGTCACCGTCGGCTCGTTGGTTGAATTTGTGCTGCAACCTGACTGAGGATCATTGTAAGGACATGTCATAGATGCCCTTAAAGATCTCCTTTTTAATTGGTCTATATGTCTATGAATTATTTCGCTACCTTTTCCCTTAATTGTATAGCTATTAGGACCCCTAACGTCTACTACTTGACCACTGCCCCACTTCTCCCCTTTCAAATATTGTCTATACCAAACATCTTCCGAAGGATTCAGTTTCCTGTCTCCTCCTTTGGCTAAGTCTTTCTGGTGTCGTTGCACCTTATAAATCCTGTTTTCCCTGTCTGGTTTTAAAATATCTAACTTAGTGCGCAGTCGTCTACCTAACAATAACATAGCGGGACTCTCGCCGGTGGTTGAATGCTCCGTATTCCTATAATATAGCAAAAAAGTTTGTAGTGCCCTGTCTACGTTTTGTTTTTCCTGCACCGCTTTCTTTATAACCCGCTTCAAGGTTTTTACCGCGTTCTCAGCTAAACCATTCGAAGCAGGGTGATACGGAGCCGTGAAAATATGATCGATACCGTGACTGCACATGAAGTTATTGAATTCTATACTTGAGAACGGGGGACCGTTGTCCGTCACGATTTGTTTGGGTAGTCCCCAACGACTGAAAAGTTCCCTTAACTTATCTATTACCCCCGTGGCTGCCGTACTCGCTACCTGATAGATTTCTAGCCATTTTGACATCGCATCGACCCCTACCAAGTACGTTTTTCCAAAAACGGGCCCCATAAAATCTAAATGTATCCTTGACCAAGGACGATTGGGCCATTGCCACATACGAGGCGTCTGTTTTGGCGGAGCATCCGCTTGCGCCGCGCATATCTCGCACTCCCGGCATACTCGCTCCACCGCCTCGTCCACACCGGCCCACCAAACATAGCTTCGAGCTATAGCCTTGGATTTGACAATGCCCATATGAGGTTCGTGAATCATACATAAAACTTTTTCCTTACATGCCTCCGGAACAACTAGTCTATGCCCCCACATCACACAGCCTATTTCCTCATATAATTCATTCTTACGATTAAAAAACGGTTGTAAACCCTTAATATTACATTCCCCTGGCCAACCATCCCGAATATAGCTAATAACCTTCGAGAGATTTGGATCCCGAGCGGTTTCATTTTTAACTTTATTATAATCTAACAACAATGATTGCTGAACGAAATGCAAATACGTTTGCTCGGGCGCCGCATGAGTCATCTTACTAGACGACAGCGGCAGACGCGACAGGCCGTCCGCTCCATTCACATCGGTACGTATGTACTCAATATCAAACGAATAAGCGGGCAAAATAATTGCCCACCGTTGCATCCGGCTCGCTACCATAGTTGGTATACCTGTGTTCGGTCCAAAAATTGACACTAGCGGCTTGTGATCGGTGCGCAGAGTAAAATGCCGACCGTACAAATACTGATGGAATTTATTTACGGCAAATATAATCGCTAATGCCTTGCGGTGTATCTGCGAGTAGTTTTTCTCGGCGTCGTTAAGCGTGCGTGACGCATAAGCCACGGGGCGCTCGCGACTGCCGTCGTCGCTCGGCTGCAACAACACGGCCCCTATCCCTCTGGCGCTCGCGTCGCACGTTACTATAACCGGCCGCTGGGGGTCGTAGTGAGCTAATACTTCCGCGCTGATTAATACATTTTTGACTTCAACAAACGCGCGCTCACATTCCTTCGACCAAAACCAATTTTGACCTTTTTTCAGTAATTGGTATAAAGGTACGAGCCTACTACTCATGTTTTTAATAAATTTTGCGTAGAAATTTACTAAACCCAAAAAAGAGCGTACCTCGGTCACGTTACTAGGCCTAGGTAGCTTAGCAATTGCTTCTATCTTTTTCGGGTCTGTTTTTACTCCGTCTTTACTAAGTACATACCCTAAAAACTGCACTTCGTTTACAAAAAATATACATTTATGATTTTTTAATTTCAATCCGTTCTTATGTAACCTGCTAAAGACAGCTTCTACGGCTTGAAGGTGGTCGAACTTATTTTTCCCGCCGATTATGACGTCGTCTAAAAATACTTCGACATTGGGGATGTCCTTTAACAAATTATACATAATACGTTGAAATATTCCAGCACTCGATGCTAGCCCGTACACTAACCTATTATACTGAAATAAGCCGCGGTGCGTATTAACTACGGTTAACTTTTTAGTATCGTCTAGCTCTATCTGATTATAGGCTTGAGACAGATCAATTTTTGAAAAATATTTCGACCCACTCAACCTAACAATTAAATCCTCAACTCTAGGTAAGGGATATCGATCAACTAACAAAATAGGGTTTATTGTCGCCTTATAGTCAGCACAAATTCTCAACGAACCGTCAGCTTTGTTTACCGGTACCAACGGCGAGGCCCAGTCGGAGCAGTCGACGGGCTCGATGACGCCGTCGCGCAGCATCGCGTCCAGCTCGGCGTCGACGCGCTCGCGCAGCGCATACGGTATTGGCCGCGCGCGGTGAAACACCGGCGCTGCCCCCTCGCGGATTCTTAACGTCGCCTTGCCGCCCGTGTACCATCCCAGCCCTCCATTAAACAATTCTTTATATCTGGAAAACAAATTTTTCAATTGATCATCTAATTTACCTCGGTTACTCTGCAAGTTATGGAAGTTGGTGAATAATGGTAATTTTATTTTTAATTCAGATAACCACTGCCTGCCCAACAAGGACGTAGTTCCTCCTTTGACAACAAACAATTCTAATCTTTTTTTTTCTCCACCGTAACAAACTTCCGGTGTGATTAATCCTAAAGGTCTAAGTGACGAACCGTCATAGAACTTCAAACTAACACTTGTGCGATCTAACTTAATGGTACTAAAATATAGCTTATAAGTTTGTTCGCTAATGCATGACACTGCCGTTCCCGTATCAACCTCCATATGGATGACTTTATTATTTACAGTCACTGGCAAACTCACCGCCTTATAGTCACCTAAACATAGGTGATGAAACTCCTCTAATTGACCCCCGTCTTCCTCATGCCGTGCCACGTCTGCCTGATGACAAGCGGTATGCCTGGTTGTGCGAACCCCTGCCGCGCCCTGTCCCGGACACACGCGTCGTAGGTGACCAGTGCGCTTGCACCTGCTGCACACGTATTCCCGGAACCGACAATCCTCATAACCGTGGCCTGTCCCTCCGCATACGCTGCAATTTTGACTGCTAATTGCATCGGGCCTCCTTACAGCTGTAGACGATCCCGGCCGATTGTGTTGTGGCTGGCGGTCTCCGCGCATTCCGCGCCCGCCTCCCCCCAACGTTCTCCGCGATCCATTTTTCCCGATCACCAGCGAGTGCACCCCCGCCATCTCTCTTCCTGATGTTGCTGACTCGGTCGCATCTACCGCCGCAGCGTCCCGCTCCGCGGCCTCTAACGAGCTGGCAATCTTTATCGCATTGGTGAAACTTAATGTGTCATCCTCCGCAAACAGCCTCTGCCGAATAACATCGCTCCTTAATCCGCAGACAAATTGATCCCGTAGACTTTCACTAAGACCGTCGCCCAGTTTGCAGTGACGTGTTAATTTTTTAACTCTGCTACGTACTCTGCTATATTCTCATCCGCTGCTTGCCTCCTTTGTCTAAAACGATACCTTTCCGCTAACGCGGATGGTGCCGGCTGTAAGTGGTTGCGCAATAGACTAATGGCGGCGTCGTATTTTAATTCCGACGGATTCACGGGGCTAGCCAGGTTCACTAGCAACTCGTAGGCCTCATCGCCCATGACCGCTATTAGCGTGGGCAACTTGAGATCACTATTTATTTTATTTGCCGTAAAATACATCTCAAGTCTATCGACATACGACGACCACACCCCGGTTTTTACATCGAACTCGTTTACTTTTCCAATCGACATTGTCCTCGAATTAACTTGTAAACTTTTATTCACAACGACTAAAAACACAATAAAACTACGTTTTTATCCTCGTCGCCAATGTAATGTATATAAAAGCCGGAGAGAACCCAAAGAACGTAATGCAATCTATAACGGTTTATTCCACCATGAATTCGCTGTATTATCTTAATTTACCCGCCACCTATATAATCAGTCTTAACCTACTACCTTACATTACAATAATAACGACATAGATTGTGAGCGATGGTCATGTCATACAATTTGAACTCTAAGTAACCTAAAAAGAGTTTATTTTCGAAATATTTATTTTAAGAATAGTACTTATGACGATATTGGTGGAATGGCGCTCCCCGCTCGTGCCGTCCAAGAGAAATAGGTTAATACTAGTTTGTTCATATATTATACAACGATAGGAAGTCCGCTTTCTTTAATTTTTGATTGACAGTTTGTGACAAGTTGCGCGGAAGGTCAGAAGTTATTTTGCGACTTATCGTAAATGTTTAGAGTTTAGACTTCTTAGTTAATGTTTATAGTTACAGTGTCAATTTGTTTGTGTTAATATAATTGTGTATATTTCCATAAAATAGAATTACACAAGGTACAAAATTGAAAATGTGGGATGTACTGGGGTAACAGTGAATCGTGGCTGCATTTCGAAAATATGAAAAAAAAAACAAAAAATATTAAAAAAACAACAACTATAAAAACATATTGTAAATAATAAAGGATTGCGCACGTAGAAACAGATGGTCTTTTAAATATGCCTGAGTAGAATATAATTTATAGCTAATTGTATTCAATTAGTCCTAAGTCTAAAGAAAAAATATGAAGGGAAGGTCATCTAAGTAGAACCATCAATCAAACGATTTCCAATACATAAATTGAATCAAATTATTTCTAAAATTTAACGTCGTAACGTTGAATTTAAACCGCTCAATGAATTAACGGGTTACGTTGCAAGTTGACATTAGTAGTACGTTAACTCGTTGACGAATTTAACTAGTTGACAAAGTTAAATCAACGTTATCGTTTCGATAACGGAAAACCGTCAACGACCCATCGCTAATAGTAACTATACTCCATGGGCATGCAACTTAGAACATTATTTTGCGAACAAAATGATACGTTTTATGTGCTTCCATCTACATTCCGAAGCGCTAGGCTAGACTTATTTTAATCTCACTAGAGGGTACTTATATATTAAGTCTATACACACGCAATAATCCACACGCACTACGCAGTTAGTAGCGGTCACTGGTTACGCTTAAATTGTTATTAATATTTATTGAACATTATTTATTTTTAGAAAATGCTATTTTATCTGTTTTCATACAATGAAAAACTGCTAAAATATTATTAGAATACGAAGGTAAATTTCGCCACAACGCACAAGGTTATAATAGCTCAGGCGGATAATCGGGCGGTCCCCATGTCTAAAGACCCCAGATCGCGTCCAGCAGATGTGTTTATTTTTTCCCTTTTTTTCAAGTTCTTTCTTTTGTAAGCGCCGTCTGTTATGCAAAGCACGACACTAAAGAAAATTAAATTTGAGTCGCGCATCTATCTCTAGTATACAGAATGGCCAAAAAGTCGTGGATCAAACGCAACTAGGGGTTAGATGGGGTCATCAGCTGCAAAAAAATGTTCTTGAAAAAATGTTTTCCTACGTAACCTACGGTAACAACGGTTAACAACAGAGGTGCATTCCGTAGGTTACGTAGGAATTTTATTAGTCGGTGCAGATTATGTATTATGGTCAGATGTAGCAATTTTGAGCATTTATTGTAAAATGTTTTGTTTTATTAAAACAATTATTTCACAATCGTTGTTTTGTTTTTTCGTCCTAGAAAGATATTAGAGCCACTCATGGCCATATGTAATACCTTTTAAAAAAAATAATTCATAAAACTTAATATTTTCTTTAACACACCCAATAAACAACCATAAATAGTATGTCAAACGCAAGGACTCATCTGTACCAATCTATTGAAAATTATAAAAAAGATATAGGTGTATATTTTTTCAAATTTTAGTAAGAATTAGTAAAAAAAGTCATTTTTCTCATAAAAACACAAAATAAATTATAACTCTGCAGGGGTTGACCTTAAGGACCTCCCGTAGAACATTTTTTTGCAGCTGATGACCCCATCTAACCCCTAGTTGCGTTTGATCACTTTGATCCACGACTTTTTGGCCATTCGGTATATACAGTAATCTATGCTATACTCTTTGGATGAAGCGTATATACTACAACATGTGAGTTTTGGCGGGAACTTGATCGGCGGCGGTTTGCTGCTCCTGTATTATAGGTTAAATAATAGTTTGAAGTGGATTTTGATATGTAAAAGTGGTGCGATTTTATGTATTAACTGTCTACGCATGTGAACTATTAGTGGAAACGGTGAAACAAGTGCTCTGATGGTGATGGATTCTCAAGATAAGCTGTTTGCATAGGCGCCTTTAGATACCATAGCCAACTGTCAGCTGCTTGCATGCTCAAGTTGCCGTCAAAATCTCCCAAGGACTGCACAATGTGACGCATCAACATATTGTGAAGCAGTGAACTATGAAGGATAATAATACATAAAGACAAGGCTTGGGAAATTGTAATAAACCGAATAATAATACTCAAGACTTGGCCTAAAGGTCTAGATACCAGGCCATAAACTCCAAAAAAAAAATACTAGAACAGGTCTAGGCACTAGGTATTAAACGAGACTAGGTTGCACCTGTTCCAGCTTTTAAAATACTTCTTCTTCTTCTTAATAACTGGCTTTACGGCTCTGGGATCTAGCCCTTCTGAGCCTGAAGTTACAATATATTATAATAATTATCCTTCATAGTATTTGGCTTCACAATATGTTGATGCGTCACATTGTGCAGCCCTTCGGAGATTTTGACGGCAACTTGAACTAGCAGACAGCTGACGGTTGGCGATGGTATCTCAAGGCGCCTAAGCAGATAGACAACTTATTTTGAGAATTTCATCACCATCAGAACACTTGTTTCACAGTTTCCAATAATAGTTCACATGCGCAGACACTTAATACACAAAATCGCACCACTTTTACATATCAAAGTCCACTTCAAACCATTATTTAAACTATAATACAGACAGCAAACCGACGCTGGTCAAGTTCCCGCCAAAACTCCTTTTAAAATACTTGATCCACCTAGTCCAAAGAGTATAGTAACTGCGCTAGCACTTCTTACTAGTTTGTGATAGTAACTGTCTCACTGTGCCTACGCGTCGCACGGCACAACGCGGCGGCCCGCTCAAATCGAAAAAGTAGAGCATAGAGTAGAGTAATATATACTGGAAGTAGAGTATCATATTCGTCTGTGAGTAGAAGTACCGGCGCGGCAAAGCGAGAAAGCATTTTGTTGCCATAGTTACTAGTCTGCTTTGCTGCTCACTCGTGCTTGTCTAAATTATTCGTATGTCAGTCATTTGAATTTGAACTATATTTCAATGTGTATAAAAGTAACACGACGCGCCTCGTGTTGTGCAAGAATATATTCTGTACTTTTTTAACTACACTATTCCGCAGTCTTTCTCTCTTTGTCTGTCAATACTCGAGACTAGTCGGAACTAGTCCCGGGGACTTCAACCAAATGCTAGGCAGATTTTATAGACTAGGTCTCGATGCGAATGGAGACAATATGATGCAGTCGAGTGTCTAGTATGGACTAATGCGAATGTGATCTCGGCACCGTTATGAATGATACCTACTTGACTTATTTAGTAATAGGTTATCGTAACGAAGTATTGTTATGTGGTTAACCACAGAACTTTAATTTTTTTTGTTGTTAATTGTTTAAAAAAATTGCAGCAGTGTCGCTTGGGATCATTTTACGGACAAATGCTAAGAAATGTCTGAGTGTAACATTTGTAAAATATAATTTAGTTTTAAAAACTCTTAAGACTGATTTTCTGCGCGTATGTAAAAAACAATAATTGTAGATAGGTAAATGAAAAAACTTAACAAAAATAATTAAAAAAAATAAGCGACAAAAAGACAAAAATCGGATTACTCTTAAATAAAAAATGAATTGAAATCTTTTAAATACACCAACAATCTACAATATAGATAAATCATAACGTGGACCAGTCGTAAGCCTGTGTAAATGGAAGTATGAATAGACGATTGATTACTATTCATTACCTTTACGTATCGGGGTCAGCTGTACGTAAAGACTAAAGGCGGCTACTGACATGTCTGCCGCAGGGGCAATCTAGGGAGTATAGCAATTGGGACAATATCTAAACTGTCTCTACACACATGCCTGCCGTTCAGTATCAGAGTGTACGTCTCGCTGGACGCACGCGTTGAGAATGACGCCAGTTTTATCGAAATATTTATAAATCGGTATATATAGCGTTGGTTCTTTTTTATATAGAATAAGGGCGACAAATGAACACAGTCCACCTGATGGTAAGTGGACACTGTGGCCCATAGACACCCACATTTATCAATAAAACAATTAATTAATAATTACAACCATAATATAGTGCTTATAAGCTGTAGCATAGATTAATTAGCATTAGAATTAAATATGAGTATATTCACTCGTCATAATTTAATATAACCAATTTATTCTCTGATATAACTTAACTAACTAGTGCTTAGTAACTATAATTTAACTAGTGTCACAAATAGCCAGGATAGTTGTCTAATGATGAGTTTGTGGCCTGTGGAAGGAAAAGGGGAGATCTCCCGCCGGGAAAGGTGTTCTGCTTGCGGAGCCGCCAACGCTCCGAATTGTAGTTTGGAGCTATTCTATATATACTGCTTTAACGTCGGAACTTTGTTAGTAAGATTTAGGCTTCGATGTGTTTCGCTAGTGGCGCGATGACAGCGCCGCCACATCACCCCCCTGCTTTGACCGGAGGTCGGTAGTGCAGTCCGATTGCCGGTGCGTCCTTAATGCCGGTGGGGAATGTATGCTGTGTGCGTAAGGGCAAGTGACGCCTGTGCGAACGATATGCCGGTGTGTAATGCATGCCGTACTACGCACTTGCAAGTGATGCCGCGAGAACGATGAGCCGGAGCAAGTGCCAGGGATTGCCTTGTAGTCTGTGGTGAGTCGAGAAGAAGGCAAGTACTCTGCGAAAGTACCGTGAAGCAGAGGCGAGTAGTATGGCTCAGAGCCGTACCGAACACTGTAGCGCAGAGAGTAGCTTGAAGGAACAGGAAGTATTATTATTACAGTGCTGTGATGAACCTTTGTAAAGCTAGATGGCTTGCAGAATGTGAAGACTGCAGACAATATCTGCTCGGGAGCGAATGAATGGGGATGGGGTACATGAGGACGATGACGAAGGTTTTTGAGAAGTTGTAGTTTCCGAAGGTTGTTGGTTGCGTGTTCATATCACGTCGGTTGGTCACCAGTTTAGCCGGTGGAAGCAAAAGGGCAGTTTAGCCGGTGGAAGGAAAAAACACATCGAAGCCTAAATCGCACTACGCATTGTTAGTGCGATTTAGGCTTCGATGTGTTTCGCTTGTGGCGCGTTCAGCCGAGTTGAATCCGTCGATTGCCCTCTCGGTCGAAGTTGGACTTACCTAGTCAAACTATTTGTCCCAGGTAAACATACTTGTCAACAACTTCGAGCTTAGTGCTCCCAAAAACTACCGGCATAGGTGTGACATGGACGTTAAACATGATCTTTGTTTTGTCCATGTTCATTTTAAGACCTATCCGTTGGGAGACACTATTGAAGTTATTGAGCATAGTGCTTAGGTCCTCCAGCGATTCTGCCATAAGGACTATATCGTCGGCAAATCGAAGGTGAGTGATGTACTCGCCATTGATGTTAATATCACATCATTTCCAGTCCAGTAGCTTGAAAACGTCTTCCAATGCAGCGGTGAAGAGTTTCGGGGATATAACGTCACCCTGTCTTATACCTCTCTGCATTTGGATAGGTTTCGTACTCTGATTCTGTACTCGGATAACCATCGTAGCTCTACTGTACAAACACTTCAGCACTTAGATATACCGACAGTCAACTTGGCACCGCTGAAGGGACTGCAGCACCGCCCAAATTTCGATGGAATCAAAGGCTTTCTCATAGTCCACATACGCAAGGCAAAGTAGCAGATTATACTCCTCTGTCTACTGTACAATCTGCCGCAGGGTATGTATGTGGTCTATGGTACTAAAGCCTTTTCGGAAACCGGCTTGTTCGGGAGGCTGGAAGTCGTCAAGTCTGCGTGTGAGACGATTCGTAATGACTCTCGAAAGCAGCACGTAGACGCGGCTCAAAAGGGAAATCGGTCTGTAGTTCTTCAAGAGAGCGTTGTCGCCTTTCTTGAAGAACAAGAACACCGCACTTCTGCTCCACGCCTCCGGAGTAGTGCCACCATGGAGGACGGAATTAAAGAGCATCTGAAGGACTTCAAGTACCGGTTTTCCACCCGCTTTCAAAAGCTCCGCTCTAATTCCATCCTCGCCCGTGGACTTGCCATTTTAAGGTGCTAGAGAGCCATTCTAATCTCGCTCAGAGTGACGTTCGGGATATCTTCGGAATAGTGTCGGATAAGACTCGCTCTTGGATCGTTACTGACACTTGCGTGTGGCTCCAGCGATGACGTGTACTGCTGCCCATAGAACTTCTCAATCTCACTCAAAATCTCAGGTGTCCCGGAAACAATGCTGCCACACTCGGTCTTCAGCTTTAACAGTTGGCTCTTTCTGGCAGACAGATCTCTGGCAAAGACTTTGGAGCCTTGGTTCCGCGCGATCGCTTCTTCAATGCAAGCTGTATTGAAGTTGCGTAAGTCCCGCCGCATGCATTTGGAGATCTGTCTCTTCAGATGCCTGTATGCTGTCAAATCCGTTGAAGAATTTAGCTTCATCTCCCGTCTAACAGTCATGAGATTAAGAGTGTGATCGGAGAGTTTTTGTGTTCCTCTGCGGCGGGTCTTGCAGAACTTAGCTCCGACCGCATGGACAGTTTCCACGAGCTTGTCATTCATATCGTCCACTGCATTGTAATCATCTAGGCACTGAAAACGGTTTCGTAGCTCGAGCTGAAAGGTTTCAGGACTTTTAATTAGAGCACGAGGGGGACGAAGCGTTGACTTCATTAGACGTGACTTCTTCAACTTAACGTTTAGGTTCAGCGTGCCTCTCACCATTTGGTGATCGCTGCCGGTTTTCACCCTCGATATCACGGAGACATCAC
The DNA here is from genome assembly GCA_033319125.1 of Parnassius glacialis. Taxonomy (NCBI): domain Eukaryota; kingdom Metazoa; phylum Arthropoda; class Insecta; order Lepidoptera; family Papilionidae; genus Parnassius; species Parnassius glacialis. Next base: position 7,545,325 of record JAVANC010000020.1, on the reverse strand, counting down.
TGAACAGTTGTCGTCTGGTCGTCATAATGAAGTCAATCTCACTTTTTGTCGACTGTCGGGGCTCGACCAGGTCCACTTCCTGTGGGGCCGCTTCTGGAAGAAAGAGTTATCATAAAAAGTCCCTCTTCCTCCATGAAGTTGGCCAGCTGCTGGCCCCTTGGGTTCCGTTGCCCTATTCCGAATTTCCTTACTTTCAGCTCACTGTTCTCTCTTGTGCCTAGTTTTGCATTGAAGTCTCCCATTAACACCGTATAGTGGGTTTTGGAGGAATGCATGGCTCTAGAGATATATTCATAGATTTCCTCCACCTCCTCTTTGGGGTGTGCCGAGGTTTGTGCGTAAACCTGTATGACCTTCAGCGAATACCGTTTGGTGATTCTGAGTATAAGGTACGCAACCCTCATCGGCACACTCCCAATCTTTACAACGTTGTTAACGAGAAACTTGGGGACCTTTTTGTTAACTGTGAGTCACAAATAAACTATATGATTTGAGTTATAAACTAAAGTTTGGAACATTTAGCTTTTATATGATTATATTTAAATGTATAGTCACGGTGTGTAGTGCTGTATAAAAAAGAAAATGGAAGCGGGCTTTGAAAAAAGACAGTCAGCTAATCAGCCAAAAGTGGATATTTTTATAGTTGCGCAGTATTTTTCAGAAAATTATGTTTTTTTATCATCAGAAATGCATGGAATAAAGCTCTGAAAGTAAGTTACTAATAAAAGATTAAGAAAAGTATACAACTTTACCAATGATTTGTAATTAGGCAGTAATACATAGGTAGGTATTAACTGACAGAACCACGAAGTTTCACATGATTTAAACCGACATAAAATGAAAAAAATTACTTAAACTTACTAATGTAGTGAGTATTAATCAACTCGTACTGTTATTTAGTACCTAGTGACACGTGAAGAAATTTTGTTGGTTACGTAGTTCGTCAGTGGTTGCAAACATATGGTCCTAGCAGTGGCGTAGCGTGCCTTAGATGGGCCCTGTATCAAAATTTGTTGGGGGGCCCCAATGAAGAGTTAAGATTTCTTAAAAGGAACAAAAACGTTTACATTGAATTAAAATTATTATATATTGATTTTAAGTTATTACTTACAATTAATACTCCTATAAACTAAGGTAGCCAAACAATTCAAATCAAATATACACTTTTCGTCCCTTTTGTTTGGCGAACATAGCTGAAGACGATTCGGCGGCATTCATAGCTGAAGACGTTTTCAGTTTTACTAAATTCTTTGCTTATATCGACAATAGTGATAACCTTTCCTGTCCCACAGAAGTCCTTGGAATTTTTGCTCACACACGTTCGGGGCGCCTGTAGCCCGGGAGCCCCGTATCATTGATACGGCTGATACGGCGGTAGCTACGCCCCTGGGTCCTAGTTTTACTTTGACTTACTTTTGAATAAACTGATTGTGGTATTAAGTTTGTAGTTGGTACCTATTCTGTTTTGAAAATGCAATGATCGCAAACATTCAATGCGTGTAATACTAAACTGATTTTGATGAAATTTTGCGTTAAGGTATAACTTGATCTACAGGAGTTTATCTTCTCATATCGGACTTTTATTCCCAAAGAGCGTGATATAACAGGAATTAAAAAAAAAAAACAGAAAATAAAGGTTACTGATAAATAAATAACATGATAAGAAAAATATGGAGAATAACAAAAACAATAAAGACTACTGTTGGCTTCGACGTGTCGATTTGTGAAGTCACATCGGGATGTCACGGTCACCCTTACCGTAAAACACCCATCAATATTTCAGTCATTTTTAAAGGTAGAAAAAAAAATAAGAATACCGTTGAATTCGTAATTTTTTATACAATTTTTTGATACCCTTAACAAAATTAGGTGGCCAAACCCATTAAAAGATGAGCGGTAAAACTCAATGAATCCTGTAATTAATAAAGATTTAAAAGCATTTATGAAATAGTGGCAAGTCGGGTTATGGTCCCTAAAATTGTATGATCTTATTTGACCAAAAAAGTTTTCAATTGCATCCGAATTTATATAGTAAGGTCTCATAATTTTTGTTTTTCTTGGACAAAAACTGCCACAATTTCATAAAACTTTTTATGGTACTCATTCAGTTCTTTACACTGGGAACTGTACATTCATGACCATATTTATTAAAAAATTTAAAATTTTGTAGTTTCTACAAAGCTTGTTGCCAGAATGCCAAAATTGTTAAATCTTTCCCGCTTCTTTTATTATTTATCACCGCACTTCCATTCACACTGTCAAATAGGTCATCTATGAAAAATAATATTTCTGTAGTATTTTTGTTTTGCTCACTGGCTGCACATCCGAATAATGAGCTGTAATATATATTTGAAATATTATTAAATGAAATATCATTACGTACTCTATACAGTATTTTAACAGACACATACATTAATCCTCAATTATGTATTAAAATTCATTGTCATCCTTGAAGATAAAAGATTGCCTTGTTACCAGTAAAAAGGGTCTCTGATTTTCACCACTAGCCATGTAAGACGCTTCAGCTTTATGGTGCTATGCATAAATATATGTAGAAAGGGTAATTGAGTATAGTACAGAGACTAATTTTGTAGTTAGGAATAATAATTAATTCGTTTACACGAATTAATTATCCAACGAGTCGAGCATAAACTAGTAACGGAATACGACAAGCGTACCGTTCCACGTCAGAGCCAAGACTGTCCTAACGGCGGCCGCGCAGTCCATTTTGTACAAGCAAAACGAGCGCCACTGCAGGTGCAATGGTGCAGGTGTGCGGAACACGTGTTATTTATAAGAATTCTGTCTAACTGCACCGACGGCTACCGCGCCGCACGTGCAATGGTGCTGGTCCCGTCATATATTTAATAAAATTTAATAAAATAATTAATATGATAACTTACAAAATGCAGAGGTATAATTTGAGAATCCTGCCACGGTTTTACTAAATACACAAACATAATTCTTAATCTGCAAATAATCGGCTTAGCTTTCCATTGACGTCCGTCGAGTTGGGTGTTCATACGTATTTTTACAGAAAAGTTACACTATTATAAGCACACACACAAAGTTTCAACATGCGGAAACGCGTAATTTTTGAGAAAAAAATTATTGAAAATCAATTATTCTTGCAATGTTTATGTCTAATCCTACCGTAAAACTGGCGCCATTTTGTAATGTCATTGTCGACGTCAATAAGGATGTCGATTATTTCCGAAAAAGGTCGATTTTTAAATCGATTCAAATCGTAAGCTGATGTATCGGTTCACAAAATATCGATATATTTACATTATAAATGCAAACATGAAAAAAATATAGATATTTTAGAAATCGATTTTTTGGGAATCGATACATCAGCTTACAATTCGAATCTATTTAAAAAATCGATCTTTTTCGGAAAGAATCGACATCCCTACTGACAATAATAATAAAAAAATGGCGTCAATTTCACGGTAGGAATTGACATAAATATTGCAAAAATATTTGATTTTCAATATTTTTTTTTTTCAAAAAGTACGTGTTTCCTCATATTGAAACTTTGTGTGTGTGCTTATAAAATGTAATCTTTCTGTAAAAATACGTATCAACACCAAACTTGACGGACGTCAATGGAAAGTCGTACCAAATAATCCATAAGAATTTGATTAGAAAAACGTGTATTACACAAAAATTAAATTACATGTAATAAAAATAAAATTACAATTATTTTATACCTTAATTTTTTTCAGAAATAACATGTTCGACGTTAAGTTTGGGTAATAACCGTGCTTCTGCATGTTCATAGCCTTTCTTATCTGTCCATATAGAAATCTTTTCTTGGTATTGTATATTTTTTTGTTAAAAAAATTGTTTCGCATTCCTTTGATTAAATGTAGTGAATCAAATATGACAAGCATATAAATACCACTTATATGTTATCATGTCATCTAAAAATATAAAACATATTAATAATAAGGCAATTCTATCAAAAGTAAACAGAGCGGTAAAATTTTGATTAATTGCACCTGTGTTTTTATTTTCTCGCATTTAAACTGCTCAAATTTTATCTTGCAGTAGTATAAGATCAGATCTGAATGTAGCCCCTTGATCTGAGACTACTTTTAGTGGAATAAGTCCTGTATCAGCCGCAACAATGTTGATCTTTCACTATAGTATAAAGCAATCGGTTGATACCAGTAAATGAAAAGAAAAATGCAAAGATAGGGCGGAAATAAATCAACGCAACCAAACGAAAATTTATCAGTAAATAAATAATTTCTGTATATGTATATACACTCTTATCTATTATCAGTAATATCATTTCGTGACACATGATTCTCTATCTACGATATGAAATCAGTGACAATGACAAAACAAAACAATATGGATGCGACAGGTTGCATTTGAGCTTAGAAGCATGGAGTATAGAGTAGACTACTCTATACTCCATGCCTAGAAGGGATGTCGACAGGGGGGGGGAGGTAAGGAGGGGTGTTAGCTGTCATATATCATCTTGCTATGACATTTCCTATGTCCAATAATTTCTCTATGAAGATTATCTACTGCCCGTGGAACAAGGCTTAGATGACAGAGGAACTACCAAGAATGAAAGTCATCCTAAAATGGCGTTATTCTTCAAGGTGGAGCTTGGTGACATTATGGAAACTGTAAACAGAAAATTGAAGTCTAAGATATGTCTTTTTTTACATTTGAAAATCATGACGTGTGAGAATGAGACAGATATATTTTTGTTGGCAAGGTTCATGTTTGCATGATATTTGTTTAACCAAAAAATATGTATGCAATTTACTGCTTATCCTCTATTTTTCTTATATCTATCTTTTTCTTATTTGTATAGACAAATTTATTATAGCTATGTATAGCTTAGTGATTGCAAGCATACATCCTTCAAACTATCGATATCGATGTTTAGTCATGTCTTATTTTATTGATTACGGCATGATATATATAGATATTATCTATTATTGAAATTAAACCACAGGAATCTGTATATTTTACTTTACAAATTATTTTTTATATTAATTTTAAAACAGCTTTACTTTACAAGTTACTTTATAAATTAATTTAAAATTTTATAATTCAAATAGTAATGAATTGAGTACGTTCCCTATATGAGATAAGGAATTTTTCGCAAAACAAACAGTTTTTCTAATAGTTTGTAGTGTTTGGAACTTCAGTCACCTAAAGGTTCAGTTACAATCTTTGTCAAAATTTTAATATTTTTAATTTTTCATGACCCTTCAATATTTTATTGTTTATGTTGGACCAATTGTGCCCATATTGTGTGCCATATTGATGAAAAAGTTTTTTTTTACAAGGCATGCTTATTATACCCTAGCCTACACATATGCCGATAGTTGTTGGGAGCACTTAGCTCAAATTTGCTGACGAGGATGTGTAGCTGGGACAAATAGTCCGTAAAAAAGTCTAAATTCAACCTTAGAAAATCAATTCTATACGTGGTAGAGCTATGCTGCAGCTATACTAGTAGTATAGTTGTAGCACGAATGGGTCGGCTCGACTGGGGAAGTACCACGCTTTCACAGAATACCAGCATAAAATAGCAGTTTAACGCTGCTGTGTTTCGTATGGTGAGTGTAGAGAACCGGAGAGCCTTTTTAGTGGAAAAGACGCATTCCATCTTAGTCCTCACGAATGACAACCCATCTGAATTTTCATTCTTTATTAAGGATAGATGTAGATATCTATGTGTCATAGCAACCGCTTACCATCAGGTGTGTTTATTTGTCACCCTATCCTATAAATAAAAAAAAATCGTCGGATACAACTCTGCTGGGGCTCGTTCGGGACATTACGACACATTTTCTCTTCAGGTCAAAACATGAAAACATTGTACAACCAGTGCGTGTTGCCAGTGATAGCTTATGGGTCTGAGATGTGGTCCTTCATTGCTGAACGGATGACGAAGCTCAAGGTCGCTCAGCGAGCTATGGAGATGGCTACGCGCGTGGTTTTTTGCGTGATAAACTAAGAAATGAGATTATCCACAGTAGAACCAGAAAAATGACATAGCCCAACAGATAAGTAAGCTGAAGTGGTAATGGACTAGCCATATAGCTCGAAGAACCGACAACCGATGGAGAAGAAAGGTTCTCAACCTTGAACTTGAACCTTTGAACTTGCTCTCTAAAAATTCCATAATTTCAGAAATCCATGATTAGTGTCTTGGCGATTTTCGTGCTTCTTTATAATAAAACTATGTTTCAGTATCCAGCTTCTATGCTATGAGGTGGACTATTAGTGGGTCCTAGGTACTTGTATCGATACCTAGGTTCTGTGTAGCATGGATAAATTCCATAGATGTGTCATACATACGTCTGATCTCGGATGCCGACTGTTTGTGACCGACCGGTTGATTTAGGAAATTCTCAATCTGCTTAGTAAACAACAGTTGTGGGTTGTTATATTATCATGTGTTAATAGTTCCCATGCTATGTTATAGTTGTCTGCTGAGTTGTTTAGATGCTAAATAAGTCGCTCGGCATCTCCTCGTAATTTACCTTTCAGGTGCTGCATTTTCTGGCTCTTTGTGAGCAGATTGTTGTTATGGACACTCTCTACGTAAAGAACGTAGAATGTATGCCATTGTGTGTATTTGCCTGTGAATATAGGTATGTCGATTTTTGGTGTTGATTGTTGCAAATGTACCGTAGATACAATTTTGAGATTCAATGTCTTCTTGATGCTATTTTATGAGTCTTCGTAGGCATAAAATTCATTGTGTATTGTTTATCTGAACCTTGAAGAATATGATCGATTTGTAGATGCAAAGCGTCAACTGTATTCCAGCGTGTCTGGATGTTGCGTATCTCATCTTCCAGCTCTAACTTGTCTCGTATCTCGTCAACTTGAAAGCTTCTCACTTGTCGGCGGAGGGCTCTAAAATTAGTTCTTTACAGGGTTAGTAGTTCTGCTGCCTGGCCTTGGTCTGTAGGCGAGGTCATCATCATAGGTGATGTTGATGGTACTGTGAGCCTCGGGTGTAGCCTAGGTACAACCGTAATTTGAGCTAACTCTTGCGGCACGATCTTAGGCAGCACTTGTGGTGTTGGAGGTGCAGAAATTTCACTTGCAGGAGGAAAAGATGATATCGTGATACGTACAAAATCAAAGTATGGGCATACTGGCTTGTTGGAATTGTTTTTCCGTAAAATAAGAATCGGTGTCATTCTCATAGTTGGATTTCTTGTGGTTGTTTACTTGGTACTCGGTCCATAATTTATCAAGGAAGTAGAGTCGTTCACTTAAGTACTTACGTGTCTTCCGGCTTGCAAAATCCTTACTGAAGTTTATTTCTATCTTCTTGATCGCTACAACAATGTCTCGTTGGCGCTGAAGTAGACTCTTCATGTTGAATATGTTCACTGTATGACTCTCCGAGGACGAAAACTTGCACTCAATATGCACTTTTATTATATACACAAACACAGTTTATCTCGAATATCGACGAGAACTGTCTGTGATAGCTGAAGTAGTAGAACTTTGCCTAGTGGTCCGGGCCACTCTTATGTCCTCGCAAACCTAGTACGACCTTTTCTGCACCTTCTCAATTGAACTGATGGAACCTGCTTCTGGGAAGCCAGTCAACCGATCGCAGTCGCACAAAATCTACAAAGAACACAGAATGACGTCAACGCCACTACACCTGAATTTTCCAAATGTCGATGGAATCCACAGTTTCGATCTTATGTCTTCAAAGGTTCAAAGAAACTGATTATCTCGAATATCAACGAGAACGGTTCGAAGGACCAAAGAAACTGATTATCTCAAATGTCGACGAGAACGGCTCATAGGACTAAAGACAAGATGTAAAGGAAAGTTAATGTAAGAAACAAACCCAATGAAAGTCGTTCTAACACTGATTTTATTGTAAAGGAATATACTTTATATAATTATTATAAAAATTATGTATAGGCAGAAGTACGGAAATTATACATGTGGGCGTAATTGACAAATAATATTGTTTCTAAATTACCTACTTCTGTGTAAAACTCCTCATTTGTTTTACTGTAAGCCATTTCAGGGTTGGTCATTATTTATACAGGTACTAGATTCTCTGGTACTCCTTTTGGACTAAAAGCTTAGTAGCCATTGCTGTGAATAAGAAAGTAACGTTGAAGCTGAGAAATAACTGCTTAAAAGACAAACACCCAAGCCCGTAAAAAGAGTATGTACAATGCATGGTAAAAAGTTACTGCAACCAAGTACAAACAAAAGGAAATTCTTGTGCATTGTCGTCTCTGAGAAAGAATGAAGATGAAATACGATTATGTACACATGTAATTATACTTACTGTCTCTTCCTTCAAACTGAAAAATAACACTGGAAGCATGACCGCTTGGCGACAGAAAGGGGTGAGAGGGTAGTACATATTTAAATAAAAAATGGGGGTGATTTTACAGTTTACGATGTACTATATTAATTTTATAGCTGTAGCTTTTAATTAAGATATAAGACTACATAAGTTTATAGCATTGCTATTGAATGATTCTCAAAAAGATATAAAACTCAAAGAGATATATGATGCCCAATGTCAGCCTCATACATAATTTTCAACTAAGCGTACTTGTATCATAATGTATGTATTATTATTTTACCTCAAGTCCTGGTTCGACGATTTTCAGTTGTTTCGTAGTACAAGGTGAAAGCATTTTGCATAACCTATCAAAAACAAAAAGGTGTTAAGATTGCTTAACACATTTTTCAGGTTAACGTTAGGAGGAAATTTATTAATAAAGAAGTTTATGTTATTTTAGCTATTAAGTTTAAGCCGTTTAGTTAAATTTAACTGGTTTTACCATGAAATAAATTCTAAATGGCTTGACATAACACTTAGCCGGTTTTGCCAGCATATAGAGTCGAAAAAACTTAGTACCTTTATGTATTTATCTTATTTTTTGAAAAAATGTCACTTAGCAGGTTTTCGCAGTAAACCCTCGAAATGTGAAATCCGTAAAAATACTTTTATTCGTTGTGTAGTCTTCGCGTAAATTTAAGAAATTATTAGCAAAATTATGTCAAACTAGTTTTGACGCTGATTAGGTATAAATTTTTTAAAATTACCTGTTTTTTCAAGTTGATAAAAAAATTAATAAAATGTAGGACATGTACTCTGGCAACACTCCACTCCTTTTTTTATTAAGATTCTTGGCTTGGGCCATGAAGCTAATACAAAGGGGAGACGGCATAAGCAACTGTGCACTGTGATTGTAAGTAGGTCCTGACGTCATCATAGTGGGCGTGGCTTTAGTTAGTATACTGTCAGAATTCGTCCTGTGCGCTTGTGTTGAAAAAATCGCAAATCGGTGTATTTTCGTAGTATTAAGAAGAAAAGGATGAAGTGTTGTGTTTTATTGTGTAAAAACTACTCAGATAGACGCTCTGATGTTATGGATGGCGTCACATTTCATTTGTAAATAATTTTACACCTAATTTATTAAATAGTTCTAGAAAAATCTCTTTGCTTCGGCTTTCAAATATAATTAAATATATTCGACACTAGATGGCGACACTTTGTGTCATGTGAACTAAAAATATAAAGGTCTGTAGAGCTCAGTATTGGTAAAATAATCATACGAAGGTGCTGAAATTTGTTTTGCATTCAGACAAAGAAATTTTAATCGCAAAATATTATTTTTCTAGTTTATAATCATTATATGAACAGGCCCTATTCTATCGTCAAGTAAACCTCATAAAGATAACAAAAAGACAGTGCCGTAATTAGAATTCAATTATTTTATTCAGTAATGCAACTTTCAATATTAAAATGAAGGAAATTGTACTTAGGCTGATTTTTACGAAATGTTTAAATTATATTTAAGTGACATTCTATATGCAAAGAATCACTTAAATACAATTTAATGTTCTTAGATTGGCATTCAAAAGGTGCATTCGTATGCCTAATTTGGAATAAAATATTTATATTTTAATTGATTTGTAAATAAAATTATATTAATTATAATAATTTGTCTATTATTTGTTCTCCCTCAGCGATATTAAGTTAATTTTTATGAGGTTTACTTGACGATAGATGGCGGCCTGTTCCCAAAATTATTATGAAAACTATAAAAATATTATTTTAGCGATTAAAATTTCTTTGTCTGAATGTATTTGCTTCATGAGATAGACGCTCCGATGCTATGGATGGCATCACATTTCATTTGTAAGTAATTTTACACCAAATTTATTAAAAATGTTCTAGAAAAATCTCTGCGTCGGCTTTCAAATATAATTAAATATATCCCACACTAGATGGCGACACTTTGTGTCCTGTGAACTAAAAATATAAAGGTACGTAGAGCTCAATAATGATAAAATAATCATACGAAGGTGCTGAAATTTGTTTTGCATTCAGACACAAAGAAATTTTAGTCGCCAAAATATTATTTTTTAGTTTATAACATTTTGTGGACATGCCGCCATCTACCGTCAAGGTAGCTAAGCTACATTGCAACATCGATATGGATAGATTCGAGTAGTTATACTATTTACCCGTAGATGTAGATAAAGTAAAGTGGGCGTGGCTTTGCATCCCCTCACCCCGCAAATTGTCACGCGTTGTTACATAGTGAAATTTAATTACAACGTCTCCTCTTTATATTTGCTTCATGGCTTGGGCTAGCCTCCTTGGCTTGGGCGTAGAGAGAGAATGAACTATAGAGGCGTCACTAAAATTACAGGAAATGCGTGAGAGAAACACACTTATCTGGGTTACGTTAAGAGCGAGCAAGTCAAACAATTTGCTTTTTGTTTCTTTCACCGTATGCGATTTCTTTTGTTTGGAACAAAGGTACTATGTTATGTTCCAAACAAATGGCTGTCGTCAACTGTTTTAGTGGTTTATGTGACTATTTGCTGAATTATTGACGTTTGAGTTACATGACGTTTAAAGTTTTTTGTTTTAGACCGAGTTTATGTGAAATTATGGTGCGTTGTTGTGTGTTAGGTTGTAAAAACCGACCAGAACGAAAAGTACCAAACATAACCTTTCATGAGTAAGTAAGCTTATTTAAAGTAAAATTGCCTGTAGGAATCGATTAGCTGATTAATTTTCATTATCTCTAGTGTATAATTATCAGAAAATATACAATAAATTACTAAAATAAGCTACAACTTTTTTTCGTTTTATACGATTAAATTAAGAAGCGTTTTTTTATTTAAAGGTCGCCATTTTTTTTGTCGTTTCAAATTTGCTGTATAATTACTACAAGGATAACATTTTAAGTCGCGTTATTTTCGTAAAACGCACAAAAGGACATATTTGTTTCCGAATTCGATTCCAAAACTTTTTATTCTAGTGAGTAACCTATTTTGATTTTGAATTTTTGTTGTTAAGTATTGTTGTAATTTTGAATTCTATAGGGATATTTTTTCTACATGCTCAATATTTATTTTTTCAGGATATTATTGATAAGCGACCTTTCACCTACCTTCAGTTAAAAAATACTAAAGGTACATAAACGCATATGATAGAATAACTTAGAATAATCTTGCCATTAAAACTTTACTGCAAAAACCTTCTATATAAGTTTAACTGCAAATATTTGTACTAATATATTAGATTTGTCTCGGATCGTTAACATGTAAAATCCACTAAACGATTCTAGCTCGTTTATCTAAAAAAAAAATGCAAAACATTATTACATCATAATAGTTAATAAAACAAAATCAGACATTATCCAAAGAATAAAAAAAACACTACGAATCATTTCCTTGCATGGAAGCCCACTACAGTAGAAAAACACTCAACGCAAATATTTAGATCAAAAATTTAACATTTGAAGTATACATTTATTGTACAAAGATGAACATTTTTCGTTGTTGTTCTGAGCCAGCTTCTGAAATAACTTACGGGAGAATATTTTCAAAAGAGAATAAGTCTGGAGTTTTTTTGTGCCTAGGAGAGACCGAAGCTTAATTTGTACTAATTATGGCCAAGTAGAAACAGAGAAGAAAAGATAACTTGAAGATACCTACTCAGCTCACCAAGAAGGAAAGAAAATTTGCAATCGAGAAAAAGATAAAGATAGAGCATTTTAGCACAGTAACATTTGATTTGCAAGCAGTGCTCCAAATACCTGCCTGTGCCGTAGATCTGTTTTATTATTTTGGGTAGCTGTGTGAATGCAACCTCACCATATACGAAGCAGCTCTACCCAATAATGCTAAATCAAAGGTAAAGGGAAGGGAAGATGGCTCCGAAAATGGAACTATACTATTACACCACCTCTTAAATTGTTTCCGTAATAATGATACAGAAATAAGCTTATTTTCAGACTTATTTTTGTAACATTAACTTGTGGCGGCCAAAACCGAAACCAATTTGTGGTTGCTTTGCTTTTTTGGGCTGCCAAAAATTTATCACCTTAAATTCATAAAACAAAAGTATTTAGAATCTGGGCACACGCAAATGGAAGCAGAGCAGAGTCAGAATCAGCAAAAATACCTCTGTTTATTTCATGGTGGATTGGATTTTTATTTTTAAACGTGCGAGACATAGACAAAGTATAAAAATTGAAAGTAAGAAAATTACAAACACATACCATGTAAAAGAATTTAAGTATCACGACGATATCTTTACTTTGTAAACTGCACGACTTTACTTAAAAAATCCCTTATATCAAGATTTCTATCATACGTATTTATTCAAACTACACAAAAATATAACCTTAAATATATATTCTAACATATGACTACTAATGTATGTAGGACCTACCAACATTTTAGTTATTAAATTAAGTGTAAACTTTTAAAACTCTTTAACTCAAAACTATCTTAGCAGGTTTTTGCTGGAAACCCTCAATTTAATTTAATTACCTTAACTACCGACATTTTGTGTTTACTTTGCAGCACCCATGGTCACCTCAGAACTGAACTGATCGACGTCCCGATGTCAAAGTTAACCCGGCGTACCTTCCATTGAGATTATATGTTACTACGTAACTAGAGTCGCTACTACCAACAAGCACTGCGTTGTACAAAACATTGGTGCACGCTCCTCAATGGGCCTTACCTTATTCGCTGTTTAGTGAGAGACCGAGATACACGGTTCAGAGATTATGTAAATAATTAATTATGCCGTATTACGTACTTAGATACTGTAAAAATAGTTCTAGAAATGCATCAAAATCTGAAGGAGTAACATTTCATAGGTAAGTAATATATTATTAGGTGAAATTCGTATAATTTAGGTAAATTTTCCGTGATTTGATAGAATTAAATAAATCATAATTGCTCGCTCGCTTGCACGCGCTGATATTACGTAAGGTAACAGCACTAGTAATTGACCATGTACCTGTAGTTGACCACTAACTCACATAAACCGATAAAATAAGAATTCACGGAATGTTTTTAAACTAATTTCATATTAAATAGTCAGTGCTGCAATCTGATCATCGAATCGTGTGAACTGCGCATTCAGCATTTTCTAATACTCAAAATAACCGGCAGTTGTTTTGTGGAGTGACGCAGCGTAAAACTATTTTTCGTTTTTTCGTAAACATTTCCTTAAGGATTGCAAAATTTTGAAGTTAAATATTAGCAACTTAATAACCTAGTTGATGGTAAATGTTTTGATTTTCTTATTTGTTTAGCATTAATTAAGGTATAACATGGTATTTAAAATACAAAAAATTATTTACAAAGTCAACATGTGGGGTGGTCCACTACTGACTCAAATTTACCATGATTTTCTAGTAATTGACCTCTGGGTGGTCAACTAATGATGAAATTGTCTGTCATGTAAATATACTGTACAAAGTAATATTTGAAAGGCAGCATTAATTAGAATTCAACTATTTTATTTGCTTTTACTCTAAGTTACTTATATTTAGTAGTTGACCACCTTTATTGTAAAGTATAATACTAAAAGCAATTTTTGAAATTGTAGATGTCTGGGAAAAAGGGCGCATTTCTAAATTATACTGAAGCTGCAATGCTCTCAGCAGTGAACGATGTTCGTCTTCATAAGACACCCATAAGAATGGCTGCAAAAAAATTTGGTGTACCAAGAATAACGCTTACAAATAAAGTAAAAGGCGACCGTCTCAAGAAAGACCAGTTCAAACGAGAAATGTATTTGATGTTCCAGAGATACATTCCTTTATATAACTTCTTTGTAATTTTTAACGAGTTGTAGATTTTCTTATTATATTTCAAATAACACGCAAGTTGTTGTAATTTGCTTCTTATTTAACAAACTAGCGGACGCCCGCGACTTGGTCCATGTAGGTTTACGTTTTTAACTGTTCCTCTTTCCTAACCCCCCTCTCTATCCCTTCTCATCCCTCTGTCCCACCCTAGTTCACTTTCTCCCTCTCTCTCACTAGTTTAAAAACCGATACTCCTACACAGGCTTCCCCATCCCCCCCCTCGACCTTGAAATATGAATTCCAAAAATCCTGAAACATTATTTATTTACCTATGCTCAATACTTAGCTGCTATATATGTAGATAAACCTATTAAAACTTGAGCATCTGGATGGTCATCTACTGATGCAATATATGGTCATCTACTACTTTGTTAGATGGTCAACTACTAAATCTAATTTTTGAAAATTAAAAAAATAATTGTTTCTATTCAATCATTGTAAAAGAAAAAAACACTGGTTTTGTTTCGTTAAAAAACTACCGCAGGGTTTACAAAAGGAAACACGCATTGAATTCCCATGAAAATTAAGGTTCAGCATTAAAAAAGGAAAGTCTGTGCCCTTAAATGATCATTTACTGATGCTCTTACCTTAAGAGCGATAGAGATAAAAAAGAACGAGCATGGATTAAAGCTCTTATGGCGCAGAAGCGACAACTCTTTTTTAGTTAAGTCATAACCTATATTAATATTGTCCTTTTTCTTTTATAATTTCTATCATAGTATTTACTATTTTATTGTAAACACTCTTCTCTCAATTTTATAACGCAATAAAAAAGAACGTAAAATAAACATTCTACTACAATAATGTTTTATTTGTGTGTAATTTTTTTTTCTACATTTGATGTATCAATGTATCTTTAAGGATTCCACGTGTTCAAGATTTTTGATTTTATTTTATTTTTTAATGGGTTA
This sequence comes from Parnassius glacialis, assembly GCA_033319125.1. Classification (NCBI taxonomy): domain Eukaryota; kingdom Metazoa; phylum Arthropoda; class Insecta; order Lepidoptera; family Papilionidae; genus Parnassius; species Parnassius glacialis. The sequence goes on along the minus strand of JAVANC010000020.1, from coordinate 7,530,243 downwards.
AGTATACATAATTAGCAGTCAATATTTTGTAGGTGGATAATGAAAAAATAAATAAAAATACTTTTCAATACTTTGTTGTTTAATTTAATATTATGTAAGTAATGTAAAATGTATAATATCACCTCTATTTTATTAATCTATGACCGACGTCATCGAGAAGCGTGGTGGGGTGTAATCGGGACGCGAATTTACATGGAAGCGGCGACTCTAGTTACGTAGTAACATATTATACTGGTAAAGTCCTTTTCATGAAAGAAGTCCCGCGGTGACTTTTGGAACTACATTTTTAAAAGGTCGGCCATGTTGTGGCCAACTGTAACAAGAATTACAAAAGAAGGTATAACAGCGGCGAGTACTTCGAAAAAAATTGTCACCCCGGGGAAGAGTCGCCCGCATCCGAAAAAGTTCGACTTAGACGGATTCGATTTGTGCGCTATCCTGCAAAAAATTCACAGTTTTTACGTTGTGCATAAAGAATTACCAACTTTGGATAAATTACGGGCAGCTCTGCGAGAAGACATCAATTTTCAGGGAAACATTGCACAGGATATTAAATAAGATTGGTTTCAAGTACAAGCGATGTCAATCCAGACGCAAACTACTTATGGAACGTCACGACATTACCGCATGGCGTGCAAGATATTTGGATAAAATACGAATAAATCGCACTGTGGAAAAACGACCCGTTGTATACTTAGATGAGACCTATATACACAATACTTATCATACAAAAAGTTGTTGGCAGAGTGAGGAGGAGCCAGGAATGTTCGTCTCAGAGTCATCAGGGAGTCGCTGGATAATCGCTCATGCGGGAACAAAAGATGGATTCATAAATGGTGCATTATTAATGTTTAAATCCCAATCAAAGTCCTCAGATTACCACGATGACATGAACTCTGCAAATTTCTTAAAATGGGTGACGGAAAAATTAATACCTAATCTACCTGAAAGGTCGCTTGTGGTAATGGACAATGCTCCTTACCATTGCACTCAATTAAACAAAGCCCCTTCAATGTCAAATATAAAAAGTAGTATGCAGGAATGGCTCCGGCAAAAGGGTATATATTTTGAAGACACCTGGAGAAAAGCTGTGCTGTTTGAGCTAATCAAACAAAATAAAGGTCCACCGACATTTGCAGTGAATGAATTATTAACAGCTCACGGACACGAAGTATTAAGGTTGCCGCCTTACCATTGCGACCTCAACCCGGTGGAGAAAAAGGAGCCTTGTAAAAAGAAAGGTGGCGGATAAGAATGTGGTACAAGATCCAAAAGAAATTGTAAAATTAACTGTAGAGGCATTTGAGTCTATTACGGCGGAAGATTGGACAGCTCAGTGCACGCATGTCGAACATTTAGAGGAGGAATATTTAAAAAATGACGGCCTTATGAATGAAGAGATGGACCGAATAATTATATCTACGGCTAGTGATACTGAAACAGAATCTGATTCAGTTTCCATCCACTCTTCAGACAGTGATGTTTCTATGGCCGCTGATCACAATTATTCAATAAAACTCTGAATAAAAAATTGTAATGCTTTTGTTTACCCTATTTTCTCATCTTTTCCCTGTAAGTAGGTAGAACACCGCTTATAAAAGTAAATAAAAATATACTTTTTACATAACAGAAATATAGTAAATTATGTAAATGGACATTTTTATCAAAATTTATGTTTAAATAAACTTAAACTAGGAAATGTGGCCAGTACTGATCATGACCAAAAATCGTCTGCTTTTATTACTTTGTTTTTAGTTTCTCACCTAAACACTGAAACTATTTAATAATAACACGACACTTACAGAGTCATAATAACGTTAGTTAATTGGACTTATTGCATGAGTCATCCCATGAGTGGGTTGGTAGACATTTTGATAAAAATGCCCAAATACACATTTCACTTATCAGAAATATACATGTTTCACTAATCTGAACTATTGTTATATTATTGGCTTGAGTAATGAAATTACAGCCTATCTAAAATGTATTTATTTCTTAATACAATTTAATAGTTTCATCGACGTCTGCAGGAAATAATATTATTTGATAAATTACATATGCTAAATGTACAATAGGTAAATTTTTACTCATAAATGGCAACACTATGTCACGCGAATACAAAGTCTATGTGAAAAGGACTATATACAGTAATCTGTGCATATTATCTCAATGCGTAGATAGAAGTCTATGGCCCAATGGTACCTTCAGCTTTTTAATTGTTACTTTCGGGCCAATCTATCTATGCACAATGAGCTTACTATGTCTTGGGAGTCTTGAAGTAGTATACATGGTTTTAGTATTGATTTTATTAATTACAAAATCTCAAGCAGATGTTAGTAACCATCCTGTCACTATTAAAATTAACATTATTTTTAATGTTATTAGTCATATTTTAATTGCTTTTACTCATTTAAGTATTGTCACGTAAATTACATGGTGGAAACAGTAGAATGTAGTTGTTTAAAGATTCATTCAAATCATCAAACGTCTTTTATTTTCGGTATTATTGAAAAGTAACTAAATTTTTAAATATGTTATAATAGCTCAATTCAAAAATTATGTTATCAAAAATACAGTGGGGAAATTATAATAAACCGAAGAAAAATACTCGAGACTTGGCTTAAAGGTCTAGATAGCACGCCATAAACTCCAAAAAAAAAATCAAATTTCAAAAGTTAACGTGATCGTGACCGCCGGCGCCGGCGATTGTTAAATTGAAAACTTTAATAATTTATTAAACTTGTTAGCTAGAGATGAAAACATCAACAATGAGTCCTCCACTTCATGTAGAAGTAGTTCAAAAGAAAGAGAGTTTTATGAATAAAAATATTTTAAAAGAATTAGTGCATAATTTTTTAGCAAATTTCGCTACTTTGACTCCTGGTGCAATAATAAACAACAGTGATCTAGAGGAAAATGTACAACTTTTTGATCATGTACAATCTATTACATTTTGTGACGTAGAACATGATTCCGAAGTGGTTACAAGTGCAACTGAACTCGTTTACCATGTGTACACACTGGACTCTTTCGGCGCTGAAACCGACACTATGAGTGATAATTCTTCTGGTGAGGAGGTCTCCGTAGCCGATGTATGGGCTCTTCCGGCTGAAGAGTTCCACGGTTTATGGGAAAATCTCATATACGACTCCAAGCTAAAGGAAGATACGCTGCGATTCGTAGAGACGGCTTTCGAATTCGCCGATCGCGGCGTCGACCCCAACATCGTCAGCTGGAATCGAGTAGTACTTTTACACGGCCCGCCCGGTACGGGCAAAACCAGCCTATGCCGTGCGCTAGCTCAGAAGCTGGCTATCCGTCTCTCGGATAGGTTTCCTCGGGCGCGTCTGCTCGAGATCAACGCGCACGGCCTCTTTTCCAAATGGTTCTCGGAGAGCGGTAAGCTCGTAGCAAAGCTTTTCGAGCGTATCCGAGAGATACTCGAGGATCGACGCCTGCTCGCGTGCATTCTCGTGGACGAGGTGGAGTCGCTGACGCACGCTCGACGCGCGGCTCTCGCCGGCCTGGAGCCGTCGGACTCGATCCGCGCAGTGAACGCAATCCTGACGCAGCTGGATCGACTCAAGCGGCATCCGAACGCGCTCGTGTTAACCACGTCGAACGTGACGGGGGCCATCGACGTGGCGTTCGTGGACCGCGCGGACATCAAGCGGCTGGTGGGGCCGCCGTCGGAGCGCGCGGCGTACGAGATCCTGCGCGGCTGCTGCGGCGAGTTGATGGCGCGCGGGGTGGTGGCGCCGCGCGAGCAGCTGTTCCCGCTGCGCGTGCTGGAGGCGGCGCGCTTCGCCGAGAGCGACGGCTCGCGCGCCAGCTTGCGGCTGCGCGAGGTGGCGCGCGGCGCCGCGGCGGCCGCCAGCTCTGCGCGTGCGCTGCGCCGCCTGCCCTTCCTCGCACGCGCGCTGCACTCCAGCTGCGAGGCGCCGCCTTCGCTGCCGCGCTTCATTGATGCACTACATGCTGCGCTCACGCAGCAACTGCATGACGCGCGGGATCTTTGCAACGACCCTGGCCACACCTCACCACTCTCGTGAGCATAATTACCTGTATTCCTCCCTTGATTCGTTTACGCTGTGATGATTTATTCTCATTGTACTTTAATTTATAATGTAATACTTAAGTTTTAAATAAATTTTGTACAAAGGATATAATGAATTATAATTATTTAAGATTAGAAATAATAGAGATTAGAAATAATAAAGATTAAAAATAATACAAATTTCAAATTTAAGAATTTTTATTTTTATTTAAAATTACAATCAGTGGTCTATTGTTATAAACAATGGTCATCACTTGCACATTTTTATTATTTCTTAAAGTAATGATGTGAATTACAATATAACATCTTGTCATTAGACACATACAAAACTTAAAATTATACATTTCTACATGACTAAACATTAACATTCTTAAAACAGAACTCCATTGATCTTATTAAAAAACATGTTTTATTGATAATCTTGTGTTTAAATAAGTTTTAGTCTCGAAAGAAGATCCTTAGGCATGGCTCCGCAGTCTTTACAAATTCCATACTTATATATTTTACTGTCTTATTACAAAAAGTAGTTTATAATTAGTCATAGGCTAGAGTTTAAGAAATCTCATGGAAAATATTCAGTATGTAATTAAATGTGTAGCCATTAATGTCCATAACTGAGGTTTCATAAAGTAAGGTTTCTGTTATTCAAAGCGGTATGGCATTTGTTTATTGACTATCTCAGTCATTGTATTACAATATATTCATTATGGTCAGTTTTTATTCAATTATTAAAAATAATATAGTAATTCAATTTGTTTATTGAAATTAAAAATTTCATTAGGTTTTTATATGTATTGTACTGTTATTAAGTGGCGAAGCTTGCGAAGACACTTATTGATTTCACTATGTCTGTTCGTCTGTTCCACGATTATCTCAAGAATGGTTTCGAATTTTCAAATTCTGTTTTCAGCAATCGATTACTGATCACCCAGGCATCTGAACCTCCTATTTTGAAACGGATTGCTCAACGGCAACCGGCTACAAAGCTGATTGCTTCGCCACTTTGCTATGCTGTTAGCTTGCTAGGTTTATTATTTAGTGCAACAAGTAATACGCCATAAAGTCATGATGGAGCCAAAACTCATAACTGTATATGTGAGTCATAATAACAATTATTGTATTAAATACAAGTGTCATGAAATTTAATAAATCTCATATGGCCAAATACTCAAACGCTACTCAATTTTAAGATGTTGTTGAATCACATGGTGTCAAAGTCACTATAACTTTTAGAATATTGTAGTGTGGTCTGGAGACCACACTATGCTACACATTCATTACGCATTGAACGTGTTCAAAAGCGGTTCCTTTGGCATCTAGCATTTTCTATTGGTAAAGCAAAAAAGCTACGGTCCTATAATAGCAAATTACATCTTTTTAAGGTGGAAACCTTAGAGAGTCGCAGAAAGTATAATGATGCAGTTTTTGTACATAAAATATTTAATTCTACATTTAATTGCCCAAGTTTAATGGAACTTTTTAAATTTCGTGTACCCTCGAGACTACCCCGCAGTTCTATTGCACCACTTAGTTCACCATTAAGAAGAACTGTATTGGGAAGAAATTCTCCATATGCCAGATTCTGTAAAGTTATTAATGGATACAGCGATCAAATCGACATTCACTTTGATTCACCCAGAATATTCTCTAAGTGTCTCCGTAAATGTATAAGTTAATAGCGTAAAGTAGATATATATATATATATATATATATATATATATATATATATATATATATATACATATATTTTTATTTTTTTTATTTTTTTTTATTATTTTCATTTTTATTTTCATTTTATGAGTTTATATAGCACTATTCTTACTAATAGATATATTTTTAATTTTAGTTGAGGAATAACTTATTGTTTTTTCAGTTTATGTTTTTATAAAGTAATATGCATGCGGAGTTTACCTTTAAGTAATTGTAGCACTTTTGTTAATATTTTTAAGTAATTGTACTAATTTGATGTGTTAGTGTTAGCAATTGTTGGTAAACCTAATAAATAGAAAAAAAAAAAAAAAAAAAAACTTAAAGTGCTTCTTAAAATTGAGTGAGGTTTGAGTATTTGGGCAATAGTTTCAAACTTTACATTACAATAAGAATATTTAGAACTTCATAGATTACGATAGGGTAGTAGTGAGAGGAGAGGGCAGTGTGAGTGAGTTGGGTGTGTAGTTAGATGTGAGATGTGTCAGCGGCCAATGATCCAGAGCATATTGAGGGCGGCTGGGCCGAGGTGTGTGCGCGCGAGGGCGGGCGGGTGGCGGCGCGCGGCGGCGGCCAGCAGCAGCAGCAGCGCGTGCAGCAGGTTGGCGCGGCCGCGCGGCACGCCCACCAGCTCGCCGCCCAGCGCCAGCGCGAACTGCGGCGGCCGCGAGCTCACCCGGTGCAGCGCCAGCGCGCCCACGGCGCCGCCCGCCCCGCCCGCGCTCAGGTACTGCGAGCTGAACGGCCGCGGGTTGCCGCTCTGCACCATCTGCACACACACACACGCACACAGACACTACTTTATTTAGCCCACTTCATTGTAAAAGACCGACAATGCCACTGTCGTGAATGAAGCACCCCTAACACAAGCATTTTAAGCTTACCAGGTGTTACCGTCAAAGCGACTGCCTATTAAAGTCCACTGCTGAACATAGGCCTCCCCATAGATTGCCCCAGATATTTGCCAAAGTAGGTTGGCAACTGTAGTTTTTTTCTTTTTGGTCGTTATTAGGAAGATGCTACTGCCCATTTTACTAGACTGTACCAGAAATGGTTAAAGGGAATATGAATAAAGTTATTAGCATTGCTAAGTATTTTATTTAAGAAAAAGAAAACGCTCAATTCTCCAGATGTTGCAAATGTTCATGAACAACAGTGATTACTTACCAACAAGTAAACTATATGCTAGTTTGCTCCATTTCTATATAAAAAAAAAACATGTTTCAAGTGAGACATCTCAATCCTCAGGAAAAACATTGAAAAAAAACTTATGTTGCTTTCTTTGTTGTTTGGTAGACTGTTAACTTAGACCAGTAAACTTGTAATTGTGAGGAATCATAAAAATTGGTTATCCCCCAAATGTAAATACTCTTAAATGGGAGAAATCCATGTCTGACAGTGGTCTAATATGGTGAATGAAGCAAAAATATCAAGAAAAAAGTTTTTTGAGGTAAAACCGTGACACGTCGCCCATTGTTCGTATAAAAAGTTTACATTACGAAAATTGAGTAATTGGCACCACCTATATAAGTAACTATAGTATGTAATTTGAATTTGTTTTGTTCTTAGTAGTGACTTAATAAAAGTTGTCAATTTTTTATTTTATAAGAATTAGATTTTAGTATAATATTTAAAAAAATATGTAAATAACACGAGTAACTGACTTTGAATGTCAATCTAAACATAATTGACAAGTGAAGCTGGCTGCCTGGATCGCTCGCTAAGACGAGACTAGGCCGAAACGCATATAATATCTTATTTACTTTTAGTATTTGTACTGATTTTAAAGATAACATGTGTGGAGTGGGCTAAGCCCACGCTGGCCTTTTTATACTTGTTCATAATAAATTATCATGCCCTTCACCCAAAGTGATGGACTTCCATTTAGCATTGATCTTGATACACCCTTTTCTCTTATTTCACTTCTTATGCCTTACGTCATAAGTATAGACAACCTCATCAGTTAAAGGTACTCTTAATTGGGCATGTATGGCTTTAAAATTGATGTCACAAAATTGCTATAGGGCATCTACCTTAGAGATGCATATTTCTTAATACCTATTTTTTTTATAGGATAAGGGTGACAAACGAGCACACCTGATGGTAAGTGGGTGCTGCGGCCCATAGACATCTACATCTATCCTCATTTGCGAATCAAAATGCAGATGCGTTGTCACCTGTGAGGACTAAGATGGAATGCCTCTTTTCCAGTAAAAAGGGCCTCCGGCCACCTGCACTCACCAAGCGAAACGCAGAGGTAAACCTCTACTTCACGCTGGTATTCTGTGAGGTCGTGGTACCACCACCTCGGTTCGAGCCGGCCCATCCGTGCGACAGCAAAAGCCGCCGCGTGGCTCTACCACTGTTAAAATTTACATAGAAAATATTTAAAATTTATCATTTATTTGGATGATTTGCTATTTTTTGGGAATTCTTATGCAGAATGCAATAAGAATATACTATTATAATAAAAAAGTATTTTTTTTTTGAAAATTTAGGTCTGGTCTTAATTAATTATGAAAAAAGTTGCTTAGTACCCTTAACTAAATGCAAATTCATGGGTTTTATATTTGATTCAGTTAACCGGTTCAGTGCGGGTGGCACGCCAGGAGTGTCATAGATTACTTTGTGTGTGGCGTATGACACGCGAGTCGTGTCTTTTTTAAAAATCGTTATAACTCGCTCAAATTGCGTTTTTGGAAAATTTATCCAGAACAAAATATTCATTATTCTGCAAGTAGTTCTTGCCTGCAGCTTCGTTTCTGGATATTTTGAAAATTTGAAATTTTTAGGGGTTGACCTTTTTTTAATTTGTACATGGTACTCTTTTTACTTTGTGGGTTTTCAATAATGCTGTGGAAAGATAGACTATTAAGTAACAAATAATAGCACTCATTGCGATCGCTGACAAACTCAAGTTGTAATTAAATTTCTGGAAAACAAGTCTCCTGTTAAAAAAAACAATGAGTTTGTCTTATTGTTTAATTTTGCTTAATATGGTTGAACTGCCGTCTTATTACTATCATATGGCCGAATAGACCTACGAAGTACCATGTGCTCTTGTGATATGGTATAAGGTTTATTTTTGCTTGAAACAGTTTGAAACCGTTCATGCATAAAAGAACTTCGCTAATAAATAGTGTTTTGCTATCCTTACTAATTAGACGTTTTCAAATCGACTTTACTTTTACATTTGTAAAACATTAAATAATATTTAACAATTGTAAATATTAATTAATCATAAACCTTATTTTTTTTCCAAATTAAGGTTCTTGATTGTTTGATATTTACAAATATTATTATTAGGTGAAAATTTAATTTAATAAAAACCAAGGTTTTTCCAGGTTGATTTAGCTGTACCTACTTATATAAATGATTTTTTATAAAACAAAAAATAGTACATAATGTTTGTAATCTCTGCATAAAAAAGTCACTTACTCTCAATTTCAAAGAAAACACGTAGAAAAACACGTAGTTACCCACAAAAAACAAGTATCCTTCCGTTTGTAACTGATGTTTGATGTCAACTAAACTTAATTAGGTCTAAACAAGTGAAAAAAGCATGGCAAAGGAAACCATGGCTGAGATGGCCAATCAGGTGTAACAACTATACCTTCGGCTTTGTCTTGAATAATCTTCTTAAGCATTCTTAAGTTAAGATTCTCCCAGGAAATAGTAAAAGTATTGATAGCCCAGGAGTCTGTTTGGTTCTTGTTTCCAAGATACAAAGTTTGAGCATTTTGTATTATTACGGCTTGCAAATATGTCAATAGCCGGAATGCCAAAATTGTCCATTATTTCTTGGAAGGCATAATCAGCAAGTTCCCATTTAGTATCCATAAAAGCTATTCTTAAGAAGTTTATAATGTTTTTTGCCTTTTATTGTCTGGCAATTTTAATCTCATATTAACCGATTTGTTGTGGCACCGATTTTCGACAACTTTTAGCTGTGGCGGCGAACAAAGATTTATGAAGGAACGGGCGAACACTGATTGATGACACGCCTATTGTGCCATTAGCCATGTGTAAAAGTAATGTTCTTTTTTATGCTTTTTTTACTTGTTTAGACCTAATTAAGTTTATTTGACATCAAACATCAGTTACAAACGGAAGGATACTTGTTTTTAGTGGGTAACTACGTATTTTTCTACGTGTTTTCTTCTCGGAAGGATACTTGTTTTTATACTCTATTCCAATTAGGAAGTCCCATTTGACAGATGTTAATAATCAAGTACTAGTAAAGTACCGCTATAGTCGATACTTGACGATATTGATCTTCGATTACTATAACGAACAAATTAAAATAGTATTGACAGAAAAAGGATTAGCATCAAATTAAAATTTATAAAACTGTTTTTTAATTTAAATTAGATAATATTACATGATATTTTTATCAAGATGGAACATATTCATCATCACTAGCCGAAATCGATATTTCATGATCGGCATCGTCATCACCCTCATCATCGTCTGTAGAATCCCCTGTATTTATTATAATTTGGTTATACATGATGGCATCGATATGTATGTCTCTGTCCCAATCAGCGAAAATCAATTTTTTTGTTCGTAAAACCACACTTTCCCAATTCGCGGCAGTAACACTATCACAAGCTTCTTGCAACAATGACAGCATTTTGTTTGCAGTAAACGGTGGGCTGGTATTTTTACGAGCCGCATAACCTAAAATAAAGGTTTGCGTGTTAATATAGCAACAGATAAAATATTAAAATAGGTAAAAATAAATTATAAAAAAGATTTGTTTAAATTATTGTTTTTAATTTGCGCCCAAATCAATTCTGTGGCATTGTATTGACAATGGTAGGGTGGAAGGCGCATTACTACGTATATTAATACGTATTTTGGTCTAGCTGGCTTATTTATAGCAACCAAATGCAGCAGCTCAACTTTTAACATGGACATGTCAGCAACAATATTATTGTCATTCAGCCATTTCACAATATCGGCTTTTTTGCTGCTAGAAGTTGGAGGCTTACTTATATGTACTGAATGATACGGTGCATTATCCATAATGATCGTCGATGGCTCATTCAAGTTGGTCAGTAAGGTACAAAACCATTCCTTAAATTTAACAAAATTCATCTCTTCGTGGTATTCCACAGTTTTCTTAGATTTAAACGCCAAGAGGCAGTTTGGAACAAATCCCTACATGGAACCCGCATGACAAATAATTAAGCGTTCGCCTTTGCCACTAGGTACTTTTGTGGAGGAGTGAGGAGTGTCGTCTGTCCATATCTTGCCAACTGTATGATTAGCGTTTAGCCACGTCTCATCTAGAAATATAACATTATTCCAAACGGCAATGGACTTTGCTGATCTTAGAAAATTAAATCTGGCTAAAGCTATATCTCTACGTTCCATCAAAATCCGCCTTTTATCACATTTTTTATAAGAAAAGCCAACATTTTTTAAAACCCTCCAGAAAGAAGTTCTACTGCCGTGAAACAATCCAGATTCTCGTAAAGTATCTGACAATTTATCGAGAGTCGGCAATTCGTTCCTACTATAGTAGCCATAGATATGGTTTCTAATGGCGTCGTTATCAAAATTGTCGATATGTGTAACTATCGATCTTCTAACTTTTTCTAAGTGGCGATTTTAATTTGTTATCTTCCATTAAATCTTTACCATGTTTTTCTTTACTTATTCGGGAAATAATTTTTCGATTAATACCAAGAGCTGCACTTACTCGGTTAGTCACTTGTGAAAGTGGCAACAATGGACCACCATTCTGATACTCTCTTTCAAAGTAATCTTGTAGGCGTACTACAAACTCTCGCGCTTGACTGCGCATCACTGTTCTTTTAATGGTCTTAGTTTCGGCCATAGTGTTAATAAATACAAAAAAAAAACAAATCAAATAACAGTCAAAACTTAATAACAACGAAAGAATTATCAAAAAGTTATAACTACAATAACAAGAACGAAATAAAAACTCAACACAAAATCAACTAAACTGAACACGCGTATCATATCGGCTTCTGCACTCGTACTGAAAAGACAAACAAAATGGCGGTCGTGGTCACGAGGTGGACGCAGTGTTGACAGATTTTCACTCGCGAAACGAATCTATCTATAATCGATTTTATACGATTCTTTTAGTCACGTCACTAAGTAAAAATAAAACTATAGAACGTAAACGCAAAACGGCAGTAAAATATTATTATCTTTTAAAGTTTTAATTATTTTGAGCACGATGTCTAAAAACAATATGTTGATTGTGTGTGTGAATTAATTGTATAATGATTTAGATTGATTGTGTATTTTTAAATGATGATTTACGACCATGAACAAAATGATTATTATTTCAAATTATGCGAAACGTGAAGAGTTACGTTCTAAGAAGTGTCAAAAGGGACTTAGTAATTGGAATAGAGTATTGTGGGTAACTACGTGTTTTTTTACGTGTTTTCTTTGAAATTGAGAGTAAGTGACTTTTTATGAAGAGATTACAAACCTTTTGTACTGTTTAATGTTTTATAAAAAATTATTTATATAAGTAGGTACAGCTAAATCACCCTGGAAAACCTTGGTTTTTATTAAATTAAATTTTCACCTAATAATAATATTGTAAATATCAAACAATCAAGAACCTTACTTTGGAAAAGAATAAGGTTTATGATTCATTAATATTTACAAATGTTAAATATTATTTAATGTTATACAAAAAGTAAAGTCGAAAAGTTCAAATGGAAACAAACGCCGGCACTATACGGCGGCAGATTGACAAAAGACTATTTATTAGCGAACTTTTTTTTATGCATGAACGGTTTCAAAATGTTTCAAGCAAAAATAAACCTTATACTATATCACAAGAGCACATGGTACTTCGTAGGTCTATTCGGTCATATGATAGTAATACGACTGCAGTTCAACCATTTTAAGCAAAATTAAACAATAAGACAAACGCATTGTTTTCTTTTTAACAGGACACTTGTTTTCCAGAAATTTATTTACAACTAGAGTTTGTGAGCGATCGCAATGAGTGCTATTATTTGTTACTTATTAGACTATTTTTCCACAACATGATTGAAAACCCACAAAGTAAAAAGAGTACCATGTACAAATTAAAAAAAGGTTGTCAACCCCTAAAAATTTCAAATTTTCAAAATATCCAGAAACTAAGACGCATGCATGAACTACTTGCAAAATAGTGAATATTTTGATCTGGATAAATTTTCCAAAAACGCAATTTGAACGAGTTACGATTTTTAAAAAGACACGACTCGCGTGTCATACGCCACACACGAAAGTAATCGCCTGGCGTGCCACCCGCACTGAACCGGTTAACCGTTTTCTGATGACAAAATTTTAATACGACTGTAAAAGAATTGCAGTGAATAAGTTATTAGTGTTTTTTAAACTATGTAAGTTCTACGTGGAATGTGTGCTCGCTTCTTGTCACTCTAATTTCATAAAATAAAAAAATCGGGGTGTGTTTGTGTCGTGGACACGGCCGTGTGTATTACGTAAATACGTGTACGTAACGAAACGACCTTATAAATGGCAGCACTTCACCCTCCGCTTAGTGCGATATTCACAGTCCTCACTCGACGTAACGAATTCTATGATCCTTTAGTTATTGAGGGGTGTAGTTAATATTTTTATGTTGATGATAGATGTGTAGCTGCAACACCGAACGGCGTCTCCCGATGATTTCTATTATTTACGCAAACACTATAAAACATTGAATATAATTATTTTTACGGATTTTATCGCGCTATATTTTGCGAGTTAAAAATAAGTTAAATTAAACGCGTTAAAATCCATAAAATACTTATTTACGTCAAAAATAAACAATAGAGATAACAAACTAGAAACATGAACCGACCTGTCCATCGAGGTACGTAGCGAAGAGGTGCAGGATAATATCGGCATCCGTGGGCTGGGTATGATCCCAGTCGGAGCCTCCAGCGTCCCAGCGGTAGTTGCTAAGGCAGGGAGCTCTCGCCAGCTCTCGGATGCGGCGCACGACGTAGCGCTGGTCGGGGAAGGGCTCCAAATACGGCAGTAATGCAGCCAGCGAGCCCAGCGGCAGCGCGGCCGCCATCTGACGCAGCCGCTCCACGCTGGCCAGGCCGGGCCGCGCCTCGCCCAGCCCCAGCCGCATCAGCTCAGCATCCACTTCATCCAGCGCACGCACCAGACGCTCCAGGATCGTGATGTGGATCCACTGCAACGTAATTGGCCATCTAGCGACTATGGTCGGCTCCGTGCCAGTTCGAATCTCGCACGGAACAAGTATTTGTATGACCTACAAATAATTATTCCATATGCCATAGAACAAGTTTATAAACTAGATTAGATATATAGGGCCCCAGTGAAAAGTCCGAAAAAAAATCTGAAAGACTGTTTAACGTTGGATGTTATATATTTCGTTCTATTACAGGTCAAAAGCAAATTAATTAATTAGTCATGTTTTAACAATTGCCGACTAAGTCTGAAAATCAACGAAGTATCATCAGCAAATAAACCTATGTCGTAGTTTTTCTCTACCTTATAAGGTATCTTTAATATAAATTAAGAACAGAAAGGGGTCAATAATTGAGCCCTGAGGAACACCTACAGATATTAACGACCAGGAAGAACTACTGCCATTGACAATAACTATTTGCGTTGTATTATTTAAACATAAGATAATAAGTTTAAGCGCTATGTTTTTTTACACTACATCACTATATAGCTTCCTCATTAATGTTTCATTTTGAACACGGTCCTGCTCGGGATCCTATAATTAATAAAATTATAACAAAACCCAAGCATACCACTGGAAGATTCAAGTAAGCTGATTCTTCGTAGATCGAACCAAACTTAATAATTAAAAAGCTGAAGGTACTCCAGGTTAACTTTGACATCGGGACGTCAATCACCTCAGTCCCCCTGAAACCATGCTGCTAAAAAGAACTCCGAAACGCCGGGAATTAAAAATAAGTTAATGAGGGCTAATAATCTTCCACTCACCAGATGTCGCTAGTAGCGACTGAGGTAAAGTTTTTTGTTACACATTGTCAGTTAATTGAGAAATTAGTTTTAAATAATAGTTTATCATTATCTAGACTATTATATTAATATACAAAGCAATGCGTCATTGGTTTGATTTTTAATTTTTTGCACTTTATAACACTTTTTTTTAATTTTTCTATTTTAAGTTATATTTATAGTTTGGTTTATTCATTTCTAATGTAATTAATATAAAATATAACTAACAATACGGAAAGAAACTTTAAATATTACATTTTCCTAAGAAATTATCGTCCCCGCTATGAAATCTGTCAAATATTTTACCTCACTGTAAAGTGGCGCCGCCCTGGTGGCAGAAAAAGTTGTGGACATCATTCGTGGACATCATTAAATGCGTTAAAAACCATAAAAAAAATAGTTTTATTCAATGATGGAAGCTTTTTCACTAAATTATTTCTAAACCTCTCCTAGCGATATTCATTTATTAGAACAAAAACAAACACTACTTTTTTATATTTAAAGTAATGATGACGGATGACTTAAATTTAACCGAGGAGATAGTTTTATGTATTGTATATAATACTGACCAGTCGTAAATTGAAGTTCCACTGCGTAAGTTTTTGCGGGTCGATGTCGAGCTGCCAGTAAATTTGTGGCGATCCCTCCGGTGAACCTTCCTCAAGCTTGCCGCCAGTCTCTGTCATACAGAGAAAGAAACTAAACTAAACGGTTAATCTAATATTTAATCATTTAAACATAATCAAGTGGATTTATTGATTAAATCGCTTGTAAGAAAAAGATAAAAGTATGCTGTATCCCATTTCTCCAGTGAGTTTTTTGACGTGACGTCTTATAAATCGATGAAGCTCGCTGCATGCACGAAAAAACATGACTCATGCGGCGTTACCTAGGCGTTCCATTTAAAGTGCAAGCGAGAGCGCGGAACGAGCGACTGTGCGAGCGAACGTGGTGTCAATTATTTATAGCAACGATAATTGCGGCGATAAAGGTAATGATTCTTTTGATATTAAATATTTCTTATGACGTTGTCACGTTCAACTATCGTCAGTAAACCGACTTTACAGACAACCGTTTTTTTTTTATATTCTACTAAGCCAGCGCTTACCTACGATCCTACCTGATGGTAAGTGGTGATGTAGCCTAAGATGGTGAAGCGCACTGACTTACCAAAAGCCTATTCACTCTTGCCTTGAAGACACCCACACTGTAATCGGATGGAAAGACTGATGCTGGCAACTTATTCCACTCCTTTGCTGTACGTATGATGAACGGTAGCGAACCGTTTGGTTCGAATGCGTGGTAAGTCAACAATGAAAGAAAACCGGCCGAACGTCAGGTTGTCCGATGGTGGAAGGGAGGGAGGAATTAAATTATGCAAACCTGCGCACACTCTCCGAAATGCATCCTGTAAAAAAAACAAAAGACTGCCTAATTTGCGTCTGTGTTCGAGGCTGGTAAGATTGGTTTTAACCAAATTCGGGTCAACAATAAGCCTCTTAGCACGCCTTTCTATTGAGTCCAAAGCTGCTAGGTGGTATTTTGCAGCACCAGCCCATATATGGCAACAATACTCCATGCACGACCGGACTTGCGTTTTAATAGAGTAAGGAGCTGTCCCAGCGTGAAGTATCGCCGCACCTTTGCAAGGACTCCCAGCTTCCTTGCAGCTGGTTAGACCTTGGACTCAATGAACCGCCCGAAGTTCAGATTTGAGGATATCTCAAACCCTAACAACTGAAGGCGGTTGGTATAGTCCAGTGATACATTTCGGAAAGAAGGAGCCAAGGTGAGCTGGCTCCTTTTTGCAGTGAACAGACACGCTTGTGTTTTGGAGGCATGATG
This sequence comes from Parnassius glacialis, assembly GCA_033319125.1. Lineage (NCBI taxonomy): Eukaryota > Metazoa > Arthropoda > Insecta > Lepidoptera > Papilionidae > Parnassius > Parnassius glacialis. The sequence goes on along the minus strand of JAVANC010000020.1, from coordinate 7,513,637 downwards.
GTAAGTGCATGCTGTGGCCCATACACATCTACATCCATCTACGATTAATTGACGACGAGAATCAAAATGCAGATGCGTTGTCACCCCTGAGGCCTGAAATGGAACGCCATGTTTTCAGTAAAAAGGTTTTAAAATTCTCTGCAGTCGCCCTACGAAACGCAATAGCACTAAGCTGCTAACTTTACGCTAATATTCTATGAGAGCGTGAACCTTTCCCGGTCGAGCCGACCCATAGTTAAACCCACCGGGCCGGCAGCATGATCTATAGCTCTTTTTTTGGGTTGATCTGGTTATTTACCAAACTAAGTCCAGGGGTCGGGATTGTCCTATTAGTCAGAATTACCCGTCGACACGAGTCAAAATGAGAAAAGTATTAAATTTCGGCAGTGTCGAGGTGACGGCGCAGCAGCGGTGTGCGATCCCAGTCATGATCTGATGGGAGTGGCGGTCTATACAGTTTACTGCCTCGTTGATCTAGTGGTCGAAAATGCGTTGCTGATAAAGGGATCCCGAGTTCGAATCCCGGATCGAGTCAGAAAATCAGTTATTTGGTTTTTCTTTCAAGAAATTTGTCAGTAGCAGCTCGGAGTTTTTGGCGGTGTTTCACCTCTGTGCCTCCGAGAACACGTAAAAAAAGTAGTTGATCCTGCGCCTGATCCAACTACAGTTGTATCGGTTTGCCGTCCCATCGGACTATGAGGGTGAAGGAATAGAGAGTGCACCTGTGCTTCAGTATACACTAGGACACTATAATCCTGTCTGTGCACATGGCTAGTCTCCGTCGAAACTGGCCGCCGTGACCGAAATTTGGTCTGGAGGATATTATGTCTGCGGTTGGTGTGATGTAGGTGTGCGAATGTGTATTGTAGTTACCGGAGTCGAGTGGAGCCAAATGGTAGGCGGGGGCAAGGGGGGCGGCGGGGGGCCGCGACTCGCCACCTGCCCCCACCCCCGCGCCTCCCGCACCCACGCTCTCCCGCGCCGAGTACTGCCTGCACACACATACGCGAGTCTCATATAACCAACATAGCCAACAAAATGTTTCAGGCAAAATCAAAACTACTTGGAATGTCTATCACTTACAATTTGTTGGTACATAATTAGAAAATTTACATATGATCGAAAATATTGTGCTACATGTCTAAGGTTTATGTGAAATATTAATACATAATGCGTTTTATCCTAGTTTACCCAAGGTAACTCCGCAGCAGCATGGTTTTATTAATTTATTAATTAATAAAAACTTTAATTATAAAGTTTTTATTAATTAATAAAATTAAAAAAATTACACGTGAAATTGTTTACTTTAAGCACCGGTTTTCGACCCGCTTTCAGAAGATCCGCTTTAATTCCATGATCGCTCAGAGCCTTGCCATTGCTTAGGTGCTGAGAACCGTATCGCCTAATATCGCTCAAATTGACGTCCGGGATATAATCGAAGTGTGTCGGATGAGACTTGCTCTCGGATAATTATTCACACTTGTGTGTAGCTCCAACGTTGATGTGTACTGCTGTCCGTAGGAAGTTTTTAATCTCACTGAAAATCTCAAGTGTCCCGGAAACTATGCTACCACATTCGGTCTTCAACTTCGATAGTTGTCTTTTTAAGCTAGTCATATCTCGGGCAAGACTTGGGAACCATGATTCCAATCAATCGCTTCTTCAGTACGAGCTGTATTGATGTTGCGTAAGTCACGCCGCATGCATTTGGAGATCAGTTTGTTGTCTATATGCTGTCATATCTACTGGACATTGTAGCTTCATTTTCCGTCTAGCAGCCATAGAAAAAGTGTAATGGGAGAGTTTTTGGCTTCTCCTACGATGTGTTTTGTAGAAAATAGTCCTGACCCCTTGGACAGTTTCCACGAGTTTGTCGTTTATATCGTCCTGTACTGAGAATTTCTAGGTACTGAAAATGATTTTTTAATTCAAGCTTAAAGTTTTCGGGAGGAAGTTTTGAATTAGAGCACGAGGGGGACGGCGTTGACTTCATTGAATGTGACCTTTTCAACTGCATATTAACATTAAGATTCAGTGTGCCTTTTTTCATTAGGTGATCGCTACGGGTTTTCACCCTCGTGGTCACTGAGACATCACTGAACGGTTGCAGTCTGGTCGTCAGAATCAAGTCAATATCATTTTTCATCAAACCGCCGGGGCTTGACTAGGACAACTTTATGTGGGGCTGCTTCTGAAATAAAGAATTCATCATAAAGAGTCCATCCTTCTCCATGAAGTCGACCAACTGTTGATTCCTTAGGTTTGCCTTATTCCAAATTATCCTGTCTTTAGCTCACCGTTCTCTATTGTGCCTAGTTTTGCGTTGTAGTCTACTATTAACACCATATAGTAGATTTTGGAGGAATGTATGGCTCTAGAGATATCTTCATACATTTCCACCTCCTCGGTGCGTAAAACTGCGTATCGACTTCGATTCGAGAGAGAGATCGAGCGTTGTTCGCCCGCGGCAAACCTGTGTTTTGGCTCACGAGCCAATTTTAGCGCACAATTTAACTACAGCGAGGTAGCCACGCGCGGCAGCCAATCCGCCAAAGAACGTTCATGTCGTGCGCGTTGCACGCAGTGCAGCAGTTGCTTTTGTAATTATTTATCATATTATTCACAAGAGATCGCAGCGAAATGTACGTTGGTGAATAAAAAAATATATATGAACAGAATGCTTGAACATGGTATTGTGAGACTAATGGAAGACATGAGATACGAAGCTGTTGATGAAACACAAAAAATATTCACAAGAATGACACCAGATGATTTATACCATGTTTAGTACCATACAACTTAATTAATGTACGATACTTGTCGTTATCCATGTTTTTTCCGCGCGCGCCAACTAAAATACGTAAAAGATCGTCCCAACTGCGCGAGCACAACTCACTGAGATTCCTTTGCCGCGCCGTCAAAAACCGACACGGATTGGTTTGTCGCGCGGCACTTTCGAGCGCGCGGCTGCCGCGCGAGCTTATGTTTGATGGTTTGCCGCGCGAAGTCGATACGCACAGCTTAAGATTGACCTTCAGCGAATACCATTTCAAGATTCTGAGTATAAGGTCGTAACATAATGACCGAGAAGAGTTTATTTTTAAGTAGTCGGTGTTGGTAACAATATATAAATAAAAAAAAAATTAAGCACATCAACCCTTAAATAATTTGCTTTCCAATTCTAATCGCTAAGAAGTGGTAGATGGTTTTTTTTGGAACTTGACCGCCAGCGGATTGCTGTTCTCGCTATATTGTGTAAATGTGGTTTGAAGTGGAATTTGATACGTAGAAGTGGAGCCATTTTGTGTGTTAAATGTCTGCGCATGCGAACTGTCAGTGGAAATGGTGAAACGAGCACTTCGATGGTAAATTAATAAAATAATGTGTCTGCTGGTAGTAAAAATGCTGTCGGAAGCTCCCAAAAAATTCGCAATGTGACGCATCAACATATTGGATAGAAGTTTTTAAACATATTATTAAGTGGCGAAGCTTGTGAAGTCACTTATTGATTTCACGATGTCTGTCCGTCTGTCCCACGATTATCTCGAGAACGGTTTCGAATTTTCAAATTCTGTTTTCAGCAATCCTAGGCATCTGAACCTCCTATTTTGAATCCTCCTATTTTTTTTCCGTTAGAAACCGCTACAAAGCTGATTGCTTCGCCACTTTGCTATGCTGTTAGCTTGCTAGGTTTATTTTAAGTGATAATTTCTATTACTTGACACTGACAACAGTATAACAGTATACAAGTATAACACTGGCAATATTCCATTACGAAGAAAAGAAAAAGAAGTGGGAGATATAATATACTTACTTGAGGTAATCGGCGAGGGAAAATTTATCTGCTATAAAGCGGTCGCGTGAGAGCACGTCGAGGGGCGGAGCGAAGGGCGGCGACGGCGGTGAAGGCGGAGAGGCGGGCGAGTGCGGGGAGGAGGGAGGGGAGGGCGGTGGCGAGGGGGGCGCGGGCTCGCGCCAGCGCCGCGGCGACAGCGACAGCGACAGCTCGGCGTCGCTCGCCACGCGCTCGCCGCTGCGCTCTCCCACGCTGCACGAACTTGCCTCGGACAACACCAATGACGAATCTGCAAACGACACTGCCAGAATAACATAAGGTAGGTATATGACAGTAAGTACTAAGTACCATATTACTTTAAGCTTTGACGCCCTATAAAAACAAAACTAGGAGTACAGTGACAAAAACTCGTTTGTAAATAATTAATATATTATTTAAATAAAACCAGCTTTGGCAATAATTAAAAACACTTTGAAAATTCAACTTAAGGTGGAAGCTCCAGGGTAGCCCGCGAAATTCAAATTTTCTTGCGTTTTTCGGAATTTGCAGGTCAGGGTTAGGTTGTATATTTAACAAAATATGATTCGCGACCGTGGCGATTGTGTGTTTACAGAATTACTATCATTAAAATCACCAATACAATACAATAAGTTCATATTTTTCTGAAAAAACTAATTCAAAGGTCTAATATGAACTTACAGGGTATATATATACATATAGTCATTAACTATTTTTTTAAGTTGTTATTAAAGTATATTTATATATGTACTGTCAACTGTAAAACTGGCATCAATATAGCACTTTCGATTGACTAATATTATTTCATTGATGAAGAGTTATTGTATCACAGAGCCATGTATGCCAAACAAGGCTGTAGTTTTGAGTTATAAGAAAGTGACCATATTAACCAGAAAAGCATATTACCCTCAATTTCTCTATACAATTTTTTTAGTTCAATGAGTGACAGCACTGAAGAGGATATATTCTTTAATTTAAATGTTTATTAAAGGTTACAAGGGTTCATAACTTATAAGTATTTTTCATACTAACTATGTTAAGGGTAAAAGATAGTTGTTGCCTGGCTTTATCACAACCTTTTATTTTTTAATCTACATTTGGAAACTTAGTAATGGTTAAATTCTACATAAATGTATAAAAAACAATTAATTATAATAGCTGTAAGTTTTGAACAATAAAATAAAATAAACTTTAGTTATAATATTTGTAATAATTAAAAATAACAAATGAGTTTACTCAATGGAACCTGAAACGTCCTTATGATCAAATGTAAAACATGTTTGTACTTATGGTACCTAATAAAAGATAACATGGTAACGCACGGAACTCTTTGCTCTCCTTACCCTTATTTTTTATTTTTAGTCATATTTTGAGCTGCTGTATCACATCATTCATATGCAACACAGAAATGACTATCTTCAGTTGTTGCATTTAAACGATGTGCCTCAATCAAATTACATTTGAGATTGCTATGACTACACTGAAACCCACTCTGACTCAAGAATACCAAACACCAAATGCTTATAATGTATTTTTTTTATAGGATAAGGGTGACAAACGAGCACGCAGTCCACCTGATGGCAAGTGGTTGCTGCGGCCCATAGACATCTACATCTATCCTCTATTACAAATCAAAATGTAGATGCGTTGTCACCCGTGACGACTAGGATGGAATGCCTCATTTCCAATAAAAAGGGCCTCCGGCCACCTGCACTCAACAAGCGAAACGCAGAGGTAAACCTCTACTTCATGCTGGTTTTCTGTGAAGTTGTGGTACCAGCCCAGTTCAAGCCGGCCCATCTGTGCGACAGCAAAAGCTGCCGCGTGGTTCTACCACTATTGTGTATGTATGTATAACATTCATTTACCTCAGATGTGCTGTGTGCTTGTTTGTTACCCTTATTCTACACAAAAAAAAATAGTTGACTTGTTCTAAATTTATTTTTCAATTAAGTACCACTAATTTTTAAAAATACTACCTTTAAGCACAAAGATTGTTACCACACAAAATCTAATTTGTTTGAATCTTAACAAACCTAGGTCTGTCTCGTTGAGCCCGAGTAGGCGCAGCTGTTGTCTCGAGATCTGAGCAGGGGACGGTGTTTTGCGTGGCAAGAGGCAGATGGCATGTCGAAGTGCACTTGCACATGCAATACCTGCCAATATTAATTCTGTGTATCGGGCCAAGGATGCAGGGCAAGGACCCGTACATGTCCTAAAGTCAAAAATAAATTTTTTATGTTATTGGTGTGAAAAAAAAATCTAAAGTAAGTGATAATTGTAGAATGAAGTTAGAAGACAATAGGGAAGATCCCTCCACAGGCAAGAAAGCATACATTTTGAGATTTTTTGAAAAAGCAGTGGTTTAAAGCTAAACTTTTTACACTTTTGGTTGTTAAGAAAAATTATTTTAAAAGCTACCTACCAAACAATAACTTACCAATACAGAACTTGATTTTTTACCTTGTTTATATGTATGGAAAGTGCATATATAATAAATCAAAACATTAAACTTAATTAATAGAAAAAATATTATCTAAATTTATCATTTTATCAATTTTTTTGTCACTTATGATGTGACTAGACATTAGGGTCGTTGCGCCGGTAAGCCGGCCGGGTCTAGTTTTCGGCTTTTGGCACCAGGTGATGCAGTGAATTTGATTTAATAACGATTTTAATAAATATTATTGTACAAAATTAAGTTTAATGCATTTGTAAATAGTTGCATTGCAACAGAAACAGAAACTTTTTTATTCAATATAGATTATAATTAATACTTATTGAAAGTCACTCTTTTGTATAATTACCACTGGTTCGAAAAAAAACCTCTGTCCTGGGAAGAACCAGCAAGAAACCCAGCGGGACTTTTTTTTTAAATAACAGCTTATAATCATGTATGTTAAACAAATTAACAACACAACAAATTAGAAATAGCTTGGTAGCGATCACCTCATTTCCAGGGGTTATTATCATCTATAAATTCTTTAATACTATAATAACCCTTTTTATACAAACTTAGTTTAATAAAGTTTTTGAACTTTGAGCAGGTCAAATTTTGTATATTTTCTGGAATTTTGTTGTAAAAGCGTATACATCGCTCCAAGAATGAATTACTGACTCGATGGAGTCGAGTAACTGGTACTACTAGCTTGTGTCTGTTCCTAGTATTTACAGAATGAATATCACTTATTTTTGTAAAACTACTTTTATTTTTGTGTACGTACATTACATTTTCATAAATGTATTGAGAGGCTAAAGTTAATATATTAATTTCCTTAAATTTTTGTCGCAGCGACTCTTTAGGCTTTAAATCATAAATTGCTCTTATGGCCCTCTTCTGTAAAACAAATATAATTTCAGTGTCAGCTGCGTGTCCCCATAGCAAAATACCATACGACATTATGCTATGGAAATAGCTAAAGTAAACTAGTCTAGCTGTTTCAACACTAGTTAAACTTCTAATCTTTTTTACGGCATATGCTGCAGAACTAAGCCTGCTTGCTAGTTTTGATAAATGGGGGCTCCATTGAAGCTTCGCGTCAAGTGTGATTCCAAGAAAAATGGTGGTATCTACAAGACTCAGTTTCTCCCCATTTAAAATTACATTAGTATTTAATTGTTTGACATTTGGAGTCATAAATTTCATACATTTCGTTTTAGTGCCATTTAAATGCAAATTATTAACATTGAACCAATTTACTAATTTAGATATAGCATTATTTACTTTGTCATATTTTTCAACAGTCGATTTAATTTGAAATTTAAAGAAGTGTCATCTGCAAATAATACTATATCATGGTTATCTCCTACTATGTCATCATCATCATCATTACAGCCCTTCACAAGTCCACTGCTGAACATAGGCCTCCCCCAAAGAATGCCACAAAGCACGGTCCTGAGCCACCTGCATCCATCGACTTCCTGCATGTCTTACCAGGTCGTCACTCCATCTCGTGGGGGGACGCCCTACACTTCGCCTACCGGTACGAGGCTGCCACTCGAGAACCTTTCTTCCCCATCGGTTGTCGGTTCTTCGAGCTATATGGCCGGCCCACTGCCACTTCAGCTTACTAATCCGTTGGGCTATGTCGGTTACTCTGGTTCTACTGCGGATAACCTCATTCCTAAGTTTATCACGCAGAGAAACTCCGAGCATAGCCCTCTCCATAGCTCGCTGAGCGACCTTGAGCTTCCTCATACGGCCAGCAGTGAAGGACCAAGTCTCAGATCCGTAAGTCATCACTGGCAACACGCACTGGTTGTACAATTTCGTTTTAAGGTTTTGAGGTATGTCTGACGAGAAGATGTGTCGTAGCTTCCCGAACGCTGCCCAGCCGAGTTGAATCCGTCGATTGACCTCTCGGTCGAAGTTGGACTTACCTAGTCGGACTATTTGTCCCAGGTAAACATACTCGTCAACAACTTCGAGCTTAGTGCTCCCAACAACTACCGGCATAGGTGTGACATGGACATTAAACATAATCTTTGTTTTGTCCATGTTCATCTTAAGACCTATCCGTTGGGAGACACTATTGAGGTCATTGAGCATAGTGCTTAGGTCCTCCAGCGATTCTGCCATAAGGACTATATCGTCGGCAAATCGAAGGTGAGTGATGTATTCGCCATTGATGTTAATTCCGTATCCTTTCCAGTCCAGAAGCTTGAAAACGTCTTCCAACGCAGCGGTGAAGAGTTTCGGGGATATAACATCACCCTGTCTTACACCTCTCTGCAATTGGATAGGTTTCGTACTCTGGTTCTGTACTCGGATAGCCATCGTAGCTCTACTGTACAAACACTTCAGCACTTCGATATACCGACAGTCAACTTGGCATCGCTGAAGGGACTGCAGCACCGCCCAAATTTCGACGGAATCAAAGGCTTTCTCATAGTCCACATACGCCAGATACAGTGGTAAATTGTACTCTTCGGACTTCTGTACAATTTGCCGAAGGGTATGTATGTGGTCTATGGTGCTAAAGCCCTTTCGGAAACCGGCTTGTTCGGGAGGCTGGAAGTCGTCAAGTCTGCGCGTGAGACGATTCGTAATGACTCTCGAAAACAGCACGTAGACGCGGCTCATAAGGGAAATCGGTCTGTAGTTCTTCAAGAGAGCGTTGTCGCCTTTCTTGAAGAACAAGACCACCGCACTTCTGCTCCACGCCTCCGGTGTAATGCCACCATGGAGGACGGAATTAAAGAGCTTCTGAAGGACTTCAAGTACCGGTCTTCCACCCGCTTTCAGAAGCTCCGCTGTAATTCCATCCTCACCTGGGGCCTTGCCGTTTTTAAGGTGTTGGAGAGCCATTCTAATCTCGCTCAGACTGACGTCCGGGATATCTTCGGAATAGTGTCGAATAAGACTCGCTCTTGGATCGTTACTCACACTTGCGTGTGGCTCCAACGATGACGTGTACAGCTGCCCATAGAACCTCTCAATCTCACTCAAAATCTCAGGTGCCCCGGAAACGATGCTGCCACATTCGGTCTTCAGCTTTGACAGTTGGCTCTTTCTGGCAGACAGATCTCTGGCAAAGACTTTGGAGCCTTGGTTCCGCTCGATCGCTTCTTCAATACGAGCTGTATTGAAGTTGCGCAAGTCCCGCCGCATGCATTTGGAGATCTGTCTGTTCAGTTGCCTGTATGCTGTCAAATCTGTTGAAGAATGTAGCCTCATCTCCCGTCTAACAGCCATGAGATTAAGAGTGTGATCGGAGAGTTTTTGTGTTCTTCTGCGGCGGGTCTTGCAGAACTTAGCTCCGACCGCATGGATAGTTTCCACGAGCTTGTCATTCATATCGTCCACTTCATTGCAGTCTTCTAGGCACTGAAAACGATTTTGTAACTCGAGCTGAAAGGTTTCGGGACTTTGGATTAGAGCACGAGGGGGACGGAGCGTTGACTTCATCAGACGAGACCTCTCCAACTTAACATTTAGGTTCAGTGTGCCTCTAACCATTCGGTGATCGCTGCCAGTTTTCACCCTCGCGATCACTGAGACATCACTGAACAGTTGTCGCCTGGTCGTCATAATGAAGTCAATCTCATTTTTTGTCGAACCGTCGGGGCTCGACCAGGTCCACTTCCTGTGGGGCCGCTTCTGGAAGAAAGAGTTCATCATAAAGAGTCCCTCTTTCTCCATGAAGTCGGCCAGCTGCTGGCCCCTTGGGTTTCGTTGCCCTATTCCAAATTTCCCTACTTTCAGCTCACCGTTCTCTTTTGTGCCTAGTTTTGCATTGAAGTCTCCCATTAACACCGTATATTGGGTTTTGGAGGAATGCATGGCTCTAGAGATATCCTCATACATTTCCTCCACCTCCTCATCGGGGTGTGCCGAGGTTGGTGCGTAAACCTGTATGACCTTCAGCGAATACCGTTTGGTGATTCTGAGTATAAGGTACGCAACCCTCGTCGACACACTCCCGATCTTTACAACGTTGTTAACGAGAGACTTGTGGACGATAAATCCGACACCTCCTTGGGACAGATGGTCGCCCTCCCGGTGATAGAGCAAGTTGCCGGATTCGAGGATTACCGTGTCCTCCCCCTCTCTTCGGACTTCGGATAATCCTATAATATGCCAGCGCAACTTGTCTATCTCTTCTTCCAGCTCCACGATCTTCTCGTCAGTCCTCAGGGTGCGTGCGTTGTACGTTGCCAGGTCGAGTCGTCTAAGGTGGCAACCGAACCTCCACCGGAGATTCTTAGCACCCCCTGCCCCGCCGTTACCATGGTCGCCACCGTAGCCAGGAATAGCGGGGCCGCCGGGGACTGGGGGCCGTCTCTTTGTTACATTCATAGAGGGGTATTTGCCATAGTTGCCACGCTTGGCGAGCGGGTTGGCAACCGCAGTTTTTTTTTTTTTTTTTTTTTTTATTGTAACTTTGGCTATTATCAGGGAGATGCTGCTGCCCATCTCCCGCCTGTTTCCCATTGTCGCCTTTTACGACACCCACGGGAGGATATGGGGTAGTGGACATTCTTGACCGCCACTACACGGCATACTCCTACTATGTAAGGTAAGTCATTAATGTATACAAGAAACAGAAAGGGGCCGAGAATTGAGCCTTGAGGCACACCCATCTGTACCATCGACCCGGAAGAACTCATACTGTTAATGACAACTTTTTGCGTTCTCTTAGTTAAATATGAAATAATTAATTTAAGAGCATCACTTCTTACACCGTAGTGTTGAAGTTTCCTGATTAATGTTTCATGGTGAACACAATCGAAGGCTTTGGATAGGTCACAAAATATACCCAAAGCATTCTCCCATGCATTAAATATATATTTAATCCTGTATATTGCAACATTACTTCATCGGGTAAGCACAACACGCAATTTATAATAAATAGTTCAGTTCGACGCCGGCACAGGAGCTGTCAAAGAGTGTAAGATCGTGCAAAAAAAATAGTGGCGCGCGTTTCATTTAAAAGTAAATTATGCACTGTATTTACAATGATTATTTAATATTGTGCTTATATTTCACTGTATAAATAACTTAATTTTAAATTTTCACATAGATTACTATAACATTTTATTGTAAAAGTTAATAAATTAGGTGGCCGGAAAGTAGCCCGAGTTTAGCTTTTACTTTTTAATAGTAGATAACAACAAAAAGAGACAAAGTATTGTCTCTTTCATTTATTTGGTTACCTACTATTAGTCTTCTTTCTTATTTACAATGAATTGTATCCTTGCGAAGACACTAGCTTTCAGTTTTCGGCCACCAATTACTGCAATTTGAATGGTTGTTGATGAAACTAAAATACCCATTTTAGTTCTGGCCGAAAATTAGATTGATACTAAAATTATTATTTAGTTTTTGGTCTACTTAAAATTGTATGAAATAATAGAGAAGCCGAAAATTTGATACTGCTTTGGTTGACGGACATTTCATGAAATATTTCATTCATGTTGCGTTTTAAGAAGAAGATTCAATAAGACATTATTTTCTTCAGATGACTCCTCCAAAGAAATATAATTAGTAAATATGGTTTCAGAACATGTGGACTTAATGAATTTGATCAGAATGGCCACAATGCTACCACCACCACTAAAACCGATGATAAAAAACAAGCCCTTTGAAACTTTAGAAAATGTGCTGGTTGATATTCCAATAAAACAGACTAGTACAGCTCTACAAACTAGTGAAACATCAGTTTCAGTACTATTAAATAAAGAATACAGAAATGCGATAGAAAAAACATTTATTCTAACCGGAACTCGTAAAAAATCAACCATTAACAGTACACGTACACCTTATTCTGTAGCAATCAAATCAAAAATTATAAATCAAAAATTGACGGCTCCGTGGCCCAGTGGCTTAGCAATCAGTTGTTGCGCTGGGGGGCGCGGGTTCGAATCCCGTACGGAATAATTATTTGTATGGCCTACAAATAACTGTTCCGGGTCTGGATGTTTGTCCTTGTGCAATTTATGTTTATAAACTGCCTCCACGACACAGGAGAAAATCCTAGTGTGGGTGACATTTTTAAAAAAAAATTTGATATGCAGAGTGGCAAAAACTTTATAAAGATAAAGTTAAAATAGAGAAGTTAGAACCAGGTTAAAAAAAAATAAGATATTTTGAAAAAGAAAAGAATATAAAAAGTACAAAAACGAAAAATCGCTAAATCCAAGCATTCCATGAAGGAAAATGAAAGAGTAAAAGTAAATTGCACTTGGTGGTGTGACATTTTAAAAAAGCGATACAGAAGAAGATATGGAAAGAAAATTGGATGTGACTTTTGCACCAAATGAATTTGAGATGTATAGATTTTGTTGGACTAAAATATGAGGCAAGGTTCGGGAAATTACAGAACATCTTCTCGTCAGGTGTACCTCAAAACTTGAAAACGAGACTGTACAACCAGTGCGTGTTGCCAGTGATGATCTATGGAACCAAGACGTGGTCCTTCACTGCTGGCCAGATGAGGAAGCTCAAGGTTGCTCAGTGAGCTATGGAGAGGGCTATGCTCGGAGTTTCTCTGCGTGATAAACTTAGAAATGAGGATATCCGTAGTAGATCCAGAGTGACCGACATAGCCCAACGGGTTAGTAGGCTGAAGTGGCAATGGGCCGGCAATATAGCTCAATGAACCGACAACCAATGGGCAAAAAGGTTTTCGAATGGCAGCCTCGTACCGGAGGACGAAGTGTAGGGCGTCCCCCCACTAGAATAGAATAGAATAGAATAGAATAATTTTTTTATTCAATATACATTACATGTGTAATTCTTATTGAAAGTCATTTTTTACTTTACCACTGGTTCGAAAAAATACCCTCTGTCCTGGGAAGAACCAGCAAGAAACCCAGCGGGACATTTTTTTAAAATAAATTTTACAATATAAATGATTACGAACTATTTACAAAATTGATTTTAGAAACTGCTTGGAAGCGACCACCTCATTCCCAGGGGTTATTATCAACCATGTATTCATTTATACTATAATAACCCTTTTTATACAGTTTCAGCTTAATAAAACATTTAAACTTGGTAATAGAGAGAACCTGTACACTTTCCGGGACCTTGTTGTAATAGCATATACATTGCCCCAAGAATGAATTACTGACTCTGTGGAGTCGAGAAACTGGCATCACTAGCTTGTGTTTGTTCCTAGTGTTTACAGAATGTATATCACTTTTTTTACTAAAACTATCTTTGTTTTTGTGAACATACATTAAATTTTCGTAAATATACTGAGAGGCCAAAGTTAATATATCAATTTCTTTAAATTTATCTCTAAGAGACTCTCTCGGTTTTAGATTGTAAATAGCTCTAATGGCCCTCTTCTGTAAAACAAAAATAGTTTCTGAATCAGCCGCATTTCCCCATAGCAAGATCCCATAAGACATTATGCTATGGAAATAACTAAAATAAACTAATCTAGCTGTCTCGACACTAGTGAGACCTCTAATCTTTTTTACAGCATAGGCTGCAGAACTTAGTCTGCTTGCTAATTTGGATATATGGGGGCCCCACTGAAGCTTTGCGTCAAGAGTGATGCCAAGAAAAACAGTGGATACAACAGGGCTCAATTCCTCCCCATTTAAAAACACATTGGTATTCAGATTTTTAACATTCGTTGTTGTAAATTTAACACAATTAGTTTTATTTCCGTTCAAATGCAGATTATTAACGTTAAACCAATGCACTAATTTTGATATAGCATTATTCACTTCGTCACATTTAAATGATTGACGTTTAAGTTTAAAAATCAAGGAAGTATCATCAGCAAATAATACTATATTATGACTATCCCCTACAAGGTGAGGTAAGTCATTAATATACACCAGAAACAGGAATGGGCCGAGAATCGAGCCCTGAGGAACACCCATTAGTACAGGTGACCCGGAAGAACTTTTACCATTGATAATAACCTTCTGCTTTCTATTACTTAAATATGAAATAATAAGTTTAAGCGCTGTGTTCTTGACACCATAGTACTGTAGCTTCCTGATTAATGTCTCATGGTGAACACAGTCGAAGGCCTTGGAAAGGTCACAAAATATACCCAAAGCATCCTCTGAATTCTCCCATGCACAAAAAATATGTTTAATAAGCTCAACTCCAGCGTCAGTTGTCGAGCGACCCCTTGTAAAACCGAATTGATTTTTATGTAGCAATTTATTAATATTAAAGAAACTTAACATCTGATCTAAAATAATTTCTTCAAAAATTTTACTTAATGTTGGTAGTACAGAAATTGGTCTAAAATTGGCGGGGTCTATTGTACTACCAGATTTAAATATAGGTATGACTTTACTATGTTTCATTAAATCAGGAAACACACCAGATTCGACGCTTATATTAAATATAGTGGCTAGATAAGGTGCTAATATATCTATTATAGATAAAATAACTTTAACGGAAATCCCCCATAAATCTGCCGTTTTCTTAACATCAATAGCTTTAAAATATTTAACGATATCTTTTGGCAGTACTCTATGGAATTTAAAAGTATTAGAACAAGCCTTTACATTTTGTTTGAGCAATGATTTGGCGACAGTAGGAGAAGAATTTAATGATTTTGTTGTCAAAAAAGGAACATCAGTAAAATGTTTCTCAAAAGCCATAGCAACTTCTTGATCAGATCGCGTTAAATTATTGTTAATATTCAATTGAAAATCCGAGTTGCGCGGTTTGACCTTGCCCGTTTCACTATTTATTATTCTCCAGGTCATTTTAATTTTGTCGGATGCAGTTTGATGTTATATGGATGTTAGATGGAGTGACGACCTGGTAAGACATGCAGGAAGTCGATGGATGCAGGTGGCTTAGAACCGTGTTTTGTGGCATTCCTTGGAGGATTCCTATGCTCAGCAGTGGACTTGTGAAGGGCTGTAATGGTGATGATGATGATGAAAATATAAGGAAGTACAAAAAAAATGAGAAGAATTGATTGCCATATTTAACAACACAAGATTTTATTATAATTTTACAAAAATTATATTATGTTAAGGTTAAGGCACCTTTTCTATCGTATCTAATGCAGTAGCCGAAAACTAAAATTCTTGTGAGCCGAAATTTAAAATTTGGGTCCGAAAACTAGCATTTTACATATTTTTCACATCAAAAATTATTATAAAAAAGAGAATTTTCTTGTACCATCAATGAGTTACAAAAATGAAAACTACATTATGTAAGCTACAAATTAACATTAACAGCACTAGGTCAGCAAAATGGCAATTATTGTTTCTAGTACCTTAAAGTTAACAACTCCACTAAAAGGCCGAAAACCAGCGCAACGACCCTATATAAGACATATAAAACCAAATAAAAAAGTTACTCTTTATGCAAATATGTCACTGTAACGTAAAGAGCTAAAAACCAAAACAATTAAAGTTATTTTACAAGAAGTACTTACAAATCATAGGTGAACAAAAGAAAGAAAAAAACATTCACGAAGAACCATTTCATTGAGGTAGTTCTCTTCCGTTTTACATAATTTAAGTCAATTGTACGTTGAACAAGATTGGAATTTGGGTTAAGACACCTAAAATAAAATAAAATTTCAAATATTATTTAAATAAATCAAGTAACAAAATAAATTACAGCAATAATTTTCGGTATACTTACATGTTTACCTAACTAAATACTTTCTTACAAATATACTCTATAAGTACATAGTTATTAAAATGCGAAAACCTAAAATTAATTTCCTACTATTATTATACATTTTTTAATCACAACTTTTTTATTAAATATTAACCTATAAATACTAAAATTTAACGTAAAGCGTAAACCACAGAGTACATTAGCGTAGGACAGTTACTATACTCTTTGGCGTAAACAAAAGCACAACTAACAAGCGTGCAACTAGGCTTGAGCAAAAAATGTCGATATATCGATTTTTTTTTAACAAAAAGATCGATATATATTGTCGTTATTTTAAATCGAAATATATCGATATTTATTTTAAGAGTATCGAATTCGTTTCAATTTCGATATATTTTAAAATGTTGTGTTAATGACAGAACATGTAACAACAAAAGGAGGTACAAAAGTATTCATGTGTGGTTGGTTGTCATTTTTATTCGCCATCCAACCGTCAGTAATATAAAATTTTGGACCATATCTTTACATCATGCAAATGATGACGATATTTCGATATATCGATATTTTTCACGCTATATATATCGATATTGTTTAAGAATTTCGATTCGATATTTATCAACATATTTTTTTCCCTTGCGCATCCCTTGTGGTTTACACGTGTTTTTTTTTTATAACTAGCTTTACGGCTCTAGGTTCTAGCTCATCTGAGCCTGAAGTTACAATGTATTATCCTTCATAGTACACTGCTTCACAATATGTTCATGCGTCACATTGTGCAGCCCTTGGGAGATTTAGACGGCAACTTGAGCCAGCAGACAGCTGAAAGTTGGCGATGGTATTTCAAGACGCCTAAGCAGAGAGACACCTTATCTTGAGAATCATATCACCATCAGAGCACTTGTGCACCGTTTCCACCAAGGAGGTTATAGTATAATATAGGGAGTGAGCGCTTGGAACATTGTAACCGTTCCTCATTTTTCTTAGAAAGAGAGGCACCGAGTTTGGTATTTTATCTCCTTCTAACATTGATAAATGTTTACACAAAATAAAAACATTACCAACGTTTAGACAATTATTGACTTGAAAGTAATATTTTAGACGTATGCTAGAACGATAATCTTACATTTTTTATCGCTAGTCATAGTTGGTATAATAATAACCTTAATTAAAATACAATATGGAATATACCAACTATGACTAGCGATAAAAAATGTAAGATTATCGTTCTAGCATACGTCTAAAATATTACTTTCAAGTCAATAGTTGTCTAAACGTTGGTAATGTTTTTATTTAGTGTAAACATTTAGATGTTCAGATCAGGGTCGATGGTACAGATGGGCGTGCCTCAAGGCTCAATTCTCGGCCCCTTTCTGTTTCTTGTATACATTAATGACTTACCTTACATAGTAGGAGATAACCATGATATAGTATTATTTGCAGATGACACTTCTTTAATTTTCAAATTAAATCGACTGTTGCTAAAATATGACGAAGTAAATAATGCTATATCTAAATTAGTAAATTGGTTCAATGTTAATAATTTGCATTTAAATGGCACTAAAACGAAATGTATGAAATTTATGTCTCCAAATGTCAAAAAATTAAATTCTAATGTAATATTAAATGGAGAGAAACTGAGTCTTGTGGATACTTCAATGGAGCCCCCATATATCAAAATTAGCAAGCAGACTTAGCTCTCCAGCATATGCTGTAAAAAAGTTTAGAAATCTTACCAGTGTTGAAACAGCTAGACTAGTTTACTTAAGCTATTTCCATAGCATAGTATCGTATAGTATTTTGCTATAGCGACACGCAGCTGGCACTGAAATTATATTTGTTTTACAGAAGAGAGCCTTATGAGCCATAAGAGCAATTTATGATTTAAAACCTAAAGATTCGCTGCGACAAAAATTTAAGGAAATTAATATATTAACTTTGGCCTCTTAATACATTTATGAAAATGTAATGTACGTATACAAAAATAAAAGTACTTTTAAAAAAGTAAGTGATATTTATTCTGTAAATACTAGGAACAGACACAAGCTAGTAGTACCAGTTACTCGACTCCATCGAGTCAGTAATTCATTCTTGGGGCGATGTATACGCTTTAAAAAAAATCCAGAAAATATACAAAATTTGACCTGCTCAAAGTACAAAAACATTAATAAACTAAGTTTGTATAAAAGGGTTATTATATTATTAAAGAATTTATGGATGATAATAACCCCTGGAAATTATTTAAATAAAAATAAATAATAATTCTTCTTAATTAATACTAAATTCTTTTTTAATAAAGCTTCTTTATAATATAATACAAAGAAGCTTCAGCGCTACCAGAGACTGGCATATATGGCTGCTACAGGCTGCATAATAACTACGCCAACAGCAGCTTTAGAAGCGATGTTGGAGCTAACCCCGCTTCATCTACATATACAAAAAGAAGCGACTTTAGCTGCCATCAGACTCAAGACCCAAGACCAGAAGAAGAGAAATCTTTGAAGTAAGAATAGTGTCCCTCTTACAGGCATAATTGATAGAATTCACTCAAAAATTCCTATCCTACAAGCCAAGTACGATAAGATTGCTAAACAATTTGTTTTCGATAAGAAGTACAAGATACAATTAAATGAAACCAGCCAGTCGGAAGGATTAAGCCCAAAAGAGCTTAGAGTTTTCACCGATGGTTCTAAAACAAATGAAGGTGTTGGTTCTGGAACTTTCTCTGAAGACCTCAATATCCACATATGCACACCGCTGGGTACCTATAACACAGTCTTTCAGGCGGAATGTATGGGTATCATTCAAGCGGCCATAGCAATAGATGCTAGAAAGATTAATAAATTCCCCATCAGAATACTCACCGATAGTAGGGCGGTACTACAAGCTCTGAGTTGCAATATGGTGAACTCAGGACTAATATATGAATACCATCCACGATTAAATGAGGTATGTAAAAACAACAATGTGACTCTGCAATGGATAAAGGGACACAGTGGATCCAGAAGCAACGATGCAGCAGACGTACTGGCCAGAAGAGGATCGGCTCTGGTCACTATAGGGCCGGAACCAATCATACAAATCCCTTTTGGTAACGTTCGTTCACTGGTATGTAGAAACTTCACTAATCAACACGCTCAGCTTGCCTGCCTGAAATAAACAGTCGCTTAACCAAAGTTTTAATGAGACTGAACAAGCCGCAGACTGAACAAGTGCTATCACAGGACACGGCACCTTTAACAAGCATTTATTTACTATAGATCTTACAGATAGTTCCCTGTGCAGGGCATGTATGGGGAGGAAGAAACGGCGGCCCACATGCTACTGAAATGTCCGGAGGTCGCTTCGTACAGGGCTGAACATCTCGGCACGCCGAGATCACTCTCCGAAGTTGCTTGCAACATCAAAGGACTGTTGAGCTTCTTAGGGGAGATCTCATGGCTCGAATAATCACATTATTCCTGCCCATACGCAAAATACGCGTATAGACGTGGAGTTGCGGAAAACAGCTCGTCGTAAACTAAACTAAACTAAAACCCCTGGAAATGAGGTGGTGAGGAGCTACCAAGCTATTTCTAATTTGTTGTGTTGTTAATTTGTGTAAAATACATTATTGTAAGCTGTTATTTTAAAAAAAGTTCCGCTGGGTTTCTTGCTGGTTCATCTCAGGACAGAATTTTTTTTTTGAACCAGTGGTAATTAAACAAAAGAATGATTTTCAATAAGTAGAGTCATTCGGGTCAAGTGTGCGCACTTTGGTAAATATTAGTTCACTACGCATAAAATAAAAGAGTTAGGAATATGAAAGACGGCTCTGAGATAAACCATTTAGTAGCCTCTAAACTGAAATAAAAACAAGAATAGAAAACTTGGTGGTATTTTTTCTGTAAGCATTTATTTACATAAAATTGGAATGCGCTCACTTGACCCACGATGTGGGTAACTGGGCGCACCCGTATGGGGTAAGTAAGCGCATTCCTTGGATTAATCAAAATATACACAATATTCAAGAATAAAGGTTCTTTAATGTAATGCCACTTAGAAAATATTTTTATTAGTTGTCAGTCTTCGCATATATTATAAAGGGAAAGACCAAATTTTCTCAGAATACCAGCGATTTAATGCTGTAGTGTTTCGTACGGTGAGTGTAGAGCACCGAATACCCGTTTTACTAGAAACGAGGCATGACATCTTAGTCCTCAGTAGTTCCTGCATTTTGATTCTTAACCGAGGATATATGTAGATGTTTACGGACCACAGTAATCACTTAAATCTTTATAAATATGTCACAGCCAACTAGCTTAATTAACCTTTCAGTTAACAGCCTAGCCTCTTTACTATTGAATAGCGGCCTGAATGATTATTTTTCAGACCATGCGTTTCAACCGACGCGTCTAATACATTTCATGCCTAATTAAGCACTATGTGCAATATTATTTAAACATAGGTACGCACCTTTAGGGTGGCCAAGGACTATCGCAGTCGCTCCTTAAAATATTCTGGCCGGTATTACAATGTTGTATTAGACCCATCGGCGGAATATCATTCAGGCCGCTAGTTAAACGGCGCGGCACCCTTTAGTAAAAAGGCTAGACTGTTAACTGAGAGGCTGATTAAGCTAGTTGACTGCTACATAATAAATAATTTTTCTGTTCGTGTGTAGGTGACTGAACTCCTCCTATACGGCCATCAATCATCCATCAATTTGATGTAATTTTGTGTGTGATTAAGTTGATCCGAGAATGGTTTAGTTTCTTAATTGGGCCCAGTAGGTGGCTCTATTGTCGAGATCCAGTAGGGTGGATCGCTAGTTAAGATATTAAAATTATGTACCTAATATAATGTAATACCATTTTACCATTGACACCCATTAAGGCCAACTACGATTTGAAACGAGTCTAAAGTTCTGCCGAAATATTGCTGTCTCGCGTTACAAAGATCAGTGCGGGGCGGTGCACGCATACTGTACCTAAACATTCATTTTCATTCACGACTGGCAAAGAACCTCGTAGGTGCATGCGTTCCAATATAGTATATTTCATTACGAGTGCGGAAAGCCTGTCATTGCAAAGAGTTCCGACAAATGTCTGCCCGAGCCGAGGCGCAGCCGAAGGGAGGGTTGACAGTCGGAACAAGTTCAGTACAAGAACGGTTCCGCACTTGTACTGAACAACTATTTTTAATACAGTTGTGAAAAAATGAAGCGATTTAATAAAGAATATGTTTGGAAAATCGCGCCAACCATAAAACAATATTTAAGCAGAGATTTTTTTGTTTTCTTCACCCATTCTGGGTAGGCAAAGGGCTCTATGCCCATACAGCCAAGTAGTCTTCAGTAGAATTTTTTTATTGATATGAAATGAAAATGAAATTTAATGAGATGAAATGAAATCTAACCTAACTCATTTAATTAATTCATTAAATCTGATATTCAAACAAATTAGTAGCTTTTTTTAGAAATATTTGCATGAATCATAAAAACTTCTATGATTTTTTTTTAGTAAAAACTTCGTGGTTGGTTTTTTCTTTATAATAGACATTATTTTGACAGTTGGGAAAGAGAACGCACGAGTTCGGAAAAGGCATAGACTTAGGAGATATCCTAAGTCTATGGGAAAAGGTAAAGAAAAAGCATGAGTATGTAATAGCCCAATGAGGGCATCCACGACTTTTTCTGCCACCATTTCATAGCGGGGATATAATTTCTTATGAAAATGTAATATTTAAGGTTTCTTTCTGTATTATTAGTTATATTTTACGTTAATTACATTAGAAATGAATCAACCAAACTATAAAATATAACTTAAAGCCGATTTTATTTAAAAAAGAGTTATAAAGTGCAAAAAATCAAAAATCAAACCAATGACGCATTGTGTTGTGTATTAATGTAATATTCTTACTTACTTACTTACTTATCTTCACGCACAATCCCTGACGGGGTAGCCAGAGAGAACAGATCGCCAAGTGTCACGATCCTTACATACCTCTTTCGCTTCTTTCAGATTCATTATCTTCTTCATACATGCACGTCTAGGTATCCGAGTACTCTTGACCCTCCCCTCTTCGAGCAGTTTGCTCACATGGTCTTCGAAAGTTAGTCTCGGTCTACCTCGACACCTTTTAATATTAACTTTCGCGCTATATATTTTCTTCACCATTCGGTCTTCACTCATTCGCTCAACGTGCCCAAACCATCGAAGCACGCCCTTATCAATTTTTGTGATAAGGTCATCTTTCATACCTGCCATATTGCGAATCTCTTCGTTTCGCTTTCGGTCGGCCATGGTAACGCCGCACATTTTACGAAGAGATCGCATCTCCACTGCATTCAACTTGCTTTTATGCTTCTTCTGGCACACCCAGGTTTCGCTGCCATATAACAAAGTCGGTACCAACACTGCGTTATGTATTGCAAGGCGTGCACTCTTCACTACGCCTTGCCTTTTGACTAACGCAGTCAGGGCACCATTGACTTTGTTTCCGGCAGCGACACGCCTGTCCACATCTAGATCACATCTTCCATCCCGGCTAAAAGCACTCCCCAAGTATACAATTTCATTTACCTGTTCTAGACATTCCTGATTTACCCATATTTCACACTTCGTTCTCTCTTCGTCCATTTCAAATACCAGAACCTTAGTTTTATTAGCATTCAAACGGAGACCATTAATTTCACATTCCTCTTTCATACACGTGACTAATGCCTGCAGTTCTGCCTCTGATGGTGCAATAAGCACTGCATCATCAGCATACAGCAGACAATTTAATGTAATATTCTAGATAATGATAAACTATTATTTAAACTAAATTCTCAATTAACTGACATTGTGTAACAAAAAACTTTACATCAGTCACAACTAGCGACATCTGGTGAGTGGAAGATTATTGGCCCTCATTCCCGAACGCTATACGTCACTGCAATACGCCACTTTTTGAGCAAATGTATTAAAAAAATAACATTACTATTCAGTTATAATTAAAATGTGTTACGCAGCCATACCTACTTGATAGGTTTAACTGCGTTTAGTCTTTAAAAATCAGATTATGGATGCAAAATTGTATTATAATTCGTTTTGAGTGCTTTACAGCAACACATTGTTACAGGAGGGGGGAGGGGGGGGGACTGAGATGTTTGACGTAGGTAGGACGATGTAGGCAACTTATAATTTTATTAATATCATAATAATAATAATCATCATCGTTACAGCCCTTCACAAGTCTACTGCTGAACATAGCCTGGAATGCCACAAAGCACGATCCTGAGCCACATGTATCCATCGATTTCCTGCATATGTTACCAGGTCGCCACTCCATCTAGTGGGGGTTCACACTACACTTCGCCTACCAGTACGAGGCTGCCACTCGATAACCTTTCTTCCCCACCGGTTGTCGGTTCTTCGAGCTATGTGGCCGGCTCATTGCTACTTCAACTTACTAATCCGTTGGGCTGTGTCGATCACTCTGGTTCTACTGCGGATATCCTCATTTCTCATTTATCTCGCAGAGGTACCCCGAGCATAGCCCAACTCTCTCCATAGCTCGCTGAACAACCTTGAGCTTTCTCATACGGCCAGCAGTAAAGGACCACGTCTCAGTTCCATAGGTCATCACTGGCAACACCCACTGGTTGTACAGTCTCGTTTTCAAGTTTTGAGGTATACCTGACGAGAAGATGTGCCATAATTTCCCGAAGGCGGCCCAGCCGAGTTGAATCCTTCGATTGATCTCTCGGTCGAAGTTGGACTTACCTAGTCGGACTATTTTTGTCTCAGGTAAACATTCTCGTCAACAACTTCGAGCTTAGTGCTGCCAAACAACTACCGGCATGGGTGTGGCATGGACGTTATACTATATCGTTATTATCGTCTATATCGTCGGCAAATCGAAGGTGAGTGATGTACTCGCCATTGATGTTAATACCGTATCCTTTCCAGTCCAGAAGCTTGAAAACGTCTTCCAATGCAGCGGTGAGAGTTTCGGGGATATAACGTCACCCTGTCTCTCACCTCTCTGCCATTGGATAGGTTTCGTACTCTGGTTCTGTACTCGGATAGCCATCGTAGCCCTACTGCACAAGCACTTCAGCAATTCCATATACCAACAGTCGACTTGGCACCGCTGAAGGGACTGAAGCACCGCCCAAATTTCGACGGAATCAAAGGCTTTCTCATAGTTCACATGCGCCAGGCATAGTGGCAAATTGTACTCCTCGGACTTCCATACAATTTGCCGAAAGGTATGTATGTGGTCCATGGTGTTAAAGCCCTTTCGGAAACCGGCATCTTCGGGAGGCTGGAAGTCGTGAAGTCGGCGCGCGAGACGATTTGTAATGACTCTTGAAAACAGCAAGTAGACGCGGCTCAGAAGGGAAATCGGGCTGTAGTTCTTCAAGAGAGCATTGTCACCTTTCTTGAAGAATACAACCACCACACTTCTGCTCCACGCCTCCGGTGTAATGCCACCATGGAGAACGGAATTAAAGAGCCTTTGAAGGACTTCCAGTACCGGTTTTCGATCCGATCCAACAGCGAGTATAATCCGAATAGTGTCGGATTATACTCGCTGTTGGATCGTTACTCGCACTTGCGTGTGGCTCCAACGATGACGTGTACAGCTTTCTATAGAACCTCTCAATCTCACTCAAAATCTCAGGTGCCCCGGAAACGATGCTGCCACACTCGGTCTTCAGCTTTGACAGTTGGCTCTTTCTGGCAGATAGATCTCTGGCAAAGACTTTGGAGCCTTGGTTCCGCTCGATCGCTTCTTCAATACAAGCTGTATTGAAGTTGCGTAAGTCCCGCCGCATGCATTTGGAGATCTGTCTGTTCAGTTGCCTGTATGCTGACAAATCTGTTGAAGAATGTAGTTTCATCTCTCGTCTAACAGCCATGAGATTAAGAGTATGATCGGAGAGTTTTTGTGTTCTTCTGCGGCGGGTCTTGCAGAACTTACCTCCGACCGCATGGAGTTTCCACGAGCTTGCATTCATATCGTCCACTTCATTGCAGTCTTCTAGACACTGAAAACGGTTTTGTAACTCGAGCTGAAAGGTTTCGGGATTCTGGAACAAAGCACGAGGGGGACGGAGCGTTGACTTCATTAGACGAGACCTCTCTAACTAAACGTTTAGGTTCAGTGTGCCTCTAACCATTCGGTGATCGCTACCAGTTTTCACACACGTGATCACGGAGCCATTACTGAACAGTTGTCGTCTGGTCGTCATAATTAAGTCAATCTCATTTTTTGTTGAACTGTCGGGGCTCGACCAGGTCCACTTCCTGTGGGGCCGCTTCTGGAAGAAAGATTACTTACTTATCGTCACGCACAATCCCTGACGGGGTAGCCAGAGAGAACAGATCGCCAAGTGTCACGATCCTTACATACCTCTTTCGCTTCTTTCAGATTCATTATCTTCTTCATACATGCACGTCTAGGTATCCGAGTACTCTTGACCCTCCCCTCTTCGAGCAATTTGCTCACATGGTCTTCGAAAGTTAGTCTCGGTCTACCTCGACACCTTTTAATATTAACTTTCGCGCTATATATTTTCTTCACCATTCGGTTTTCACTCATTCTCTCAACGTGCCCAAACCAAGAAAGAAGAAAGAGTTCATCAAGAGTTCATCATTCATGGAGATAGAGTCCCTCTTTCTCCATGAAGTCGGCTAGCTGCTGGCCCCTTGGGTTCCGTTGCCCTATTCCAAATTTTCCTACTTTCAGCTCATCGTTTTCTCTTGTGCCTAGTTTTGCATTGAAGTTTCCCATTAACACTGTATATTGGGTTTTGGAGGAATGCATGGCTTTATAGATATCCTCATACATTTCCTCCACCTCCTCATCGGGGTGTTCCGAGGTTGGTGCGTAAACCTGTATGACCTTCAGCGAATACCGTTTGGTGATTCTGAGTATAAGGTACGCAACCCTCGTCGACACACTCCCGATCTTTACAAAGTTGTTAACGAGAGACTTGTGGCGGTGGCAACCGAACCTCCACCGGAGATTCTTAGCACCCCCCGTCCCGCCATTACCATGGTCGCCACCGTAGCCAGGAATAGCGGGGCCGCCGGGGACTGGGGGCCGTCTACTTGTTATTCTCATCATAGGGGGGTATTTGCCATAGCTGCCACGCTTGGCGAGCGGGTTGGCAACCGCAGTTTTATTGTAATTTTGACTATTATCCGGAAGATGCTGCTGCCCATCTCCTGCCTGTTTCCCTTTGTCGCCTTTTACGACATCCACGGGAAGATATGGGGTAGTGGATATTCTTGACCGCCACTACACGGCAATATAATATTATCGTAATAAATAATAATAATATAAAATAAATAATAAATATATGTAATAAAAATAAATGTCGTAATAATATTATCTTATTATTGCTTTATATCGCCATAATATTAAAATATGACCAATATATTATTTTATCGATATTTACTAAATTCTTTAGACGTCCAACGATTTTAATTTATTATGCATCATTAGTGTTCATACGATCAATATAAAATAGGCGAAATATGTGACGTACCTTCACATCGCGCAGCTGGAATCTATAAAAATTAGTACTGTGAAAATTACTCGTGAGCATAACGAGATGATGAATGATATTTCCGAATTGAAAAACTCATTAACTTATCATTCAGCCGAACAAACCACTCTGATAACACGTATTGATGATGTAGTATCGGAAGTCAAAAGGGTTGATCTGCTGCAGCAAAATATGTCAGAATTGCGAGATAAATATGACTCTCTGAAAAATGATTATAATTACATGCAGCAACGTGATCGCGCCATGAACATTGAGATCTCTCAGATCCCCGAAAAAAAGAATGAAATTATCTCAGACTACGTTATTGCAATAGGCAAATACACGGGGATAGATTTATCTGCCGAAGACTTGATTAATGCCCATCGTGTTAAATCACGTGACAGCGACAATAAATTACCAAAAAATATTGTGGTTCAACTAAAATCAATCCTCTTGAAAGACAGCATCATCTCTGCTATACGGAAGAAGAAGGGTTTAACTACAATCGACATAGGAATCCCAGGAGAATCGCGAAATATATAATGTAATGAACACCTCATACCGTCTAATAAAATACTGCTAAAACAAACCAAAGCCGCCGCTAGAAGTGCAAATCCTAAATTTAAATACGTGTGGGTACGTAACTGTAAAATTTATACAAGGAAAGACGACAATTCTCCAAAAATTCACATAAAAAACACTTTAGATTTAAATAAAATTAAATGACTGTTTTACTTTAAGTTGTTGCTTATCTTAAACAGTGTATTCATTTTGTTTTCTACTATCATGGCTGAATGTTTTCTAAAACCACAAAATGATACTATTTATATGTATACAAATGTTTTTCAAATACTTTATTATATATACTATGTAATTATTATTTTAAAGACCGTATTTACTATATTTTTTATACCATATTATTATTTATATTTAATATATTATACTCGTACATGCATATACAACTTTTATTGGTCTATGTGGCTAACTTTTCATTTAATTTTGGATTCATGTTTACAAAACAACAAAGAAATGGTAATTCTTATGTCATTTTTAATGTTAGTGATGTTAAAAAGTAATCAAGTAGTTTTGTTTTTTGTTCTGAATTCATATATGTTTTTTACTAATATACACATAAACTTTTTTTATGACTACAAATTACACTTAATATATACCTACATACAAATGTAACGATTGCTTGATTAGGAGGATTACCATTAATGTAATATTTAATTATAATCTACAAAACTACATAAAATTGTTAAATTCCGACTTTAGTACTTTATATACAAATACCTACCTAAGTTTATATTCTTACTGTTTACGTAAAGTAAAGCGTATCATTATAAATTGCAACGTAACTCTGAACACATTATTTTTGTTTGTTTATGATTCATTATTTACATTAATTGTTCTTTGTTTTAAAAGTCGTTTTTAGCAATCTAAAAAAGGGTTTAAGCATGTACTATCAAAATGTTCGTGGTTTACGTACGAAATGTTATGAACTTTATAACAATATTTTATCTCAAGACTATGACATAATCTTATTGACCGAAACTTGGTTAAAAAGTGATATATATAACAACGAAATATGTGACCCTAGATATGATGTTTTTCGAAGTGATCGTAATTTTTTATTATCAGGGAAAATGGTCGGTGGCGGAGTGTTAGTGTGCGTACGTCGCGAATTGGGTGCAAGTCTATGCGGCCAATGGTCCACTGCACCTACAACACACGAGTCTGTGTGCGTGACTTTGCCTGCACGTGCGCTTGGGTCCTCGATCGACTTACATATAGCTATAGCGTACATTCCACCCAGGGGCGTAGCTACCGCTGTATCAGCCGTATCAATGATACGGGGCCCCCGGTCTACAGGGGCCCCGAACGTGTATAACCAAAAATTCTAAGGACTTCTATGGGACAGGAATTCAATATAAATAATTATTTTATTCAATGCGAGCGTTTTTGCTCTTTTGTTAAAAAAATCTGCACTTCACTTGGGGCCCCCAATAAATTGATTAATTATTTATTTCAATGCAAGAGTTTTTGTTGCTTTTGTGAAAAATCTTTACTCTTCATTTGGGGCCCCCAATAAATTTTGATACAGGGCCCGTCAAAGGCACGCTACGCCACTGATTCCACCTGAATCTAACGTAATACAGAGTGGACTGAATGATATTAAGCAAAAATTATCGCAATGCGTTGATAATTATCCCATGGATAATTTTTTACTTGTGGGAGATTATAATTTGCCATGTTTAAGATGGGACTCCTACGATTGTATTGCGCACGTCGACGGTTCATCTTTTATGGATAATTTAGCGATATCTTTTGTTGATGATTTAGGGTACCTCGGTCTAAAGCAATACAATTATAATGGTAATTCAAAGGGTAATATTCTCGATTTATGTTTTTGCAATTCTCCATTAGTTGTTAGGACCTCTCTACCACTCTTAAAGGAAGATGCATATCATCCTGCGTTAAATATTGAAATACCTGATATTAACATACCGCCTTTTAAAAAACGTAAACAACCGCGTTTTAATTTTTTCAAATGTGACTACGAGAAGTTAAATAATTATTTTAAAAATATTGATTGGTATTCAGAATTAAATGCCGCCGACACAATGAATGAAGCGTTAGATATTTTTTATAGCAAATTACATGAATGCTTCTCCATTTACGTACCCATTAATATGTATTCTAACAGCCGACATCATTATCCTGTATGGTATTCCTCTTCTTTAATAAAACTCATTCGCGAAAAATGGCGCACTCATTGTATTTGGAAAAAATACCGTAATCCGAGAGATTATGATGAATTTTCGCTTTTAAGAGCGCGACAACACCGCATTCAATTTAATTGTTTTAAATTTTTTACTAACAATGCTGAACAATATATTAGGTCCAATCCTAAACACTTTTGGAAATATGTCAGTTCAAAAAAAGGCTGTTCCAGTTACCCAAGACAGTTTACACTGGGAGATCAGAAATATGAGGAAGGTGCAAGTATTTGCTCAGCTTTTAATAAATTTTTTGAAAGTGTTTTCATTACACCATCATCAAGTAGCCAAACTCAGCCTTATCACTTTTCTGAATACTCCACCACGGAGTCACTATCCCGCATACATATTACTCGAGAAATAGTTCTTAAGTTCCTAAAATCACTTGATAAATCTAAGGGACCTGGAACTGATGGTATTCCCCCTATTGTATTGGTTTCATGTGCTGATAGCTTGTCATTGCCTATTACTATTCTATTTCGTCGTTCTCTCGATGAATGTATTTTCCCCGATTTATGGAAAACAGCAAATATAATTCCCATACATAAAAAAGGACCAAAAACCTCAATTGAAAATTATCGTCCGATTTCAATTTTGAACACTATCAGTAAACTTTTCGAAAAAATCGTTTACAGTTTCATCTACCCCATTACAATCCGTGGTATTCCTGAAACACAGCATGGCTTCATAAAAGGGCGATCTACGGTATCGAATTTGTCTTTGTTTTCGAGTTATGTCCTCCTGCATATGGAGAATGGTGGTCAGGTGGACGTGGTCTACACTGATTTTGAAAAAGCCTTCGATCGTGTAGACCACGACCTTCTGCTCCACAAGCTCTATTTGCTTGGAATTCAAGGAGACCTACTTCGGTGGGTGAGCTCCTATCTTTCTAATCGCTCTCAGGCTGTAGTACTGGGTGGATACAGATCCGATTATGTAACTGTTCCCTCGGGTGTCCCACAGGGATCGCACCTTGGCCCGCTATTCTACAATGCGTACATCTTTGACATTGCGAACTGTTTTTCTCATTCTGATCACCTATTATATGCGGATGATACAAAAATATACCGGGCAGTTCGTTCTGTTGAAGATTGTAGATTGTTACAATATGACTTGGATAACTTGTTTTCTTTTTATCAACAAAATAAGATCTACGTCAATATTAAAAAATGTCAGATTATAAGCTTTACACGCAAGAAAAATCCAATTGTTTTTTCTTATAACTTTAATAATCAAGTATTAACACGAGTCAATGATGTACGTGATCTCGGCGTTTGTTTTGACTCCAAGATGCTCCTTAATATGCATTATGATAATATAGCAGATAGAGCTTACCGTATGCTTGGATTTGTTCTTAGAACCTGTCAACCGTTTAAAAGTACTTTAGCATTAAAAACGTTATATTTTGCATACGTGAGAAGTATATTGGAATACGCTAGTCCGGTATGGTCGCCTTTATACGAAGTTTATAAAGCACGCTTAGAGCGTATTCAGAAAAAGTTTTTAAAATCTCTAAATTTCAGGTGTGACGTCACCACGCAAACATTCATGTCTTACAGTGATAATTGTCGTAAATTTAATCTTCTTACGTTAGAAGAACGTCGTGAGATGTTAGACATGGGTTTTTTGTTTGATATTTTACGCGCTCAACTTGATTGCCCTGTTCTGCTTTCACAGATCTCCTTTAATGTGCCCCGACGTAGGACTAGACATACACCGTTATTCAGTGTTCCCTTACATCATACTAATTATGGCAGGAATAGTGTCCTCACCAGAATGGTTAAAATTTTTAACAGTAAATTCTCCCATATTGACCCATTTATCCATTCAAAAAATACATTTAAACTAAAGATAGTACATGCTTTGACAGAAGTAGACAATTAATCTTTATTGTTTATGTTGGTATCCGTGTAGCATCTCAATTTAGGGTATCCGTAGTAGCATCTCAATTTAGATGTCCAATTCGCTAATTCAAATAAAAGGAATTTTATATAATGTGTGTATATGTGTGTAATGTGAGTATGTGTGTGTACGTGGGTATATTGTATGTATATTTATTTATTTTATGTTTGTATATATATGTTTACCTATATGCATAAGTATTTAAATAAATTTGATTATATGTGATGTTGATGTATGTTTACATATTTGTATGTGTGTGTATGTATTTGTATGTGTATATGTGTATATATATATATATATTATATTATCTTATTAAAGCATAAATATTTTCCTAGATCAGCCATGACAAACTTAGTATTGTTTTTGATCAAAGTTTTTGTTACTTTTCTTTTCTTACTTCTGATTCATGCTAAATTGTAAATAGTGGATGACTGTTATTGGCCCTATGTAAAGACATATTATATAAGAATTATGTATCACAGAATGAAGGCTGTTGTTATCCCTAATAATATAAAAAAATAAAATAAAATAAAATAATACCGTTACCACTGTTCTTGTATCTGGTAAAAGTAATTTCAGTAAGAACCGTAGAGCCATTAGTCGGTGACGCTGCTCCAGTGCGTCTGGACGCACTTGGCATGTTTTAGAAAGATTTTTTTTTTATCTCAGACATGAAGGTTTCCTCAAACGTCGTGCCGAATCGCCGTCCTCATTAGATCATGAGAGTGAGGGAATAAAGTGCACCCGACACCTGAGCTTGCGCAAACAATCGTACATTATAATCCTGTCTAGCGCAGAGATGTCTAGAGGACATAATTACTATTACCTAAATAGGATAGTCGAAATGAAACAACCATAGTAACAGCATTTATTTTACTACAACAAACTGGTAACAAAACAATGTCTTGATAATTGGACTAAAACTCCAACTGTTTCTTCATATTTATCCACACTTTTTTGCTAGTGAGTTTAAATATAAAATCAGAACTATAAAATGAAATCAGTGCATTTAAGGACACAACTAGCAGTCATGATAGATTTTCCTTAAATGTAAAATTGACAAGCTTTACACGACCGATCAGATCATAGACATAGAAGGAATGGACTGCGCGTTCCGTATTCAGTTTAGGAGTAGGCGATACAAAACGTATATAGTTATTGAATCTATATATTGCTTCAATATCGTATATCCGATATCGGCCTGACCAAAAACTATATATCGGGCGAAACACTATATTGCTTGTACCCAACAGCCGATCGACATTTGCGACGATATTGTATCGCACTAGTATCGAAATCCAAAAGTCGAACAGATACCGTATCACTAATGAATACCGAGCAGACTCGATTCTCTTGGTATTTTGGCGCGATTGATTTATGAAATTTCAACTTTTGACCTTAATACAAGGGTAGTAATGATCGCAATGCACTTGTATGTTGTAGCACTTGTGAACATTTGGCCTTGAACTAAAGAGCAAAGAAATTAGGAGCGAAAATTTAAGTATTTTTGAAGTATTCCATTTTTAGGTTCACGTAGGTAAAACAATCGAGTGAGCGCATTTATTTGTTGTTCCTGCTTACTTTTGGAAGTTTTAAAATTAATAATTTGATTTTGGTTTGAGTTTATTTCTGTTATTTTGTTATAAAAAAATGTAATTTTGTGAGTCATATTATAATAGTGTTAATAATTATTTGTGTATAAGTACCTATTTTATATTATAGTGCAGCAAGTACATTTTAAACTTAAAAAACTCTGGTTTGTAATAATTTTGTGACTAAGAAAATAATTTGTGACTCATTTATATCGATGTATTTAACAAATCTGTAGTGTTCATTTGTGTGTAGTTACTGTATAGGTATTAATTTAGATAAATTGATAAACTTTAACTCGCATTTTTAAATATTAATCTTATCAAACACAAATTTGAATAACCTCTCTCTCGAACTTCCAATATTTTTAATTATAATATAATTATTATAGTGTATATATATATATATATATATATATATATATCCATACATACATAAATACATATATATCATTATAGTAGTTACTAAACAATACAACATAAAACTTATTTTAACTTTGTACTGCTTAACTTTGTGAAACAATTGTATATAGTGCAAAATGTAGAGATAAATACGCCTGCATTATTATAGTAAGACGGTATATGTATCTATATTTATACGTACCTAATTGACTATTAAAACAATAAAACACGGTTTTTCAAAACCGAAAATATGCAGGCAGTTCTGAACTGATGAAAGTATGAAGGACAGTCCACTAATGGTGACTATTCGTTTAGTTGTATATTGTATACCAATACATAGTGTTATACAAGTTATTATAATAGTACCTAGTCACTCTAAGTATCATATAGTAGGATACACTATAAACATAAATAGCTTTAATAAGAATAAGGATGTGCATACTTTAAACACTAGGAACAAACATAAGCTTGTAATGCCAGTTACTAGACTCCACAGAATCAGTAATTCATTTATGGGGCAACGTATACGCTTTTACAACAAAATCCCAGAACATATTCAAAATTTGTCAATGAACATGTTTAAAAGTTTTATTAAAGAAAAACTATACAAAAAGGGTTATTATAATATCAAGGAATACATGAATGAAAATAACCCCTGGGAATAAGGTGATCGCCACCATGCTGGTTCTATGAAAAATTATTTAAAAATTGTATAAACGAAGTTATTATTAAGTGAAATATGTTTGAAAAAAAAAGTCCCGCTGGGTTTCTTGCTGGTTCTTCCCAGGACTGGGGTGATTTTCGAACCAGTGGTAAATAAAAAATGACTTTCAATAAGTATTATGTAATAATCAACATTGAATAAAAAAATATTGTATTCTA
The DNA here is from genome assembly GCA_033319125.1 of Parnassius glacialis. Classification (NCBI taxonomy): domain Eukaryota; kingdom Metazoa; phylum Arthropoda; class Insecta; order Lepidoptera; family Papilionidae; genus Parnassius; species Parnassius glacialis. The sequence goes on along the minus strand of JAVANC010000020.1, from coordinate 7,479,685 downwards.
TTCTATATATATTTATATATATACATACTGTACGTACGTAGCCTATTATTGAGTCAGTATCCACTTTGTCAAAAATCCTTGCGATACCGGTATCGAAATAACTATGGGGTCGATTTTTATTTCGAGGTATGCTAGAACGGCATAATATCGTCAATATACAGTTTCACAAAATATAGTGTTTCGAAATCCGATAATAAATATTGATATACAGTTTCGATATGATATTCAGAAAAAGCGATATTACCCACTCCTTTTCAGTTGTGCAGTGAATACAGACTGAAAAGTGCGAGAGAGAAAGCGAACGTGCGGCCAGTAGTACTCTTTCTAGAATCAGACTTGCAGGAAAAAGACAGCTATTGGCCGCATAGTCGCTTTGTCTCTTTTTAGAGAATGGTCACGTTTGTGAGGCTACCGCCCAGAGGGACAGGGCGAATGGATATAAATACTTAATATTCTAGTTGCGTCCGTTGAGTATTTATTTTTACGCTTAGTACTTTTGGACATTTTAAGCGACAAGAGCGCAATTAAAAAAATCGCTTATTTAAAGATAATAATATGTATCAGATGAGCCGCTTGATCTGCCCGGCTTCCGGCTAGTTACGATTTATTTATTTATTTTAAATAATCTTTTAACTTTACATTTGATTGAGTAAGTAATTATTCATCCTAACCGGACGACAATTCTGTAGGTATACCCTAAATGATAAATAATGATAGTGTTCGTACATAATACAACTCATTAGCAGTCATTTACTACAAAATTTAGAAAAAAAAAACAAATGCATTGATCGGCTCCCAAAACATTCCTATTAGTCTGATACCGCTCATTACCTACATTATGTTTTTATTTTTCACTCGTATCTACGATATAAATAAGAAAATTAATTGTATTATATAGGTTATAAAGTATTGGTAGGAATATTACGGGAGTTTTATGCTTAGTTGTTACAACAAAGCAAGCATATTTACTAGAACATTTTAAATATATAATTTATTTCAAATATAAACAGCGGGAATGTGTCACTTAAAAAAGGCTACATCATTCATCGTCCTTGATTGGAATTGAGCAAAATGAAGATTGTGTTAGTGGCGTGGCACGGGTTGCAGCCACGACAATATCACGTACACGTTCTACCGTATTCAGTAAGAGCTCAATTTTATTTGTTAATATAATTTTAAAATTTAAATCGAGGGCTTTCATTCAACTTAAAAAAACATTTTTAATTTTTTTTTCCAAAATGTCACTCCCTATTATTTTCTTCCCGGGCCTCCTGCTCTTGTCACGTCACTGGATTACTCAAATGTTTAGATGCTCTTTTTCATGGATTTATAACGCTTCTAAACACATAATTCTACGTTTTTGGAGTATTTGTAATATCATTATTATTAAATCATTATATTTGATGAAAACGGAGTTGTATCTATTATTGTATTTTTTAATTTTACACTATCTCAACAATTACAGAATAATTATAATAAGCGTAGTAAATATTTATTGAACAATAGACAATCAAATACTGAAATGCACTTTATAACCATAAATTTAAAAAAAAAATCAAACGAAGTCACACAAATAGCAAATAAAAAGTACATATTTATATCAATCTAAAGTTTAGATTGTAAACCATATTTAAACATAAAAAATAGAAGAAACAAACAATAAGTAAAACTAAACACATGTTAGTTACATAAATTATTGTATATTTTTTGATCATTGTAAGGAACCCCTAACGTGCCACAACCATTGCTATTTTCACAGCACATTATCCCACCACAGAATACCTACACCGCCTACTTCTAAGATTATTGTTCACCACCCCCAGAAACTATCACAAACTATCACAAACATTAATAAAATTAAACTAAACACAAATATAAAGAAACAAAATGAACATAGTAATGTAAAATATTTTGTTCGACCTTTCCTTAAATTCTGCAGTAATACTATTAGATTTTCGCACCAATTGGATACGAGTTTTGTTCTGTTCTATAATCACCATCACCACATCCTATTAAAAGTCTATTGTGACATATATGTGTCCCCCATAAATTGCCACATAGGAAGGATATTTGCCAGGTGTCTGGCTTGGCAGGAGGGTTGGCAATCGAAGTCTTTTATTATTGTAAGGCAGGAAGATACTGCTGTCGATCACTATTTAATTTCCTTCTGTTACCTTTTACTAAGGGATGACATGAGGTAGTGATTCACTATTTCATCCTCTCCGTGTAACAGAACGCATTTTGTAATTAGGTAAAATATATTTTTCAGATTGTCCCCGTCGTAAGTGCAAGATGTCAGTTGGAACGCAAAGGCAGACTTTGCGTTCTTTGGAATTTTTTGAAAAGGAATTTTAATCCGCGATACTTTCCTTCAAGTGTGCATTGTATAATACTGTTATTATATTGTTATTTAATTTTCACGAATGGAAAAGTACTTGCACTTACTTGATTAAAAATAGCAATTAATCCATTTAAAAATATATATTACCAAGTTCAACAATCATTTATCTTTCTGACAATGTGTTTTTTATATCATTTATATGATTGTTAGATACGATTTTATGCGACAAAACGTTGGAATCTTGATTTTTAGGCGCTAGTAGAACATAGCGCTTTGCATTTAAGGCATGCAATATTTAAAAGATGCGGTTGCCAAACTGGCCTGCCAACCATGGCAACTATGGCGATATCCCTACGGGGTAATTTATGGGGTAGGTGTGTATTCAGCAGTGGACTTTTATACTGTAATGGAATGACTTCCAAACTACGTTTCTTAATTTCAGTCGAAATACCCACGTGAAGTAGGATCGTAGCTTTGGGTATTTTGTACAATCAAAAATATGTAAACGTGCTACTTAATACAAGGGAAAAGTGACTTATTTCATAGTTACGTATCAAAATAATTTAATCTCAATGTGAAGACAGACAGTTTGTACTGCCTAGTTATAGAATTATTTTATTCAATGTGAAATAACGCGTGTAAACTTTTTACTCTACTGCCTCAAAAGGAGGGTAATGTTTTTCGAGATTATATCATGCATGTATGTATTTTATTTCACATATTGGAAAATTATTATCATATTGAAAAACTTACAGCTAAAACATCAAGTAATACATGAAAAAAAATTGAGGAAGAAGGCCAATTACATACTGTATGCCTGTATGTCTATATTTTGTCACGCTCTGTAGCCTAAACGGCTTGATGAATTTTAACATATGATGTGTCGTTTGATTTGTGTTAATTGTGAGAATAACGAGTGACAGGCTATATAATATTTATACATTGCATCTACAAATACGAGAAAAGGGAGAGGGAAGGTTTTTATAACCAGTCGCGTTTTTTTTATTATAATCTCAATAACCATTTTGCTTATTTCTATAATTTGTTCGCATAAGTAACAGTTTTTATAAGTGAACAGAAATTCCATAAAAACTTAAATCATTAATCATCTGTCATAAAATCAAAACAACAAGTCTTGGAGGACACAACTGCAATTAATAAAGTGACTGTTCTTATTTACAATGTATTAAAATTATGTACAAGAAGGACCAAGTTCTTCAAGTAAAACAACACCGACACACCCACAGAAGCAATCGTAGAATAAATAAATACAATTGCACTATTACAACTATACACGAATTTAGAGCACCTTTATATACCTATGTAATGGTACATGGGACGGTCACGCAGCCACTATAACACAGGTTTCTTTTCATAAATTTTTACAAATAATTAAAAATTTTGAACAACCGACTTCAATATAAATTATAACACAAAACTATTGGTCAGACCTAGATCAAAATTTTTAAAAGTGAGAAGAATCTAGTAATAATGCAATATGTTTTTGAGGTTATATATAGTATAACTATTATTAATCTGTAACATTTTAAAAGAAAGGTTTTTTTTCTTAGTTCAATATGTAACATAAGTTTCTAGGGTTGCCATTTTCTATAATTTAATTTCGATTCAGAAACGAAATCGACTTATACTTAAGGAAAAGTATAAATAAAACGTAGTGATCTTATCACAGTTCTTTTTATTAGATTATGTACTCTCTGGTACTCTATGCACTTTTCTAGTGAAATGTCATTTTTTTTATAGAATAAAGGTGACAAACGAGCACACATTCACCTGATGGTAAGTGGATGCTGTGGCCCATAGATATTTACATGTATCCTCGATTAGGAATCAAAATTCAGATGCGTTATCACCCCTGTGGGCTAAGATGGATTGCCTCGTTTCCATAAAAGGGTACTCTGTGGCTCTATCGACGTGTCCCGCATTGCCGCATAGATTTTGTTCGCGGTGTCTGTTCTAGTATGTAGTACAGAGATCCTCAAAGAGTGCGCCGTAGAGACTAAAGAGGGGCGCCGTGAGACGCGCCTGTTTAGCATTCTCCCGAATCTAAACTTATGTGTTCGCGGGTACAAAATAAACCGGATTTTCAGCTGTAGCTGTAATAAAGAGCAAATATTGCTCAAAGATTAATGTGGAGCAAGAAATGAGAGCAGCGGTGTCCAGCCTTATACCATGCTTTGAATAAATGTGTGGAGGTCATCAAGCTCACACGTAACATTGTCTAAGTTGCTATCGTATTTTATTTCCTACTTTTCTTAAATAAAAATGTGTTCCTGTGTCATTATAAATATAAAAATTCATCTTAATATTGTTTTAATTTTGGTGCCTTAATACGTAGTATCATTTGCACCCCATTTCGATCAGTTAAGGCGCCGGGACAAAAGACTAAACCTGTAAGTGCGCCGCTAATTGACAGTTTGGGAACCCCTGATGTAGTTCAATATTAGTTCAATGTTATGTGGGTTGTGTGTGTTCGTGTGTGTGTGTGTGTGTGTGTGTGTGTGTGTGTGTGTGTGTGTGTGTGTGTGTGTGTGAGTGAGTGCGCACGTGCGTGTGCGTGCGTGTGCGTGCCTAGAGCGAGTAGAGGTGCAGGTCGATGCCCCAGCCGGTGGGCGCGGTCCAGGCGGGCAGCGCGTCCAGCAGCCGGCGGTGCGCCTCCTGCAGCTTGTCCTCGCCGAACAGACTGTGCCCCGCCACGGACACGTCCACTAACTTCTCCGGCTCCCTCTCCAAGTTATGCTGGAATCACATACCACAGCAACTTTATGTCACAATAAATTTTTCTTCGTTCGTGCACATCGCGTTTTCTGATTCGTATTAAAACTCGTTTTTTATGTATGCATTTATCCATTACAGCTAGTCAAAGTCCTCTGCTGAACATAGGCCTCCCCATAGATTGCCGTATATATTAGTAGAATTACGTGTTACTTTACGAAAATCCATAATGTCAAAGATATCATCATTAATTTTAGTGTAATTAAATATATTATAACCGTCATCACTTATAGTGTAACTAAAAGTTGTGACGGATATAGTGCACGCAAATAAGTTTCAAACTAGATAAGACACATAATTTTATTTTGTTACGCGGCTCTTTGATAATGAATTTTTAATATTTTTCATATTTGCCAAACTTGAGAGAGCTAAAATTTTGTAACGATATTTAAAAAAAAATCCATTGAGAGTTATTTCTCCGTTATCAAATCAAACTTATAATTTTTACATCTCATAAGAAGAATAACTTAAATTAAAAATGTAAAAACTTCGAAACAAAAAGGGCTGGTGATCTTTAAACGGCTCGGCAGATTTTATTGAAATAAAGCTAAGAACACTCGATTAAGATACTCTTCAAATGCAAATTACTTAATCAAAATTAGTTAAGCCCTTAAGGAGCTATGATGTCATGGACAGACACACAGACACAGATATACCTTAAAAACATACAACACCCCTTTGTTATCGTTAAGGGTTAAAATTAATGTGAGTTTTGCTATGTGGGATCGACTGATAGATTAAAATACTATAATTGAGCAAACGCGTGCCAGTGTGTGTGTGTGTGCGTGCGTGTGTGTATGTGTGTGCGCGCGCGCGCGCGCCCGTGTGTGTGTGTGTATGTGTGTGATGTGTCGCACCTGTATGTGCAGCACGAGGTGCCAGGAGGGCTGCGGGCGCGCGTGGTGCAGCGCGAAGAAGTAGGTGGTGCGGCCGGCCCAGCGCGCCGTGTGCGTGTGTGTGTGATGTGTCGCACCTGTATGTGCAGCTCGAGGTGCCAGGAGGGCTGCGGGCGCGCGTGGTGCAGCGCGAAGAAGTAGGTGGTGCGGCCGGCCCAGCGCGCCGTGTGCGTGTGTGTGTGATGTGTCGCACCTGTATGTGCAGCTCGAGGTGCCAGGAGGGCTGCGGGCGCGCGTGGTGCAGCGCGAAGAAGTAGGTGGTGCGGCCGGCCCAGCGCGCCGTGTGCGTGTGTGTGTGATGTGTCGCACCTGTATGTGCAGCTCGAGGTGCCAGGAGGGCTGCGGGCGCGCGTGGTGCAGCGCGAAGAAGTAGGTGGTGCGGCCGGCCCAGCGCGCCGTGTGCGTGTGTGTGTGTGATGTGTCGCACCTGTATGTGCAGCTCGAGGTGCCAGGAGGGCTGCGGGCGCGCGTGGTGCAGCGCGAAGAAGTAGGTGGTGCGGCCGGCCCAGCGCGCCGTGTGCGTGTGTGTGTGATGTGTCGCACCTGTATGTGCAGCTCGAGGTGCCAGGAGGGCTGCGGGCGCGCGTGGTGCAGCGCGAAGAAGTAGGTGGTGCGGCCGGCCCAGCGCGCCGTGTGCGTGTGTGTGTGTGATGTGTCGCACCTGTATGTGCAGCTCGAGGTGCCAGGAGGGCTGCGGGCGCGCGTGGTGCAGCGCGAAGAAGTAGGTGGTGCGGCCGGCCCAGCGCGCCGTGTGCGTGTGTGTGTGTGATGTGTCGCACCTGTATGTGCAGCTCGAGGTGCCAGGAGGGCTGCGGGCGCGCGTGGTGCAGCGCGAAGAAGTAGGTGGTGCGGCCGGCCCAGCGCGCCGTGTGCGTGTGTGTGTGATGTGTCGCACCTGTATGTGCAGCTCGAGGTGCCAGGAGGGCTGCGGGCGCGCGTGGTGCAGCGCGAAGAAGTAGGTGGTGCGGCCGGCCCAGCGCGCCGTGTGCGTGTGTGTGTGATGTGTCGCACCTGTATGTGCAGCTCGAGGTGCCAGGAGGGCTGCGGGCGCGCGTGGTGCAGCGCGAAGAAGTAGGTGGTGCGGCCGGCCCAGCGCGCCGTGTGTGTGTGTGTGTGTGTGATGTGTCGCACCTGTATGTGCAGCTCGAGGTGCCAGGAGGGCTGCGGGCGCGCGTGGTGCAGCGCGAAGAAGTAGGTGGTGCGGCCGGCCCAGCGCGCCGTGTGCGTGTGTGTGTGTGATGTGTCGCACCTGTATGTGCAGCTCGAGGTGCCAGGAGGGCTGCGGGCGCGCGTGGTGCAGCGCGAAGAAGTAGGTGGTGCGGCCGGCCCAGCGCGCCGTGTGCGTGTGTGTGTGTGATGTGTCGCACCTGTATGTGCAGCTCGAGGTGCCAGGAGGGCTGCGGGCGCGCGTGGTGCAGCGCGAAGAAGTAGGTGGTGCGGCCGGCCCAGCGCGCCGTGTGCGTGTGTGTGTGTGATGTGTCGCACCTGTATGTGCAGCTCGAGGTGCCAGGAGGGCTGCGGGCGCGCGTGGTGCAGCGCGAAGAAGTAGGTGGTGCGGCCGGCCCAGCGCGCCGTGTGCGTGTGTGTGTGATGTGTCGCACCTGTATGTGCAGCTCGAGGTGCCAGGAGGGCTGCGGGCGCGCGTGGTGCAGCGCGAAGAAGTAGGTGGTGCGGCCGGCCCAGCGCGCCGTGTGCGTGTGTGTGTGTGATGTGTCGCACCTGTATGTGCAGCTCGAGGTGCCAGGAGGGCTGCGGGCGCGCGTGGTGCAGCGCGAAGAAGTAGGTGGTGCGGCCGGCCCAGCGCGCCGTGTGCGTGTGTGTGTGTGATGTGTCGCACCTGTATGTGCAGCTCGAGGTGCCAGGAGGGCTGCGGGCGCGCGTGGTGCAGCGCGAAGAAGTAGGTGGTGCGGCCGGCCCAGCGCGCCGTGTGCGTGTGTGTGTGATGTGTCGCACCTGTATGTGCAGCTCGAGGTGCCAGGAGGGCTGCGGGCGCGCGTGGTGCAGCGCGAAGAAGTAGGTGGTGCGGCCGGCCCAGCGCGCCGTGTGCGTGTGTGTGTGTGATGTGTCGCACCTGTATGTGCAGCTCGAGGTGCCAGGAGGGCTGCGGGCGCGCGTGGTGCAGCGCGAAGAAGTAGGTGGTGCGGCCGGCCCAGCGCGCCGTGTGCGTGTGTGTGTGTGATGTGTCGCACCTGTATGTGCAGCTCGAGGTGCCAGGAGGGCTGCGGGCGCGCGTGGTGCAGCGCGAAGAAGTAGGTGGTGCGGCCGGCCCAGCGCGCCGCCTCGAGCGGGCGCGCCACGGCCGAGCTCCAGCTGACGCGCGCGCCCGCCACCGGCGACACCACACACACCACGTACCGCGCACCGTCACCTGCACGCACACGCACTTATATTGTTTTACACAATAAGGGTGACAAACGAGCACACAGCCCACCTGATGGTAAGTGGATGCTGCGGCCAATATATCGAATAAGGAACAAAATGCAGATGTGTTGTCACCACTGACATCTAAGATGGGATGCCTCGTTTTCAGTAAAAAGGGTCTCCAGTTTGTAACATAGGAAAGGTGTCAATGAAAAGAGGCGTGTTGATGCTTCTATAACTTTAATTATACTGATCTTCTACCTTAACACTTTCGTGGGGGCGATACTACAGGTTCTTAACACTCACTCACCATACAAAACACAGCAGCATTAGGCAGATAGTAAAATTTTGACACGGGTCTAGACATCGTAATATTTACGTAACAACCGATCACATGCGCGCGCATTAACGCGCGTCAGCAAACGTTAACGCAGCACTTAGAGATAAAGTTACTAGACGCAAGTGATAGCGCGTTGACGCACGCTTTGATACTCATATTAATGTAAAACTTCATTTGCTGTTCAGTTGAACGCGGGCTTTCATCGCGATACCACGAACTTTTTTCACAATTTTGTAAATTTTCGTAATTATATATTGTTTTCGCATTTAAAATGAATTAAATTTTCTTTGTAATATAACCACAAAATAATAGCCTCTTCCACGTAGTACTCTCGCAACGCGCGTTAGCGCTCGTCATCTGAACTCTCTTTAAATTCAATCGTGCGTTGACCGGCGTCAAAGCGCGTAAAGCCTGGCGTCGACTACAGCAGAAATGCGTCGAATCGAAGCGAGTCACATTTATTCCTAGTGCGTTCATCTCTGAAGAATCGAATCGAATTGTTCATTCATCGCAAATTCTTCATCAAAATAGGTCGCTTTTGCGTCATGGACAGCTCGGATGAAGAGATGTTTTTATTTCATCGTGATAATGTGGATCTTCATGATTAAACAATTCTGGATAATGTTGGACCAGTGATATGAATAGTTCTTCATTCGTTTTTATTTAAACAAAAAGATTTTTACGAAAACGAAATAGAAATTAATTAAAGTACGCTGGCGCGCATTCACTTCTCCGCGTTGACTGAGGCGCGCCGAGTTGAATCAAACCGCATCAGTGAAGAAATTCGCCTGTCAAGCAACTCGCTCGGTCGATTCAATTCGGCGCGTCGCGGCTCGTCGATAATGGACGCAGTTTCATAGTAAATATATAGGAGGCGACTTTCTGCGATTCGATTCGACTCGGCTCGGCGAGCCTAGTGGACGCTTAGCCTTACATGTGAACTTATCCTTAAGCCCGATTTCCACTGCGGAAGGGTAATGAGTGGGAAATGGTAAGCGGAACGGACTCCTTTTAAACAAAATAGGTTTGCATTCCCACCAACAAAGAGTTTTTCCTGTTGATTTCCATTGCAAACGGTTAACGACAGAGGGGAATCAGCGGAGCGAGCTGAACAGAATATGAGAAATGGGAAATTAATAGTGAATTTCCACCGAGAGCAAGTTCAGTTGAAGTTTTGAACTGGTTACATGCGGTATTGTTTTGTTGTGTGAATTCGCGATGTTATCGAGTGACACGGAATCAAGTGAGGACAGTGATTATGTATACCGAAAGAAAAAGTATATATTATTTAATTAACAGTGGTAGAGCCACGCTTAACAGTGGTAGAGCCACGCGGCAGCTTTTGCTGTCGCACGGATGGGCCGGCTCGAACCGGGGTGGTACCACGACCTCACAGAATACCAGCGTGAAGTTGAGGTTTACCTCTGCGTTTCGCTTGGTGAGTGCAGGTGGCCGGAGGCCCTTTTTACTGGAAATGAGGCATTCCATCTTAGTCCTCACGGGTGACAACGCATCTGCATTTTGATTCGCAAACGAGGATAGATGTAGATGTCTATGGGCCGCAGTAAACACTTACCATCAGGTGGACTGTGTGCTCGTTTGTTACCCTTATCCTTTAAAAAAAAATATTATTATATCTTAAGCACAGAAAAAAAGAGCAAAACGGAGATTTTGGTTATGTCGGCACATTCGAGAAAAAACGTTGAAAGGGGAATATAGGCTATTCAATAATTTGAACGACGAAAAATTTAAGAACTATTGCAGGGTTAGCAGGGAACAATTTCAAGAACTTTTGTCATTTGTAAAGGCCGACATTTTAAAATTTTTAATTTTAAAACAGCGGCATCCATCGAGTCCGTTTCAAACTAGTCGGCGAGACCGCGACGCAGCGGACACATGTTACTCGTTTGATCCGCTCCAATACACTCTTTTTCGGTGGAAACACTACTTTGTAAGATTCAATTGCGAGTTGAAAGGACTCATTCATTTTTTTTTTATAGGAGAGGGGGCAAACGAGCATGCGGCTCACCTGATGGTAAGTGACTACCGCCGCCCACGAACAATGCAATATTGCAGATGCGTTGCCGGTCTTTTAAAAAGGAGTACGCTCTTTTCTTGAAGGTCCCTAAGTCGTATCGGTCCGGAAAAATCGCTAATGGTAATCGATTCCACAAGAAAGTCGTGCGAGGAAGAAAACATCTTCTAAATCGCACAATGGTGGACCGCCAATCATCCAGATGGTGTGGATGGTATCGGGAGTTCTTCCGCGATGTGCGTTCGTGAAATTTGGCGGCTGGGATTAATCCGAACAATTCTTCAGATCACTCCCCATGGTAGATGCGAAAGAAAATGCAAAGGGATGCAACATCTCTTCGCAGTGCCAATGCATCGAGCCGATCGGAAAGGGCTCGGTCGTCGACGATTTGAGCCGCTCTGCGCTGGATGCGGTCAAGTGGAAGGAGCTGGCACTGGGGAGCCCCTGCCCAGAGATGGAAACAGTATTCCATGTGAGGCCGAACCTGCGCCTTGTAAAGTTGCAGGCGGTGTGCCGGCATGAAATACTTAATGACTCCGGTCCGAGTCCGCAGCTCAGTTTTACTCTTTTCGCCCTCGTTGTCATTTATACTCGACTCTTTGTTGGTAGAAACACATGTATGCAGTTTTGTATTGCGTGGTAAAAGGAGTAATTAATGGGTCCGTTCCGCTTGCGGTGGAAACCGGGCTTTAAGCTGCTATTTTACACTGGTATTCGGTGAGAGTGATCCTACTGCGGTCGAACCGACACATTCGTGCTGCAATCATAATATAGCTGCAGCGTGGCTCTACCATTGTTACGGCCCCCAGCTGCTCCTGCAAAGGTCGCCTTGGCTAGGGCCCATAGTAGCCTCCTCGACGGGCAGCCGAGGGTTCGGGCCCAAATGGCCTTATGGACAATTACCTATCATACTACACAATAGGGAGAAGGCTAGGTAAATAAATAGTACGTACGTGGAACGAAGTTAAGACCGCCCCAAGGCTCGGTCAGGCCGTAGGTAGGGTAGGTGCATGTAAAGTGGTGTTTAGTGGTGTGTATATTTTTATGTAACCTGGCTCAGCTGAGGTGACCGGGCAGCGGCCGGTTTCCATGCTGCCCCACAATGCTGCATCACTCCAGCAGGCGTCACCAATGGCCAATTTCTTTCTTCATGTCACTATTTCAGTCTATCCATTTTATTGTACATTTAACTAACTTCAACTCAACTAATTCAACGTTCATCGTAGAATCAAACACGTGATACCCGACACAAGTAACGAACAGTAGTTCAAAGTTCAACATTCAATGTTCCGGATTCATTTATCACCAAATTACAAATAGGGAACTACCGCGATCTCTTCACGAGTCACAAAGTTCAGCGTTACAAACAACAACTAAACTCCTTCGTTCGATATTAAATACTACGCCGCTATAAGAATTCAAAATCAACCTAGCTGACAAGCAAACTAGCTACAGAGTCAACACACAAAAGGCTCTTAACGCGACGGCACAGTTAAACAATAAATTCCAAAACAATCCACCGGGCGACGCCCTCGAAATGGAATGCGCGGTTCAAATTCCAAACCGTATCTCTACTCGGCGCGCGCGCGAGATTCCACGTCAAACAAGCAAGTTAAATATTGCAAAATGCACTTCAACATGCAATCACTATATAATTGGCACAATTACTTTCAAACGAAATTACTTTGATCAGTCAAATACAATACAAGCCTCTTAGACCATAACCCGAAACATCTGCAGCGGTCACCAAAATACGCTAATTGACAGCACCGCTGCCCTCGAGCTACTGTTTCTCGCCCCACCAACGCCAAACGCTGGGAAGCTGCATCCGCTGCCCCCTCCCCGCGACGCGCATGACACCTAACACCATCGGGCGATTCGCTAAGTCCAACGTGATTGGATGGCGTCTCAAATGACCATTTTTGGGCCTAAACAACCATGTATAAAAAAATGAATTCATCCAGAATTACGTGTGCAGCATTTTTTTTTTCAATTTATTTACCAACATTTACAAAAACATTACATAATTTTCTAACTTCGCCAAACTGTAAAGACAGTTTGTTGGCGAATAAATGCACTCTTATATCCTATTACATAATTAAATAAATACACCACCCATATAATATAGCAAACAAATAGAAATTCTAAATATAAACACTATTATTACTATATTCTAATAATTCTAATATAACATCCCACCCACATAACGTTGCAAGCAAATAGAGATTCTAAATATTACCCATATATTTTTTAAATATTACAAACGAATATCAATTTTACAAATTGTCATATACATACGTTATCATGTATCTTCTATTTTATCTAAAAAATAATTCTTAAGTTTTTTTTATTTGTAAATTAAATTTACACTCAGGTCTACCTTGCCTTACCCAGTCTATTTCATTAAAAAGCTATGGTATTAAATATTTTGTACATCTTTTACCATAGTAGTTTTTAACACTAGGCTCAACTAATTCCCCTTCTCTAACTTTCACTGGTTCTATATTTATTATCCACTTTTTCTTTATAGTGATTTTTATTGATGTTTTCCAAAACTAATAACATGTTAACTTTGTGTTCTACTGGTAAAATTTTACAAATAGAGAATAATTTATTATAATCTTTCTTAAAATTTTCTTTAACTTTTTCATTTACAAGATATTTTAGAAATCTTGTCTGATGTTCTTTATATATTAAGCTAAAGTGCGACCGTACACACCAAGTCAATAACCTATGAGGCAATCCACCAAAGCATAGTATAGAAGGTACATAGATTTTTTATTCAAAATGTAATTTAAAAAATAGAATTTACCTAATATCGCTGACAGCCTTGTACACACATCAGATATTTGAGGTTTCCAATTAAAGTTTTGATCAATTACCAGTACTAAATACTTAAACTTATCAAGAAATGGAATTTCTTTACATTTACAATTAATTTTATTATTATGTAAGCACTCAAAACAGTGGTCCACAACAGCCATCTCATTCAATGTGGTGTTTTTCGCTGCAGCATTATATGGAGAGTGTATATGCATACATTTTGTTTTATTAAAATTAAGGATTATGCCATTATCATGGGCCCACTTTGTTATATTCTCAAAGTCACTTTGTATATTATTTTTCAATTCTTTTGTCTCTTTAGAGGCAAATAGCAAGCACATGTCATCCGCATACATATACACTTGACAATTTTTTATTACATTAGATACACTATTTACATGCATAAAATAACCCACAGGACCGTAGACAGAACCAGTCGGTACACCCAAGCTAATACTGGCCTCCTCTCCCACAACACCGTCCACTACAGTACGAAGCGTCCTATTAGATAGATAGCTACGAAAAAAGTTATTTGTGTAGGCCCCTGATTCCACACTCCTCTATCGTTTGCAATAATATATTATGGTCCAAAGTGTCAAAGGCTTTTTTATAATCAATAAACAAAACCATAACCTGTTTTCCATCATTTAAATATTCATTAATTGTATCTGAAAATAGTGTAAGTGCAGAAGTTGGGCTACGATCTTTTCGAAATCCATGTTGTGCCTCTGATAATATACTAAGCTGTTCCAAAAAGTCGGTTATTTGGCCAACAACCACCTTTTCAACAATCTTATTGACCGATGATAAAATGGCAATTGGCCGGTAATTACTGAAATCTAAATTACTTCCGTGTTTAAATATGGGACGAACAATTGATTTCTTTAATAAATCAGCATAAACACCTATTGACAAGCACATATTAACAAAATGGGCTAGTATTGGACTTATTTTTTTCTTTACTAACTTTAAATCTTTCACCCTAATCCCGTCCAAACCTGGTGCTTTTTTATGGTGCAATTTATCAATTACTTTTTCTATGTCACATGATTTCACTTTCTTAAACCTAAAAGACACCTCGCTCTGTGTAACGTACATGTTTCTATCTAAAAAATTTAAATTACAAGTATGCTTAATGTCTAATATTTCATTAGTAAATGTTTTAGAAAATTTTGTGCAAATGGTATATAAACTATAATTTCTACCCAAGTACTTCTTAATTACTAAATCCAAATCGGCCTTAGTTCTCCCTAACCATGTATTAATATTTGACCATATTTTTCTGCTATCACTATTACAATCCTTTATTTGTTTTTGTCTATATTTGTTTGTGGCGTCATTTATAATTTTATTTACTCTATTTCTAAATCTCGTGTATTCTAAACGCTTTTTTATATTTTTTGGTGACGCTTTCCACGCTCTGAATAAAGAATGCCTTTTTAATATTAAATTATTCCACTTACCGTCTACCCATGGCTGCGTTAATCGTTTACTACTTACTGCAATATTGACCTTACTTTCGTTATAAATATTTTCAAACACTAAACGTAACTTCTCATACAATAACATTGGGCAAGATAAATCTAAAAGCTGGAACCAATCATATTCGACCAACTTTACCCTTCACAATTTATCACTAATCACTTGTTTACATTTATTTACCGTTTTTACCACATTCACTTCACTTTGCAATCCTGAGACACCTAATGTAATGCCAATAATATGATGATCGGATACATGACAATCGATTACGTAGGTAACGGATGTAGTGTTAGCCGGTCTCGCTCACACCCACAGATGGTCAATGCATGATCGCTCGTGTCGTCCATTGACTACCGCTTCTCGAGTTATCTCCGAACTAGGCACTGCACAGCGTAGGCCGTGTTCACACAAAGTTAGTTTATAATTTGAAATAATTTGATTACACTTATTGTTATAAATATCAATGTTCAAGTCTCCTATGAGAATAATATCTTCTTTACCATAACCATATTTATTTTTCGCAGGTGGTCTATAGATGCAGAAAATATGTAAAGTCCTTTTTCCGATCGTCAAGTTTCCATGAATAAATTCTGCCACGGGAGTGTTGATTGTTTGTGAAAAAAAGTCCAGATGTTCCTTTATATAAATAAGTAGCCCTCCTCCTCTTAAAATTTCCCTCGTATTAGCATGAGGTATAAGAGGGGTGATCCAAAAGTAATGATAATCGGTTACTTCAGGTCCTCATAAAAATTCAAAAAAAAAAATTTTGCTTTCTTATATACTCACTACGTCAGCCTAAAAAAATCATATAAATAGATTACGATTTCCGGGAGATACATTCATTTAAATACGAACTGTCAAAGAGATAACATCAACATGGAGAAAAACGAAATTAGAGCTGTCATCAAGTACATCTGTTTGAAAAAAATTGTCTTCAAAAGACATACACTTAGTGCAAACATTGGGGGACTCTGCTCCTCCATATTCTACAGTTGCACGCTGGGCCAAGGAGTTTAAACTGGGCAGAACATCCACTGAAGATGAACATCGCGAAGGACGCCCATCCACGTCGCTCACTGAAGACAACGTGAAAGAAGTCGAAGATGTTGTGTTGGCAAATCGAAGAGTGACCATCAGGCATGTAGCTGAGGTCACAAGGATCTCATATGGCAGCGTTCAAAGAATCCTTGCGAACGAGTTGCATATGAAAAAGGTCTCTGCGCTTTGGGTACCCAGAATGTTAACCGACGAGCAAACGAAAAATCGAGTTTACATTTCGAGGGTTAATCTCGAAAAGTTCCAAGCAGATCAAGAAAATTTTTTTGTTCCGTTTCGTGACTATGGACGAGACCTGGATCCACCATTTTGATCCTGAAACGAAACAACAATCGATGACTTGGAAGCGAGCCTCCTCACCGACGCCAAAGAAATTCAAAGTTTCAAGTTCGGCGGGAAAGGTTATGGCATCTGTTTTTTGGGACGCTCAAGGCATAATTATGGTGGAATATTTGAAAAAGGGAGCCACTATTACGGGCTCTTACTACGCAGACCAAATAAGAAGATTACGGGAGGCCATTAAGGAAAAAAGACGCGGCAAACTGCGAGCTGGAGTGCTTTTTCATCAAGACAACGCACCGGCTCACAAAGCCGCAGTTGCGATGGCTGCCATTCAAGAAACGAGATTCGAACTGCTCGAACACCCTCCCTATTCGCCAGATCTAGCTCCTAGTGATTTCTACCTCTTTACTGGGCTCAAGGGACGCCTCCGAGGCAAGAAATTCGAAGACGATAGCGAAGTAATGGCCGCTGTTGAAGCGTTTTGGGAGGGTCAAGACAAAGAATTTTTTTCAAAGGGAATCCTGGGTTTAGAAAAAAGATGGACTAAATGTATTGATTTGTTAGGAGACTATGTAGAAAAATAAATTATTATTTTAACTTTCATTACCGTGTTTTATTTTCATTATCATTACTTTTGGATCAACCCTCGTATATCAATTTATATTATAAAAACCTAGTTCTTCTCTCTTAATATTTATCTCACTTAATACTATCATATGTACTTTATATTTGATATGCTTCAACAAAACCAGCAATTCATTATTTTTTTTTCTTAAAGAACGTATTATCATCATTATCATCATCATTACAGCCCTTCACAAGTCCACTGCTGAACATAGGCCTCCCCCAAAGAATTCATAAAGCACGGTCCTGAGCCACCTGCATCCATCGACTTCCTGCATATTTTACCAGGTCGTCACTCCATCTAGTGGGGGGACGCCCTACACTTAGCCTGCCGGTACGAGGCTGCCACTCGAGAACCTTTCTTCCCCATCGGTTGTCGGTTCTTCGAGCTATATGGCCGGCCCATTGCCACTTCAGCTTACTAATCCGTTGGGCTATGTCGGTCACTCTGGTTCTACTGTAGATCACGCAGAGAAACTCCGAGCATAGCCCTCTCCATAGCTCGCTGAGCGACCTTGAGTTTTCTCATCCGACCAGCAGTGAAGGACCACGTCTCAGTTCCGTATGTCATCACTGGCAACACGCACTGGGTGTACAGTCTCGTTTTCAAGTTTTGAGGTATACCTGACGAGAAGATGTGCCGTAATTTCCCGAACGCTGCCCAACCGAGTTGAATCCGTCGATTGACCTCTCGGTCGAAGTTGGACTGACCTAGTCGGACTATTTGTCCCAGGTAAACATACTCCGTCAACAACTTCGAGCTTAGTGTTCCCAACAACTACCGGCATAGGTGTGACATGGACATTAAACATGATCTTTGTTTTGTCCATGTTCATCTTAAGACCTATCCGTTGGGAAACACTATTGAGGTCATTGAGCATAGTGCTTAGGTCCTCCAGCGATTCTGTCATAAGGACTATATCGTCGGCAAATCGAAGGTGAGTGATGTACTCGCCATTGATGTTGATACCGTATTCTTTACAGACCAGAAGCTTGAAAACGTCTTCCAATGCAGCGGTGAAGAGACACCTCTCTTACACCTCTCTGCAGTTGGATAGGTTTCGTACTCTGGTTCTGTACTCGGATAGCCATCGTAGCTCTACTGTACAAACACTTCAGCACTTCGATATACCGACAGTCAACTTGGCACCGCTGAAGGGACTGCAGCACCGCCCAAATTTCAACGGAATCAAAGGCTTTCTCATAGTCCACATACGTCAGGCATAGTGGCAAATTGTACTCCTCGGACTTCTGTACAACTTGCCAAAGGGTATGTGCTAAAGCCCTTTCGGAAACCAGCTTGTTCGGGAGGCTGGAAGTCGTCAAGTCTGCGTGCGAGACGATTCGTAATGACTCTCGAAAACAGCACGTAGACGCGGCTCAAAAGGGAAATCGGTCTGTAGTTCTTCAAGAGAGCATTGTCACCTTTCTTGAAGAATAAGACCACCACACTTCTGCTCCACGCCTCCGGTGTAAAGCCACCATGGAGGACGAAATTAAAGAGCCTCTGAAGGACTTCCAGTACCGGTTTTCCACCCGCTTTCAGAAGCTCCGCTGTAATTCCATCCTCGCCTCAGGCCTTGCCGTTTTTAAGATGCTGGAGAGCTATTCTAAACTCGCTCAGACTGACGTCCGGGATATCTTCGGAATAGTGTCGGATAAGACTCGCTCTTGGATCGTTACTCACACTTGCGTGTGGTTCCAACGATGACGTGTACAGGTGTCCATAGAACCTCTCAATCTCACTGAAAATCTCAGGTGCCCCGGAAACGATGCTGCCACACTCGGTCTTCAGCTTTGACAGTTGGCTCTTTCTGGCAGACAGATCTCTGGCAAAGACTTTGGAGCCTTGGTTCCGCTCGATCGCTTCTTCAATACAAGCTGTATTGAAGTTGCGTAAGTCCCGCCACATGCATTTGGAGATCTGACTATTCAGTTGCCTGTATGCTGTCAAGTCTGTTGAAGAATGTAGCTTCATCTCCCGTTTAACAGCCATGAGATTAAGAGTGTGATCGGAGAGTTTTTGTGTTCTTCTGCGGCGGGTCTTGCAGAACTTAGCTCCGACCGCATGGACAGTTTCCACGAGCTTGTCATTCATATCGTCCACTTCATTGCAGTCTTCTAGGCACTGAAAACGGTTTTGTAACTCGAGCTGAAAGGTTTCGGGACTTTGGAACAGAGCACGAGGGGGACGGAGCGTTGACTTCATTAGACGAGACCTCTCAAACTTAACGTTTAGATTCAGTGTGCCTCTAACCATTCGGTGATCGCTACCAGTTTTCACCCTCGCGATCACGGAGACATCACTGAACAGTTGTCGTCTGGTCGTCATAATGAAGTCAATCTCATTTTTTGTCGAACCGTCGGGGCTCGACAAGGTCCACTTCCTGTGAACGTATATTTAGATGCAATATATGTATCCCATTTGCAGGTTGAGATTCACTCCATTGTGTCAGGTCCTTATACCTTATAAAGTCGATTTCGGTAGGTAATTGTTGTATAGGTGCGAATTTTAAGTATAGAAGATAACGAGGTGTATACGCACGGCCTTAGCACAGGCCTTGGCAACTTTATTCACTACTCGGTAACATTTTGTTTATGTCACTTTCAGAACTTATTTTAAATATTTTCTCATTGTCGTTTTTTTTAACTAGTATGTTCATATTCTGGATCCATATATATTTGAAATAAGATTTTAGTTGACTTTTTGCTTCCCAAAACAGTTGACGCTTATACCTTGGTAAATCTTTATTTATATATATCAATTCATCGCTATTATTTCCGAGAATTTGCGCATTTGAAATAAGCACTTTTCGAGCCAATATCCATTGATCACGGGCCTTCTTTGTGCATAACGTAACAATAACCGGCTGCGCTTTCTTCTGGTTCGGTTTTTCCTTACCTACCCTCCTCGCATCCTCTATATCCCCCTGGCATAATTTTAGTAATTGAGACACTTTTTTTCACTACTTCTAAAGTATTTTCATTCTCCTCTTTCTTTATTTCTAAGATTTCAACGTTTTTTCTTTCTTTCTTTCTTATCTTCACGCACAATCTCTGACGGGGTAGCTAGAGAGAACAGATCGCCAAGTGTCACGATCCTTACATACCTCTTTCGCTTCTTTCAGATTCATTAACTTCTTCATACATGCACGTCTAGGTATCCGAGTACTCTTGACCCTCCCCTCTTCGAGCAATTTGCTCACATGGTCTTCGAAAGTTAGTCTCGATCTACCTCGACACCTTTTAATATTAACTTTCGCGCTATATATTTTCTTCACCATTAGGTCTTCACTCATTCGCTCGTTCGCTGTTGTTTTCTTTTTCTTTTAATTCTAGGTCTTGTAATCTTTCTTCCAAAGCTTTGTTGTATTTTTTAAGGTAAATATTTTTATGCTCAAGAGCTTTCATCTTCTTCTCTGCTGTCTCTTTGAACCCCATTTCTCCACCATTTCTTGATATTTTTCAGAATAAAAATCTATGAGTTCCAAAGCATTATCCAACTTGGATTCTATCGTATAAGTCACTTGCAACTTTTTATAAACTTCTTCTAAAATGGACTCTGTAGTTACATGTTTAAGATTCAAATTTAATGTTTGCGATGATGGAATATCTTCATTTTTCTTGGCAAATATTTCGCACATCT
Source organism: Parnassius glacialis (assembly GCA_033319125.1). Classification (NCBI taxonomy): domain Eukaryota; kingdom Metazoa; phylum Arthropoda; class Insecta; order Lepidoptera; family Papilionidae; genus Parnassius; species Parnassius glacialis. Next base: position 7,459,006 of record JAVANC010000020.1, on the reverse strand, counting down.
CTTTCTTAAGCAGTTGTTTTGACGCACACTTTTTGTGATAGACACTATCACAACTCCCTAAACACTTAATGACATCATCTTTCGTTAGTGAAAGAAACAGCTTACACTTTTTACATTGAGCCATTTTGTTTTAAAATGTCGTATTATAGATAGGTACAATTGACACACGTCCTCACGCTGAGTGCGTATATGCGAGAATGAGTAAGTGATGTAATTATTGACGTCGTCGTCGACGCTACATCACTATCGATAAAAAGTACCTAGTCAGGTCATAAATTCTGTCACATGTTTAATATAAAATAATTGAAACAAGTTTATTCATTATGTAACCATTTATATACCAAAATGAACTTAACAAAACATAGATTCTTATGACACTAAAGTTTATTCAAAATGACCTCCGTGATTTTGAATACAGGCCTTCAATCTGCGCGGCCAGTCGTCTATCGCAGCACGAACGAGGTCCATGTCAATATCGGCGCCTGCCTTAATCAAGAATGTCTTGAGTGACTCCCAATTGGGATGAGGCTTTGAGCACGCCTTTTTCTCCAAGTTTTGCCATATCTTGTAATGTAACGGATTCAAATCTGGACTGGAGGAGGGCCAGTCTTCGTGCCGGATGAAGTCGATTTCACGCGCCGCCAGCCAGTCTTGTGTGCTCTTCGCTCTATGAGCTGGCGCCGAATCTTGTAGGAATACCCAGTGCCTGTTATTGAACATGGTATGAGAAACAGGTTCCACAAGGTTCGTCAGGACTGTACTTTGATACACAACTGCATTCGTTTTTACACCTTTTTCACAGAAATGTACCTCTGTTAAGCCCCAATAAGAAACTCTCAACCATACCATGAGCGAGGATGGAAAATGACCTCGTTGGACACGCGGAATACGGTTGCTCGCTTCTTCACTACTGTGTGCGTACACCTTATCATTTTGTTTGTTGTAGCTCTCTTCTACGGTAAAAATTTTTTCATCCGAAAAAAGAATTTCCCGATAAATTTTTCCCGCGTACCGCTTCAACAAAGCGCGGCATCTCTTCAGTCTCAGGTCCATTAGACGAGCATTCAAACGATGTCCTGTTTTTCTTCGATATGCCCGAGCCCTAAGTCTTCATTTAACACCCTTTTCACCGTGGTTCTGCTTAACCCCATCTGAAGGGCCAATAGTTTCTGCTTACGTTTGGGATTTCTTTGAATTCGCGCCTTCACAGCTTTTATCACTACTGGAGTCCTAACAGACCGAGGGCGACCACTTCTTGACCTGTCATCTACACTAGTCTTCATTGTATCGTTTGATGGTACGATAAACGAATCTTTTGGTTATATTCAAATTTTTCAGTATGTCAAAAATTTGAATTGGCGCGTAACCGCAACGATGCAACGCAATAACTGCAACACGGTCTTCTTTAAGCGTCCACTCCATATTTAAAAATGAGTAAAATTCTAAAAAGTATTTATTTTCATAAACAATTCGAAATTCGGATTCAATAAACTTTTTTGTGGCCAGCATTCTAAAAAAAATGTTTTTACGATGTGACAATACTTATGACCTGACTGTGTATATATTAATTATAAAAAACATGCGTGAGTGTCGTGGAACACTCGGTTGGAACGAAGTTCCTTGTTAGTATATTATTATTAATAATGCTATTATATTATTGATTAACAAATACAAATAAAAGAATTACTAGTGTCTGTTAAAAATGAAGCGTCATTTAAAATAAAATAATATTTCTTTCATGGCAAGATAAGAAAAAGTGCGAGGGAGATGGACATTATTCCATCTCGCTTACTTATAACAGCCAAAGCCGTCTACACTATGGAAGAAGGGGTCGTGACTGAAAAATCTTACACTTTTTCTTGCCTAGCCTCCATTCGCCAAATTCGTACCGTCTGATAAGGAACTTCGTTCCAATATTGTGAAAACATATGACTAGCGCAAAAATATTGACGTTCTTGTCGCTGGCACTCGCGGACTGTACTATTTCGCTGACTCATATTTAAACGCCAACAGTGTTCTGAACTCGTCTATTTTTTTATTTATAAGCCAGTACTTGACCACAATCGTACCCGGTGGTATGTAGTTATGGAGCCCTAGATGGTAAATCGCACTGTCTCAGCACAACAAAAGCCTACTCACTCTTGACTTGAAGACACCCAGATTGTATTCGGACAAAAAGACAGATGGCGACAAATTATTCCACTCCTTTGCTGTAAGCATTACAAAAGCTGAAGCAAATAAACAAACATGAAATACTAGCAAGTGCAGCGCTACTGACCGTGCAGGTGCAGGTGCAGCGCGTGCAGCGTGCCGTTGGTGTCGGAGCGCTGCAAGCGCTGCAGCTGCAGAGTGGCGTGCAGACGCGTGCGCGGCGCAGCGGGCGCCGGCAGCGAGTAGCCGCGCGACACGAGGCTGCGCACGGGCAGGTAGTACGGCGCGCCGCAGTACACCCAGCGCGAGCACTCCTCCGCCGATGTCACCTGCGCGTTCTCCATGTCCTTCACTGCACAGTGCGTTGCAAATATTTCCAAAGTGAGGTTCAATTTCCGCATCTAACAAGTATCTCTACATAGTATAAAACAAAATTGCTTCCCGCCGTCTGTATACTTAGATCTTTTAAACTACGCAACAGATTGTAACAGCGGTAGAGCCACGCGGCAGCTTTTGCTGTCGCACGGATGGGCCGGCTCGAACCGGGGTGGTACCACGACCTCACAGAATACCAGCGTGAAGTAGAGGTTTACCTCTGCGTTTCGCTTGGTGAGTGCAGGTGGCCGGAGGCCCTTTTTACTGGAAATGAGGCATTCCATCTTAGTCCTCACGGGTGACAACGCATCTACATTTTGATTTGTAATAGAGGATAGATGTCTATGGGCCGCAGCAACCACTTACCATCAGGTTGACTGTGTGCTCGTTTGTCACCCTTATCCTATAAAAAAAAATTGATGCTGTTTTACCAATAGACAGAATGATTCAAGAGGAAGGTTGATATACATATATAATATATGCACATAATGTGCTTCAAGAGGAAGGTTGATATATACATATAATATATGCACATTGTATTTTATATAATTCTTCTGTCTGTGTGTATGTGACTGTGAAATTTTGTGTGTGTGATTAAGTTGATTACAGAATGGCTTAGATTCACAATTGGACCCGTTAAGTGGCGTTGTTGACGAGATACAGAAATAAGCCGTGCGAAGCCGTGGCGAATCGCTAGTTACGTATAAATAAAGAGGATAAATACCCCGATCGCCGACGGACAACTGCATCCAAACGCAACATCTGACAATGCAATTGTCAATCCGACTGACAAGTGTGACGATTTAGGCAAATACATGCAGCGGGAAAGGCCCTTTACGGAGAGAAATTTTACGGGCCGATACAGAATAAGATGAAAAAGAATAGGGCTTCCGGTCCGTTCCTCACGTGTTAAGAGTTAAAGTTACAGCCTATATACGAGGGTCACACTGAAAGTTCTTAGAAAATCAAAAACTGAACAAACTAGGCAAGTTACTAGAATTATTATATCTTTTCAAAATAGTGTCCATTGACATCAATACATCGCCACTACTGAGAAAAGCACTTTGCCCACTCGTCCTTAGGGATATCTTCGACGGCATTTTGAAACGCAGCCACACTGCTTCCTCGGCGCCCATAAAACGTTTTCCTCGAAGTTTTTCTTTTATTTTCGGAAATAAATAAAAATCGCGAGGTGCGAGGTCGGGGCTATAGGGCGGGTGACCCAGGAATTCCGCGTCTAAAGTCGCCAAATATTCGATTGTTTGCTTGGCGGTGTGCGACGACGCGTTGTCATGGTGAAGGAGGATCCTAATGCGAGGTTGTATCTCCTAAACTGTTTCCAAGATAAGTGGCAAACAATTCTTAGTGTACTACTCTGCAGTAACTGTTTTTTCGATCCTCTAAAACAATTATTGCGAACACAGCATTTGAATCACCATCATCATCATCATTACAGCCTTTCCCGCACGGAACAAGTATTTGTATGGCCTACAAATAATTGTTCCGGGTCTGGATGTTTGTCCTTGTGCAATTTATGTTTGTAAACTGCCTCCACGACACAGGAGAAAATCCTAGTAAGGGGGTAACGTTTTCTAAAAAAAAAGCCTTACATAATTCCACTGCTGAACATAGGCCTCCCCCAAGGAATGCCACAAAGCACGGTCCTGAGCCACCTGCATCCATCGACTTCCTGCATATCTTACCAGGTCGTTACTCCATCTCGTGGGGGGTCGCCCTACACTTCGCCTACCGGTACGAGGCTGCCACTCAAGAACCTTTCTTCCCCATCGGTTCTTCGAGCTATATGGCTGACCCACTGCCACTTCAGCTTACTAATCCGTTGGGCTATGTCAGTTACTCTGGTTCTACTGCGGATATCCTCATTCCTAAGTTTATCACTCAGAGAAACTCCGAGCAAAGCCCTCTCCATAGCTCGCTGACCGACCTTGAGCTTCCTCATACGGCCAGCAGTGAAGAACCACGTCGCAGATCCGTAAGTCATCACTGGCAACACGCACTGGTTGTACAATTTCGTTTTAAGGTTTTGAGGTATGTCTGACGAGAAGATGTGTCGTAGCTTCCCGAACGCTGCCCAGCCGAGTTGAACCCGTCGATTGATCTCTCGGTCGAACTTTGACTTACCTAGTCGGACTATTTGTCCCAGGTAAACATACTCGTCAACAACTTCGAGCTTAGTGCTACCAACAACTACCGGCATAGGTATGACATGGACGTTAAACATGATTTTTGTTTTGTCCATGTTCATCTTAAGACCTATCCGTTAGGAGACACTATTGAGGTCATTGAGCATAGTGCTTAGGTCCTCCAGCGATTCTGCAATAAGGACTATATCGTCGACAAATCGAAGGTGAGTGATGTACTCGCCATTGATGTTAATACCGTATCCTTTCCAGTCCAGAAGCTTGAAAACGTCTTCCAATGCAGCGGTGAAGAGTTTCGAGGATATAACGTCACCCTGTCTTACACCTCTCTGCAATTGGATAAGTTTCGTACTCTGATTCTGTACTCGGATAGCCATCGTAGCCCTACTGTACAAGCACTTTAGCACTGAAGCTGAACCGCTGAAGGGACTGCAGCAACGCCCAAATTTCGACGGAATCAAAGGCTTTCTTATAGTCCACATACGCCAGGCATAGTAACAAATTGTACTCGGACTTCTGTACAACTTACCGAAGGGTATGTATGTGGTCTATGGTGCTAAAGACCTTTCGGAAACCGGCTTGTTCGGGAGGCTGGAAGTCGTCAAGTCTGCGTGCTAGACGATTCGTAATGACTCTCGAAAACAGCACGTAGACGCGGCTCAGAAGGGAAATCGGTCTGTAGTTCCTCAAGAGAGCACTGTCACCTTTCTTGAAGAACAAGACCACCACACTTCTGCTCCACGTCTCCGGTGTAAAGCCACCATGGAGGATGGAATTAAAGAGCCTCTGAAGGACTTCGAGTACCGGTTTTCCACCCGCTTTCAGAAGCTCCGCTATAATTCCATCCTCGCCTGGGGCCTTGCCGTTTTTAAGATGCTGGAGAGCTATTCTAATCTCGCTCAGACTGACGTCCGGGATATCTTCGGAATAGTGTCGGATAAGACTCGCTCTTGGATCGTTACTGACACTTGCGTGTGGCTCCAACTATGACGTGTACTGCTGCCCATAGAACTTCTCAATCTCACTCAAAATCTCAGGTGTCCCGGAAACAATGCTGCCACACTCGGTCTTCAGCTTTGACAGTTGGCTCTTTCTGGCAGACAGATCTCTGGCAAAGACTTTGGAGCTTTGGTTCCGCTCGATCGCTTCTTCAATACAAGCTGTATTGAAGTTGCGTAAGTCCCGCCGCATGCATTTGGAGATCTGACTGTTCAGTTGCCTGTATGCTGTCAAATCTGTTGAAGAATGTAGCTTCATCTCCCGTCTAACAGCCATGAGATTAAGAGTGTGATCGGAGAGTGTTTGTGTTCTTCTGCGGCGGGTCTTGCAGAACTTAGCTCCGACCGCATGGACAGTTTCCACGAGCTTGTCATTCATATCGTCCACTTCATCGCAGTCTTCTAGGCACTGAAAACGGTTTTGTAACTCGAGCTGAAAAGTTTCAGGACTTTGGAACAGAGCACGAGGGGGACGGAGCGTTGATTTCATTAGACGAGACCTCTCCAACTTAACGTTAAGGTTCAGTGTGCCTCCAACCATTTGGTGATCGCTACCAGTTTTCACCCTCGCGATCACGGAGACATCACTGAACAGTTGTCGTCTGGTCAACATAATGAAGTCAATCTCATTTTTGTCGAACCGTCGGGCAAGTCGCAAGTCCATTTCCTGTGAGGCCGCTTTTGGAAGAAAGAGTTCATCATAAAGAGTCTTTCTTTCTCCATGAAGTCGGCCAGCTGCTGGCCCCTTGGGTTCCGTTGCCCTATTCCAAATTTCCCTACTTTCAGCTCACCGTTCGCTCTTGTGCCTAGTTTTGCATTGAAGTCTCCCATTAACACTGTATATTGGCTTTTGGAGGAATGCATGGTTCTAGAGACATCCTCATAACATCCTCATACATTTCCTCCACCTCCTCATCGGGGTGTGCCGAGGTTGGTGCGTAAACCTGTATGACCTTCAGCGAATACCGTTTGGTGATTCTGAGTCTAAGATACGCAACCCTCGTCGACACACTCTCAATCTTTCCAACGTTGTTAACGAGAGACTTGTGGATGATAAATCCAACACCTCCTTGGGACAGATGGTCGCCCTCCCAGTTATAGAGCAAGTTGCCGGATTCGAGGATTACCGTGTCCTCCCCCTCTCGTCGGACTTCGGATAATCCTATAATATTCCAGCGTAACTTGTCTATCTCTTCTTCCAGCTCCACGATCTTCTCGTCAGTCCTCAGGGTGCGTGCGTTGTACGTTGCCAGGTCGAGTCATCTAAGTTGGCAACCGAACCTCCACCGGAGATTCGTAGCACCCCCTGGCCCGCCGTTACCATGGTCGCCACTGTAGCCAGGAATAGCGGGGCCGCCGGGGACTGGGGGCCGTCTCCTTGTTACTCTCTTCATAGGGGGGTATTTGCCATATTTGCCACGCTTGGCGAGCGGGTTGGCAACCGAAGTTTTTTTATTGTAATTTTGGCTATTATCAGGAAGATGCTGCTGCCCATCTCCTGCCTGTTTCCCTTTGTCGCCTTTTACGACACCCACGGGAAGATATGGGGTAGTGGATATTCTTGACCGCCACTACACGGCAAGCATTTGGATCATCTCCGTTAAATCTTTCAACCATTTCACGACATCAATCAACACGACGGAGTTTTTGGGCTTTTGTCAAATTATGAGGTATCCACCGGGAACAAAGCTTCCTGACTGCTAAATGGTCATGGAGGATGATCTTTTTTTATAGAATAAGGGTGATTAACAAGCAGACAGTTCACGTGATGGTAAGTGAATTCTGTGACCCATAAACATTTACATTTATTCATGACAAAGAATCAAAATGCAGATGTGTTGTCATCTGTGAGGGCCAAGATGGAATACATTGTTTCCAATTTAAAAATGGTCTCCGATTCTACACTCACTATACGAAACACAGCAGCATTAAGTTGTTGTTTTATGAGAGCGTGATCTTACCCCGGTCGAGCCAAATTAGTCGCGCCATAATATAGCTGTATTATGACTCTATGACGTATATGTTTTAGATATACATTAAATGATGTAAAGTATGTATAACATTTATTTTTTATATTTCTTAATAATTTAAGGCCAAACACAGAGTAGAGATTGGTGGCACATAATTTTAAAATGTTATCAAAAAAATAAAAACTGACAGGTTTATTGATAGAGTTGTGAATTTTGCACAATTTTTTAAATTGTTTTTTCAATAGTCTGTGTGATGTATGTTACAAGGCAGTAGTAAAGCATTTATTTTATATTTTCTACACTGGACACATGTTTACTGCTGACCATAGGTTTCCCACAAGGAATGGTTTAAAGCACAGTTCTGAGTCAACCTAAATTTATCGACTTCTTGCACATTTCATCAGCGATACGAGGCTGCCACTCGAGAACCTTTCGTTCTCATCGGCTGTCGGGTCTTCGAGTTATACGGCCGGCCTATTGCTACTTCAGCTTATTCATCCGTTGCGTTATATCGGTCACTCTGGTTATTATATTAGACGGCGGATATCCTCATTTTTAAGTTTATCATGTAGAGAAACCTTGTACATAGTCTTTTGTATAGTGCGCTGAGCGATTGAGCTACAAACATACAAAAATATTATATATTATTTAAAATACAAACTTGAAGTGTAATGAATAGCACGCGTGCAATGGAGGAGCAGTAGTTGTAACAAATGAGTGGTGACGTACCGATGCCGTAGAGCGAGCGCGGCGTGTTGGCGTCGATCTCCGGGATCCAGTAGAGGTGCGCGGGAGGTGCGGGAGGTGCGTGAGGCGCCGCGTCGCGCGCAGTGTGGTCGGTGCGGCGCACGTGGAACAGCAGCACGCGCTGCGGACGCGCCGCGCTGTAGGCGGGGTGCCCCCCCACACCCGCCCCCGCGCCGCCCACCGCCACCGCCAGCGCCGCGCTCACCGCCCACGTGCCCGCCATCGCCCACAGCTGCGACATCAAACCGCTCACTAGCCTCTTTTGTTTACTGTGCATTCTGTCACCCGCCGCGTCAACCATCTTGTCAAAACAAAACTACCTAACTAGTATATACATTGAAATAGAAATCATAAAGAAATGTGAAATTTCATAGTTACGTAAACATTTTTATCTGTGTTATCAAATAATTACCACGTTTTTGATCACTCGCTTTCATGTATGTATGTTCCGGTCGAATTTAGTAATTGATTTTAAAGTAACTTCCCGATGAATTATAGTTTTGAATTTATGAACATAGCTGGAAATGGGATCACAATGTTTCTAACGTGTGTTTAAAAAAAAACGTGGTATATTAAATTCTATTTAATTTATTATTACCCGTTATATGGGAAACAAACACAAATTTTAATGCCAGTTACAAGAATGAAAAGTTAATTAAGTCAATGTTACTCAATTAGCAACAAAAACTATAATAAACTTAACACCCTATCAAATATCCACTACTATACATAAAGCCTCCCCAAATATTGCCTCATGGATATTTTACGTAAGTGCCTCGCTTGGCAAACGGATGACAACCATAGCTTTTTATTATTTTAAGTTGTCATGAGAAAGATACTCCTATCTATATCCAATTTCAGTTTCCGTCAATCGCCTCATACGACACCAACAGAGTAATGGTATATGGTAATGGATATTCTTAGAAAGTAATAGAAATTCAATCAAAAATTGTATGAAAACGGTTATTATCATATTACGTAATAACCCTTGGGAAAGACATGATAAATATTTTTACTGGAAATGAGGCATTCCATCTTAGTCCTCACGGGTGACAACGCATCTGCATTTTGATTCGCAAACGAGGATAGATGTAAATGTCTATGGGCCGCAGCAACCACTTACCATCAGCTGGACTGTGTGCTCGTTTGTCACCCTTATCGTATAAAAAAAAATGTCTAAAAATCCCGAGTTTTTCGTAGTTCTTCCCACGATGTAGTTTTTTTTTCTAAAATTTAATTAAGTGCCATTCTTTAAGCCTTAAAGTTTAAGGAGTAACTTATTTCAGTGTGATAAGTAAAGTAAAAGTAAAGTTACAGATTACAGCCTATATACGTCCCACTGCTGGACACATGCCTCCTCTCATTTCTGAGAGGGTTTTAGAGCAAGGAAACGTCCGCCGCGCTGCCCCAATGCGTGTTGGCGAACTTCACATTTCTTCGAAATATTTTTTTTTCTTATTTCTCAGACATGCAGGTTTCCTCACAATGTTTTCCATTACCGCCGAGCACGTAGTAAATCAGCACTTAAAATTGCAATTAACAATTTCCTTAGTGCCGGCGGGGATCAAACCCGGGTTGCTCGAGTACTGTGAAGCTTATAGCGAGCGCTAACCATCTGAGCTACCACGGCTCCGTGTGATAAGAAGCAAGAAATGACAATCTTATTAATAATGAGACCGACAAATATCGTAATAACAAACAGCATTGTCGTATAACTGACCAGCTTGTCGATGTTGTCAGCGGCGACCACGAAAGGCAGCACCCAGCTCAAAGCAGTGATTGTTAGCGCTCCCACCATTACAGCCATTATTACCTGTAATTTGTTATAATAACATAAATTATATTATTTTTGTGATGTGGATAAACACTTGCACTAGTTTCATAATTATTGTGTGTACAATCACAAAAGTGAAGCTGGAGTTTCACCAAGTGATAACAATCGCAAGTACAAATTATATTAGATTAGTTGCTTTTATACCAGTGGCGGTAACCAGCGTCAATAGTGAGAAAACGCATCTTTAATGTAATGGATTTTCGCAAAGTAGTGTTTGATTCTATAAGTGATAGTTGAGAAATTAATGAAAGTGGTGCGTGTGTAAAAGTGTGTTTGTGTGTGTGCGTGTGTGTGTGCGTGTGTGTGTGCGTGTGCGTGCATGCGTGCGTGCGTGTGGAGGCGGTACTGACGTCAGGCGGCAGCGGCGTGGTGCCGGCGCGGCCCATGATGGGCACGAACATGTCGAGCGAGGCCAGAGCCAAGTAGCACGTCTGCGCGGCCGGCAGCGCGGCGCCCAGCGCCCAGCAAGCGGCGCGTGTGCGCGGCGCCAGGCGCAGCAGCGACGCGGCCGCGTCCGCCGCGGCGGCCGGCAGCGTCCACAGCAGCGGCAGGAAGGCGGAGCGCAGGCCGGCCGCCGCGCAGCACAGCAGCGCGCCGCCCGCCAGCGCGCACGCCGCGTCGCCGCACGCGCGCGCGCGCCACCAGCCGCGTGGCAGTGCGGCGCCCCCGCCCCGCCGCCACAGGGCGCGCGCCGCCCACCACCATACGCACACCGCTGCCGACATACACATCTCTATAAACTTATCACTAATCACAGCCATGCTGCAATTATATTACACTTTTAGCACGAATGGATAGACCGGGGTAAGACCACGCTCTCACAGAATACCACCGTAAAATAGCAGCTTAACGTTGCTGTGCGTTCATTAGTAAGTGTAGAGGTAGAGAAGCGGGGACCCTTTTTACTGGAAACGAGACATTCCATCTAAGACGTTAAGGGTGACAATGCATCTGCATTATGATTCTTAATCGACAATAAATGTATATCAAGTGAACTGTGTGTTTGTTTGTCACCCTTATATAATAAAAAAACATTGTGTTTTCACAATTTCTTCTACTATCACGAATACCACACATGGAATACAACTAAGTTTACAAGAATTCAAAATACTCAAAACATTCTACATAAATCAGACCAATTATTAAAAGTTTAATAATTTTAAGTTTATTAATTATTAACAGTAAAATATTTAATTAGTAAAAGCTGAAAATAACCTACATTAACAATAACATCAAAATGACAAATTCAGTCCCCGCAGTAAAAATGCGTGCCGTAAAGTGAGCTACAAGTATGCAACGAGTAGTCAGCGACTAATATTTTTTCTGCCGAATTTCAAAAAGGAGACGGTACTCAATTCGATTGTATTTTTTTTGTTTTTTTTTTATGTGTGTTACCTCATAACTTTGTACTGAGTGAACCGATTTCGATGATTCTTTTTTTATATGAAAGCTGATAGCTCTTTCTCGTGTGGTCCCATATGAATTTGATCAAGCTCGGACCAATGGTTATTGAGTTATTCTTAAATAACTTATATTGAAGTCTAAGTTAAGTTAAGTTAGTTATATTGAAGATGTAGAAGTCGGCTGTACAAAATTTTTAATTTTAAATTATTTAAATATTCTTTTTAAAAACGTTACCCCCACTAGAATTTTCTCCTGTATCGCATACAGTTCACAAACACAAATTTCACAAGGACTTACATCCAGACCCAAAACAATTATTTGAAAATCATTAAAATACTTCTTCCGTGCAGGATTCGAACCCGCGGCCCCCAGCGCAATAACTCATTGCTAGGTCACTGCACCACGGAGCCGTCAATTAGATCGCGTGAATGGGTTAGGCAGTGCGTAAAGTAACAACAGCAGCAGATAACATTGCTGTACCCTACTTGTTTAACAGGAGGATACTATCAATAATAACTACGCTTACTGTTCACTATGTTAACTTTTAGCTTGGTCTTTAAATTTTTGTTTGTTTTCAAAGGCAATACACGCACGAAGACAAGTATTAAAAAGAACAATGAATAATTGCAAGTGCATTAGACCATTTAAGTCATAATAACTGTGTATCTTCCCGTGGGTGTCGTAAGAGGAGACAGAGGGAAACTAAGGCAGAGGATGGGCAGCAGCATCTTTCTGATAACAGACAATAATAAAAAACTGCGGTTGCCAACCCGCTCGCCAAGCGTGGCAACTATGGCAAATACCATCCATGATAAAAATTACAAAAAGACGGCTCCCAGTCCCCGGCGGCCCCGCTATTCCTGGCTACGGTGGCGATCATGGTAACGGCGGGGCAGGAGTACGACGACTCGACCTGGCAACTTATAACACACGCACCCTGAGGACTGACGAGAAGATCGTGGAGCTGGAAGAAGAGATAGACAAGTTGCGCTGGAATATCATAGGATTATCCGAGGTCCGAAGAGAGGGGGACGACACGGTAATCCTCGAATCCGGCAACTTGTTCTGTCACCGGGAGGGCGACCATCTGTCCCAAGGAGGTGTCGGATTTATCGTCCACAAGTCTCTCGTTAACAACGTTGTAAAACTTGGGAGTGTGTCGACGAGGGTAGCGTACCTTATACTCAGAATCACCAAACGGTATTCGCTGAAGGTCATACAGGTTTACGCACCAACCTCGGCACACCCCGATGAGGAGATGGAGAAAATGTATGAGGATATCTCTAGAGCAATGCATTTCTCCAAAACCCACTATACGGTGTTAATGGGATACTTCAACGCAAAACTAGGCACAAGAGAGAACGGTGAGCTGAAAGTAGGGAAATTCGGAATAGGGCAACGGAACCCACGGGGCCAGCAGCTGGCCGACTTTATTGAGAAAGAGGGACTCTTTATGATGAATTCTTTCTTCCAGAAGCGGCCCCACAGGAAGTGGACGTGGTCGAACCGTGACGGTTCGACAAAAAATGAGATTGACTTCATTATGACGACCAGACGACAACTGTTCAGTGATGTCTCAGTGATCGCGAGGGTGAAAACCGGCAGCGATCACCAAATGGTGAGAGGAACACTGAACCTAAACGTTAAGTTGGACAGGTCACGTCTAATGAAGTCAACGCTCCGTCCCCCTTGTGCTCTAATCCAAAGTCGCGAAACCTTTCAGCTCGAGCTACGAAACCGTTTTCAGTGCCTAGAAGATGGCAATGCGGTGGAAGATATGAATGACAAGCTCGTGGAAACTGTCAATGCGGTAGAAGCTAAGTTTTGCAAGACACAGAAACTGAACAGCAGAGACTGATGAGAAGAAACTCTGCGATCTCATGGCTGTTAGACGGGATATGAAACTGCAGTCTTCAGTAGATTTGACAGAATACAGGCAACTGAACAGACAGATCTCTAAATGCATGCGGCGGGACTTACGCAACTTTAATACTGCTCGTATTGAAGAAGCGATCGAGCGGACCAGGGCTCCAGTCTTTGTTAGAGATCTGTCTGCCAGAAAGAACCTACTTTCAAAACTTAAAACCGAGTGTGGCAGCGTCGTTTCCGGGACACCTGAGATTTTGAGTGAGATTGAGAGGTTATATGGGCAGCCGTACACATCATCGTTGGAGCCACACGCAAATGTGAGTAATGATTCAAGAGCGAGTCTTATCCGACACTATTCCGATGATATCCCCGACGTCAGTCTGAGCGAGATTAGAATGGTTCTCCAGCACCTTAAAAACAGCAAGGCCCCAGGCGAGGATGGAATTACAGCGGAGCTTCTGAAAGCGGGTGGAAAACCGGTACTTGAAGTCCATCAGAAGCTTTTTAATTCCGTCCTCCATGGTGGCATTACACCGGAGGCGTGGAGCAGAAGTGCGGTGGTCTTGTTTTTCAAGAAAAGTGACAACGCTCTCTTGAAGAACTGCAGACTGATTTCCCTTCTGAGCAGCGTCTACGTGCTGTTTTCGAGAGTCATTACGTATCGTCTCGCGCGCAGACTTGACGACTTACAGCCTCCCGAACAAGCCGGTTTCCGGCTGGTTTAATTTAAGTGTACTGTTAAATTTGTAAAAACACGGATATACGTATCAAGTAATATCAGCAACAGTAGGTTAAGATGCGGCTTGGGTGGCCCGAGGGCCAAAACCGCAGACATTTATCTAATTTATAAATTATAAGTTTAACCAACCGCAATAGGCTGCCGCACATCCTCAGACACCCCAATTAGTATATTTATATTATATTATAATCATAATAGATACACTGATTTTTAGTTAAACATGTTTATGCATTATTTATTTAATTAATTATACTAATTCCGGAAGAATGTTGTGGTCACTGTACAAATCCACGACCGCACACAGTCTTGCTAGCCTAGTAGGTATTCGCTCGCGTTCGAGACGAGTTAACGCCGCCACCGCTTGACACAACTGTAGGTAGGTATTGGTGCCGAAAATAGCCGACAATACACGATTATTTAAAGAAATACCTACCTATGAACATTAACCGATGTCAGAACTCCGAGCATCGAGTTGTTTATTTAAGTCTAGTAAACAATTGATTGCATCTTTTTATCACACTTTTTAGGCTTTGGACTGTCGTCTCTGAATAATTTTCTTTATTGATTATGATACAATGTCAATAGGCAATATTCGTTACAAAATGTTATGCATTAGCATAGCATTTTAATTTTAATTGTAAATAATAATGAACTGCTAAAAATAAGAGGCGATACGACAACATAATTCAAAGACGGCGTGTTTAAAAGATGTGAATCAAGATTACAATAATTTAAAAGATTTAATACTTAATTTACTGATAGCCTAAACTCTCATGCAACGTTGTATTTTTAATATACTTTCAAAATGTCCACCGCCTTGTTCAATACATTTTAATGACCGTTTTCTTAACTGATATTTTAATCAAGAAAGCACTTTAGTGTTATTTTCCATTGTTATAAAAGCGTTCACTATCCTATTTTTAGGTCCTCGGCACTTGTTGTCTCACTAAAATAAACTATTGATTTAATACGTCCCCACAAAAAAAGTCAAGTGGTGTCAAATCTGATTCTGGGAGGTCAATGGACAGGGCCGCCGTGACCGATCCAGCACTCTCTAAACTTTGTAGAGTTTTTGTGAGAGCACACCTTGGATCTTCCGACTCAGCTTCGGCACTAATCTCTTTTTTTTATTACTTTTTTAAAATAATCTGTAAATCGCATCATCCATCCTCATATTCATACTCCATTTTTGTTATATAAAATTGTAAATGTTTTTGAATCTTAAATATATTATTTGTTTTGTTGTATTTTTGTTGTTTTGTTGCTCTTAGGTTAGATTCTTTTTGTCCTTAATTGTCTCTACACGACAGTTTGGCGCCCAACGTAAAAGTCCTCTTTCTCTCTTAATTCTTCACCTTTACTGCGCCTTGTCTAGTCCCTTTTGATTTAATTGCTTTCCCTTTCGTTCTTAACTTATTATTCATCATTCATTTACACATCCTTTTCATATCTTCAAAATTCTAAAACAAAACTTCTTCTAGTTTTTTTTTAACTTATCTGGATTATATTTAGGCCTACAAATAACACTTCATTTACATTCATCACTCTAAGTTACATTCATCACTATAATATTTTTTATTCTAGATAACTTAGAGGTACGATTTTTAATAATATTTTTATTTCTTAAAATTAACTTTACACGTAATTATAACAATGAAAAGGGTTATTAAGTACGAATTCCTTAACAAGGCCGAACTTGAATACGAAGTGAAGATTAGATGTGAGGAACCAGCTAATACTGTTTTGCTTCTAAAAAAACAAGTTTTACGTTTAGTTGCGAATTCTCACCCTGAAGATATTCTGACTTCTCCAATTCCGATCGAGGATGACTTGTCTCAAATTGATTCTACATTGACCTATCTGGACTGTAAAATTAAAAAATTTTTACAAGGTTAAACCAAATATTTACGACTAATAGAAACTTTTATTAACCATGTTTTTTACAGATTAGAGCGAATAGATACTGACTTATATCCAGACTTTAAAGCTAAT